>CM027082.1:26603246-26998888 GCA_015343265.1 Pao palembangensis | reverse complement strand
CCGCCAGCAGTTTTAAGTCTGCAGAGGCGTCATTGCGAGGACCCTCCCACCGGGGAGCCATTTTAACAAGCTCCTTTTATCCGAGAGCGTCGGATGACTTGCCTGCATGGCAGTTTTTATTTATTTGGAGTTTCTACTGCTGAGAGTCTTCTGCTTTTGTTAGCTGATTATTTAGTTGTGAATTTTGCTGTGGTTTTGTTGAAGAACATCTTGAAAGGGAGGTGAAAGTGCCACAGTTTGTTGTTTACACATGAAAAGAAACAATCACAGCGATTCTTTTAGCTTTTTCAATTAGATTATCAGTAATTCATTATAATGAATTACTGCACATGTCTGCACATGTCTGTATTTCCATCTTAAATAATACAACATTTATTTGAGCAAAGACATTGTTACGCATTGTTGAATGTATTTTTGCATAGTTTTTACCTAAATGTTGATTGATGATGATTGATGATGGACAGCAAGATTATAGTGCAGGGATATGATAATGTAACTATAATAATATAAAACATTGCATTAATACAACTTTAACAGCAATTCTATGGACAGGTGCACTGTTTCCTGGTCTTTACTGTATCTGCTGAAAGGTCACAGTAAAGTATAACAGCCAGCTGTGGACAGCTTTTATATTTAAAAACCGTCCTTCAAGAAAGAGCCACATAAAGGAGGAGATGGCAGTAAAAGGGGGAGAGGGTGAGACGGAGGGAGGAGGGAGGTGGAGATTCACACGGGGGAGAGAGGAGTTAGCTGCAGCTGCTATGTTGCAGTCCTCAGGGTCGATACAGAAGAAGACACTGCACATCTTTATGACAGCCGGACAAAGTGTGTGTGTGTGTGTGTGTGTGTGTGTGTGTGTCTGAGTGTGTGTGTGTGTGTGTGTGTGTGTGTGTGTGTGTGTGTGTGTGTGTCTGTGCATCACGGTTGACTAGACACCAGCACTTGACTTTGTTGACCCTTTGACACAAACATCTACACACACACACACACACACACACACGCACAGAGTATTTTTATTGCACAGATGTTGTGTGTTGAGCGCATCGAAGTGACACTGATGAACCTGCTGAAGACCGAAATGAAACCGCACAGAAAGGGCAGGCTATCTATCAAGCAACATTTTACTTATTTTCTTCACGTTTTCTTGTGCCTCTGTCTAAGTCCATCTGAGCAGATATGATCTTTGCATGTCGGGTTACATCTGCCATTGCTGGAACGATTTAAGCATGCTTGGATTACCTCAGTTCACATGCAGAATTTACACCATCATCTGTACTGAGTCAGGAAATAGCTGCAGGTTGCAGGTCATGGTACAAGTGACCATCCAGGGGTCACGTCCCACACCGATCTCTTCTCTGACTGATGCCTGATGGAATTCTGAACAGTGAAATTTTTTGGGGGCTTTTTTTTAATATTTGTTCTGTGCGTGCGCTTGATCTGAGAGAGCCTCTACACCATGACAAGTGGATGTCAGCGCAATCAAACATTTTTCACAATTCATATTATCAAGGGAAATAAAATGTTTTTTGTTTTTTTTTTTGTTTTTTTTTGGGACTTTGAAATGGAAAAGAGTAGATTGAAAATACAAAAGGCTTGAGGTTGAGCTAAAGATGGAATATATAACAGTCCCAAAAAAAGAAAACTTAATTCAGAATTTACTGAAATAAAACATACAAGTCTCTACAAGTTAACAACAATATGTTGACTAGATATGACATTTAATTATAGACTAGACTTATTTTAAAATTTTATGTGAAGCACTGTGCAGATTAGGAGAGCTCCCAAGAAAAATCTTAATAGAAAGCAAATACTGACAAAGAAGGATGTAGACCAACTAATTTAAAAAGAAACCTACTGCAAAGACTACGTGTGAGCTTTTTTGTTCGTGAGTGTGTTATTAAATTTACATGCCTGTTAAAACTGTTCCGATGTTCTAGAAAATGTCATCCAAAACCCAAAAATATTCCGCCACTATTTCAAACTGTCAGCAGTGGTAAACTCTGTCATAGAATTAGAAACTCTAACGAGAGCGCGTCTGACGACATCTGCCCAAACAAATCTTAGCCTGTGAGTGGCTAAAAGGGGAGAAGGTGCCCTAAATTGTGCAGTAATGTCGACTATTCCGTTGTATACAGGTACAAACGCTGATGTGACTCTGCTAACCCACTCAGGGTGTGTGTCAGCAGCTACTCCACCTTCACTCTGTGATCCACATGGAATCTTATGGCGTGCGGTTCCACGCTGACATGGCCAAGCATCACGCTGTGCAAGCATGTGTCTCGTAGCCGTGTTGCACTTTCCAAGTTAGCATCATTCTCACTGGGCGTGTGGATGTCTACCAGGCTCCAACATCTGCTAACAGATCCAACCCTTGACAGATACAGACCGACATGCGGTCACTTGATGTCTCTGTCTTTCTCCTTTTGCTCATTTTTTCTTTCTTTCTCTGAAGATTTCTTGGGGAGATGTGTTTGTTTACTTAAAACACTGTTACACGGGCCTGTACTCTTGTCCTGGTGGCCATGGGTGAGGACTGGAACAGACAGGAACTGACTGGTCAGGGAAGGATTGTGCCTAATGGCTCAGGTTGCTCTCCCATGAGTGACCCCGACTGTGATCCTCAGCCCTCAGACCATCTCACAGGAGGCTGGACAAGGCTTCATTGCACACCAGCAAATGTAACTCTGTAAAGCTCAACCTGGAAATCAGCTGTTTATGTTGAAAATGTGCAGTTAGGCAATATTCACAAATGCAGGGTCAACAGGAACGCTCCACATTGCTCGAGGATAAAACCTGATCAGACTGCCAGTTCTGGTTTTGTTTCTACAAGTTTTGATACCAAAGTCACATGCTTCCTCTATCACGAAAATAGAATAACCGTGTGTTTCCAAAAAAAGGCTATTTATGGCACCCTTTCCTTTTTTATTATTGCACTTGTTTCATTGTCCGGTTACATGTGGAAATCTAAAAAGCTGCATTATGAAATCATTGTCCATTGCTCCCCATTAAAGTCAGTAAGGCTCAGCCTGGTGAAATCTTTCAGTCACGCAAAAAAAAAAAACAAAAAACAAAAGAGAATCAGTACAGAGCATGGCCCTTTTTCAACGACAGAGAGCGACGATTTAACCAGTCCAGCTTAGCAGAATCCAGACAATCACATAAATCATAAGGTCACAGGATAGGTGATTGTATCAAGTCATTCCCGTTACTCAGAGACTTTAATTATGGCATTTCAAGACAAGGCCAAGTAGCCATAACCTTGTGAGGTCAGTCATGAGGAGGAAATGGGGGAGAGAAAGAACAGGTGTTATTACATGACAAAGAAGGACAATAACAAGCCTGTCGGTTAATTATCCAGCAGGTGAAAATATCATGGGAGCCTCAGATTTGACTCTCTGTATACAGTATATCTGTGTGTGTGTGTGTGTGTGTGTGTGTGTGCAGGCAAGAGCACAAAAGCCATGCGAAAGCAACTGGGCCGAGTACATTTGGTATTTTGCTTCATCACTTTTCTCATTTTTCATGCCAGCTTCAGTAAAAATGGAAACGTACGGAATTTAGGGACATTTCAGCATTATTTGATGAAAAATGTGGGGGATTTTGACTTTGATGTTCGTGCTTGGGGATTAAATGTTGCAGCTGGGATGCTTCAGCGTCAGACTCAGCTTTCGTTTTTGAATGACAGCCGTGAGACGTGCACAGTGAAATCACTGGGAGTCTCTCTGTGCTGCTGAAATCCACTTGTAATTTGATGCACACATTTAGTGCATCTTCTTAGAGCTGTGGTTTCATTAATAATATGTGATCAGTACCATTATCTTTGCCAAGGGAGTGGGTCATGTGACAGCCGGTGTTCATTTGGCTGTCTGTGAGCAGAATAAGTCAAAGTTATGAACGGATTTAATGAAGTTTTCAGGAACTGTTGATAATGGGCCAAGGATCAGCTCATTAAATTTTGGTGGTGTTCTAGATTCCGGAGGGACTTTGAGCTTTGATCATCTTGAAGATCACAGGCCAAGATCAAAGGCCAAGGGGCTTTAATCATAAAGCAACATTTTGTGTTACATAACCTTGTATTACTACTGCCTAAATATGTACAGGTGTAAGTCACAATATTTGGGGAAATGAGCTGCTTGGTGAAAGCATATCAAATAACAACCAGCTGAAATTCAGGGATGCTCGTTTTTATTTTTGTAGTTTGATTAAAAATCAGACTGTCTCACTGTCCGCGCAGTTTACATCCCTGTTAAATTGATTAAATTGCTTCTTGTGGCTTCTGCTTGTTTTTGAAATCACATTATTCAAACACCAGTGCACAGAATTAAATTCATATGTCAACAATGGACATTTAATCCCATTCATAACCCCACAAGCAACTGCAAAAGGCTACATCAATAAGAGTGTAGTGCAATGTCAGAGTGCTTCTGCAGATAAGTGTCAAAGAATTAGCTTGAGCCTCAGGGATGCAGTAATCTGATGAGACACAAAACATACTGTAATTGATACACATGCAGTTTCCTTTACAGCATTTTTTACATAGAAAATACAAACTTTAGTATTAAATGGATAAAATGGTAGACTGGGGAAGCTGCAGCATGGCAACCAATTCCAGGATCACCCAGGGGTTCGGGGGTGTTTGTGTAGATCGCCCTTGACCACCGTGGAGGCACAGTGTTGAAGATCCAGTGGTGAAATCTGATGGACGTTGGGGCCTGATACGGAGTCTGCAGGCATTCTTCTCCTTAAAAACAGCGTGTCAGTTATCACCCACAGCATAAAGGATTCTGCCTACAGTGAGCGTCTGCATGCACGTGTCAGTGGAGGCCTTTTTTGTGATGGTGACAGTTTTCTCCCAGAGAGAAAAGAGACAGACGTGCTTCACCGCTGCTTCATTCTAAAAATAAGTTCCCAATATGTTTTTTCATATTGTTCTTCTGGTCCCATTTTTTAAAAGACAATGCTTTATTCAATTATTTCAGTGTGACTAGCACACCCTATACTGTCAAAAAAAAACAATTTTTTGTGGTTTTTTTTGTGACAAGCCTTTAAAGTATTATTCACTCATATTTTAAAGAACTGCTGAGCATCTTAAAGTCACAATCTCATCCTGCTGCTTTAAAAACTAGAAATGGCCCACTGAAGTCATGAATAATTTCACATCTAATTGATTTTTCTTCTAAATGAGCTGCCATGTTGTCTTGGGGGAGAGGTTTTAGTGGCCTTTTGACCTTTGGAGCTATGTGTTAGGGACAGTGTTCCACTGGTAGGATCTCCCAAGCTAAACTGGCCCTTGGTGAAGAGGCAGGGACATAACGGTAAAGATAATGAAAGTGTGTGTGGAAAGAAAAAAACCCTGACAGATGTGTGTCAGATTGGTTGTCCTTTTTAACACTGGGGCTCTGCTCCTCTTCGAGCTTCAGTTTACAAGAATGAGTCAGTGAGAAAAACCTCCTGCGAGGTCGAGACGTCCGACTGAGAGACTCCCCTTCATCGCTTGAACATCTGTCAGACATTCACACTGGCCCAACTGTGTCTGAAATTCAACAACCTCTTTTATAATTCAGAGAAAACGTGACTGATGTTTGTTGCTTATAAAAATATACACTATATTTCATTTCACAAGTTGGAATAATATAGTCTGCAAAAAAATAAATGAATTCCACTGTTTTATAACGGCTGGTCAAATGTGGCCCCAATGCAAAAGCTCTTTACTCAGAGAGGATTCGATGCACCTGCATCATGGACACATTTGAGTTCAGAGTGGGACAGATGGAGGGATTTTCATGGCCAAAAAGATGCAGAGGGGTGTGGAGGTCAGTGTAGGGGTTAGTGCAAACATGGCTTACACCCAAGATGCTGGGGTTTGCAGGTGACAGCCGTCGTTTCCTGAACCTAACTCAAGACAGATGCACCCGAGATGTTTAACTTTGTGCTGGAGATACAAATCTTCCACATAATATATGTTAATGTTAATCACAGAACAGTCCGATATGGTGGTTGTTTAACTGAGGCAGCTGCTTATTTCCATATCCAGAAAACACTGCATCGGTATTCATTTTGAGCTGTGATTCTCTCCTCTTGATTACTTCATGAGTCCAGTATCCACCCCAAATTGAGCTCCGTCTGTTCTTCACCAAAAAAACGGACTTTTTAACAGAGCTGCAAAAGAATAAAGTGACCAAAAACGGTGCTATAGAGACGCATAAACTGTTCCGCGGGGCTAAAAGAAATGTACAAATTTCCAGACATGCTGTTCTAAACATCCCACAAAAAAATTGCAAAATCAAAACTATGGCTTTCAGATGTTTAACGCACTTAACTGCACTGATTTCGCTCCTTTAAATTGGTGTGTGTCACTCTTGGAATTTGCCAGTGATAGATGTGACCTGATGCAGTAAGTTCTGTGAGGACGGTATCGTGCTTGAGGTGTCCGCAACGTGCACAGCTGCTTGAGAATCTCCCGCTGTTGCATAGTTATGTGGATTTTTAGCTGATGTCGTGTGTTTTTGAACTGCTGAGCCGACTCCTTGAAGACAACAGGGTCAGCGCATTAGTCCCTACTTCAAGTTTGATGTTGAGTGCGGAAAGTATCCGGGGAGACCTTGCAGGCTGTTTACGTACCAACGATTAGCTTCAGGCACGCAGTCTGAGTCCCAGCTGATTTATTGATTTCAAGCCAGCATTTTTCTTTGCTGCTTGTGGTTGCATCTACATCTAAAATATACACAGCTCACAGGTGTTTTCAGTCATCTGCTAAATCTTTTGTATGGCTAAAATATGTTTGTGCAGATACCCATCTGTGTCTCAAGGCGTGTGCTCATGACTCATTTGCCCTTCCGTGATTCAGTGTCATTTCACATCAATGCCTGATTGGTCAGCTACTGTCTCTGCAGGCTGTATAATGGGCTCCACACCAGGAGGCTTTTCACTGTGTGTACGTGCATGTCTACATGCTATTTTAGCAGCGTGCTCCCAGGCACACTTTTTCATTCTCTCCTAGGGATACATAATGTGTCCTACTATGTATATACAGGTGGATACACACATTTGCAGGCACATACTAATCATATACACATGCAATTTGAGTCCTTGGGGTAGATTCATGTGGTTAGAACACTCTTGGCTAATTAGGAGAATATGAACCATCCCCCACACGTGCCATTTGACCACTGATGCACACACACACACATAAACACGCACACACACACAGGAAGAGGAAGCAAAACAATAAGCGGAATCTAAGCTGTTGCTGTTTTCCTCGTGGCTACAGCAAGGTTTTCACAGGGTTGATGACAGCAGCGGTGCTGTGTAGATTTACAGTGTCTTTGCTTTTGTTCAGTGGTGTGGATGTGATGTGCTGGTTGGGGAGGTGCACCATCACGGGGAAGGGGGGCAATCACAGCCTCCAATATGTCAAAAGTAATTAGGCTGATGAGAATGTATGTTCTATTATGCAATAAGAGGTGTGTGTGCTGTAAATTAGAGTGATTCTCCTTAATTAGTCCAGCAGAAAAATGGAGAATTTTGATTTTCTTTTTTTAATTTAATTAGATTTGGGTTTTTTTTATTACTTTAGGTCTGCATCAAATGTTTAGTTTAAAGAATTATATTTGTCTATGAAAATTCATCTTTAATCATGCAGTTCTTAATGTTTTGTGTTGATAATCATGTAATGAATCAGAAGCGTATCACGTTTAAAATATGTATTTTTGACAATTTGTTTTTCTGCCTGTCCTCCCTTGAAAATAGTGCACGTTTTTTGCCATCCTACTTCAGTGTCAGCAGTCTTGTTTAGATGGTTTCTGGTGCATGTTTCTGGTGCATGTTTCTGGTGCATTTTTGGCTTTTAACTGTACCTGCGGGCTGGGAAGTAGTTCCTTCTCAAACTCTGTTGGTTGCCCTTTTCCACAATTCCAATATTCCATACATTGTTTTGTCTCCATTTATCTTCCCAATTGTGCTCCCTCTCTCAAAGACTCCTGCACTGAGCAGATAACTTGGCTTGAAGCGAGCAGTGTGGCTCTTATATTCAGCTCAGTTACTCTATTAACTGTGTTTGGGCGTCTTTAATCACGTCAACATTTAGGTCAAATGTTGGTTTTAAGCTCGATATGACACCCATTACCTTCCTAATTGTGTCCTCTTAACTGGTTTCTGCCAGCTGATTGGAGTTTTCTTCTTGTCATTGAGTTATTTTACCCGTGTAATAGTAAGTTAATTATGTTGGACTTGCTAAATAAAGAGAAAACAGCCATACGGCAGAAAACAAACATGTTTCCCTTCTGTGTTCCTCTGCTCGCTACTGGTTCCTGCTCATTAAACCGCTCCAGTGCAGGTTTCCAGGTGGTTTCTCTCTCAAAGGATTTACTTCAATAAGGAAAGAGGATTTCTTCAGACACTTGAACTGTTTCCATGCTGAGCAATCCTGGGATGTTTAACCAGCAAAGCTGAGGGCAACAGCTGTAATCTTGAAACGATGGAGGAAATCCGACAAATGGATTTTGGGGCAGCCCTAATTGCAGCCCTCTTGAAGGGAGAGTTGGCGGAATTACTCAATGATTAATTTATAACATTTTTAGGGAAGGTGAAATTCTCTGCAGCACTTGGACTGAAATTCAGATGATGAGGAAATGTGAAACGGTCACTCGAGTAGTTCCGGACATAATGGTCCAATCAATTTTTGATAGATGAATTGTACTCTAGAACATGGCTTCAACTTCCTGTTGTGAAGGTTCGGTGTGGTGGACAGAAAGAGAGAGAAAAGCACCCAACCATTATATTTTTCTTTAAGTAAAGCCCTTAAATAAATCCTTTATTGCAAGGATTTACTGGAAGGTAGAACTTGTAAGCCTTCATGTGCTATTCCAGCAGCCCTTCTCTTAATATTTTAGACTTTCTTGCACTTTTTTTTCACGTTTTATCTCTTTCAATGACAGAAACAAAGCGGGCGGAAATAAACTCATCTATATTCGGCTGGGGATTAGTTTTTCCAAAAACTTTGTTGTCAACATGTCACCAAATGCATTGGAGCTACAAATTAGTTTGTGACATTTTACACAATTTGAACCAGCTTTGGTCCAGGTTTTTGCGTGACAAGCATTTTATTTCCCTTAACGACCTTCACTCCCAAGGGAGAGCTGAAAAACTGGATCCTGCTTTAATTAGGTGAGCCCGCTGACAAAAAGGAAGCACCAAAGGTAAAAGGCAGATAAAAGACAGGGAGGTATAGAGGCAAGAAGAGGATGAAGGTGGGGGGTTTGAAGGAGAGGAGATAATGAGAGGCAGGGCGACAGAATGAAAGAGTACCAGAGGAAGAGAGCACGTCAAGAATCAGGGGGTGTGGGGCGTGGGGGGTGCTCGCCTGCAGCTCCCTCATGGTGTGATGTCACTGAATCTTTCTCACCATGTTTTCTTACAGCGGACTCTGTGTTGAGGTCCATGTTGATAGCGTGTCAGCTAACATGTCAAATCAGGGGGTCTGCAAACGCAGTCTTTACAATTTCACAGATCTGAAACTACTTAGGACATTTTTGGATTAATCAAAGCCAACAAAACTTAGTTAATGTTAAAATCCATCATCAGCTGGAAGAAGCTCTCATCAGTAATCATGTGAATGGTCAAATATAAATGGATCTTGTTGAAATGCGCCATTGTTGTTATTTACTTTCATATTCAACACGTTTTGATGCAAATTGGAATAAATATACCCGTTTTGAAAAAGACCCCATGATTCAACCAAGTAAAATGGCTGACATTTCTCTTGGTGTCATGCCAGAGACCGATAATTAAAGGCGAAACCCCTGCCGAATTAGCACTCTCAACGCAGTCACTGAACTAACAACTGCAGCAGGAGGGTGTATTTTTGGAGCAAAGGACCTTCAGAAATACCAGTATTCGCTTTTGTGATAACAGGCTGTCAGACAAATGGACTTATGCTCCCAAGCAGATTTTTCAGCCTCTCAAAAACAATAGTGTCCCCTTCTGTTGCTTAGTTAGTGCTGTTGCCAACTGCTAATTGCAAATCCCACAAACTGGCTCCTCCATAATCATATTCATAGCAAATTACACTTAAGGTGCACATAGATGTGATTATATTCTTATATCGATCAGTAGTGTCATGTGCACCTGTGCAGAGAGACACCACGAGGTGATGTTGTAAGCTGCATATCTGGTGATTTAGGGATGTATTCTTTCATCTCATTGGTCAGACGGTATACTGTCGTACCCCAAAAAAATCAGATCATCAAGGTTTTATCAGAAGGAGTCTTCTCAACATTGTTATTGCTTTATTATGACTTATTTTATTGAAAAGCTAAGACTCACTGGTTCAGCAACATACTCGTCATTTTCCTGTTGGTCTGAAAGAAGAGTCGCGTAACATTCCAGAGTAAAGTAAAAGTGACATTTGATGAGAGGGAAGAGCATGTGTTGCTATGCAGCTGAGAGTTAACCAAAGTCACTCCTGTCCTCTTGTCACCCCCCCCATACCTTCTTTTGTCTGACAGAGACGGTGATGGATACAAGGACGGCGACAGCCGAGCTTGGCTGGATATCTTTCCCTGCCAATGGAGTAAGAACAATATGCTTTGCAAGTGTGTGTTGTGTGTGTGTGTGTGTGTGTATGTGTGTGTGTGTGGGGGGGGGGCGCCTTAGGGAAAGCAATTTGACTACACTTTACAGTGTTCCATTAACAAGTCTGTCAAAATTGTAATTACAGTTGCAAGGTGACACCAATTAACAGGTGCTGATGGAGAGCAGGATAAGTTCCAACAGAACAGACTGGAGTAGCACCTTCTACGAACAGACGTGGATTTAAGAAAGTAACTGGATTTCTGGTGTGATTATTAGAAGCTGCTTCTCTTCTTAAAGGGCTAAACCGCCTGTAATTAGAATTTATATTCTATATTCTTGGATGAAATATAGAGGCTACTGCTGGTCTCATGTGTGTGTGTGTGTGTGTGTGTGTGTGTGTAAGCTGAGTGGCTCTAATTGTGATGAATGGTTGTCCCTGTCCACAAGAGATTGAGGTAGAGGAGAGAAAAAGAGGGGAGTAAAAAGGTAGGATATGAGAGAGAGAGTGAGAGAGAGGGGGCCAAATAGATGGGAGGGAAAGAAAAAAAGTTTAATTTGTGTCAGATCTCAGTCTGCCCATTAATCATTTTAACCTCTCCACCCTTCCTCCTCTGTTCTTCCCTTCTCCTTCATCGCATGCCTGTAATCCCCAGTGGGAGGAGGTGAGCGGTTATGACGAGAACCTCAACACCATCAGGACGTACCAGGTGTGCAACGTGTTCGAGCCCAGCCAGAACAACTGGCTGCTGACCACTTACATAGACCGGCGAGCAGCGCAGCGCATCTACGTGGAGATCCGCTTCACAGTCCGCGACTGCGCGTCCATCCCCAGCGTTTTGGGCTCCTGCAAAGAGACGTTCAACTTGTACTACCTGGAGACCGACCGGACCGTGTCTGAGAGCATTAAAGGGGTGGAGTACTGGGCTAATGCCCCTTTTCTGAAGGTAGTTTTCTACGTCTATGAAAGAACTTAATGATATTACAGTATATACAAGGCATGAATGCTGTCGGATTATATTACAGGCTTCAACCTCAGTCATGTTTTTGATGTTTGAATGTTATCCTGCGATACATGTGAACATCTTTGCTGTACAACCCTGGAGGAAACGCAGCTCAAAGGCAGAACATTCTTTAAATCCACTCTTATCCTGCTGGTGGGTGTGATTCACAAACACTCATGTTGAAGAACTGACCTATAAAATCACCTTCCTTATCATGAAAATTCAAAGTGCTTTTCAGTCCGAGTCATCCCCTCATTGATACACTGACTGTGGAGGCTGACTCAGGGGGCTCCACCTGCTCCTGGAGTGCATCATTCATGCACCCCCAGACACAGAATCAGACAAGTTAATACATAGACCACAGGGGTGAGAGAATGAACAAAAGGCCTTCTCCTCTCCAGAGCAACCATTCCGCCGCCACTTGTTTTCACTGTTGCTCCCATTTAATTATTCAGAAAGCATCAATAAGGCATACCTATTTAAAATCGCAGCCAGCTTCTTAAAAAAAAAATAGAAAATGGATGAATAATGCAGTAACTTTTGGAATTATTGTGTTAAAATGGTAAAAAAAAAAGTTACAACTTGAATAAACATCCTAAAACTATATAATAATAATAATAATAATAATAATAATAATAATAATAATAATAATATGATCAGCTGAACTGTATAAACAGACCTGGTTTACATTTAAGAAATCTTGGAAATCTTTTATCTTGAATGAAAGATTGAATGAAAATGATCTGAGAAGAAAAACCTGTATATAAAAACTCATTTAACAAAGCTGTTCTGTCCTGCTGTTTGGGGAAGAAAATACCGAGAAAGAAAAATGTCTGTTCCCGGTAGAAATATCAAATATCTTTATTTCATTTAACTATAAATATAAGACATCCTTAACATGCTTGTCCCTTACTTGTTCTCCGCCTGTCTGTTAGGTGGATACTATTGCTGCCGACGAGAGTTTCTCCCAGGTGGACTTTGGGGGCAGGCTGATGAAGGTGAACACAGAAGTCCGGAGTTTCGGACCGCTCTCCAAGGGCAGAGGATTCCACTTGGCCTTCCAGGATTTGGGTGCCTGCATGTCTATCCTGGCTGTCAGAGTGTTCTACAAGAAATGCCCCAGCGTAGTTCAAAACTTTGCCTATTTTCCAGAGGTACGCACGTGAAGCAGAGCGCTTGCCCTTCACACAGGGTCCGGCGTCTCCAGTTTCATGGTTGTGAATTTTTGCAGACGCTGACCGGAGCAGAGTCCACTTCATTGGTCATCGCTAGGGGAAGCTGCATCTCCAACGCCGAGGAAGTGGACGTGCCCATCAAGTTGTACTGCAACGGAGACGGAGAGTGGATGGTTCCCATCGGCAGCTGCAGCTGCAAGGCGGGTTATGAACCAGACAACAGCAACGTGTGTCGAGGTAAACCTCTCTCCCTTTAATAAGGCTGCACTAGTTTCAAATAGGGTATGAAAAATAGACGCAGTCTGGCCTGGATACTTGAACATCCTGAGATGACGCTGCTTTTTATTCTTTTTCTGTTTTTAAAACCTCTTTGATGACAGCGCTGCGACAAATACTCTTATGCCACACACACTTCACATTGTTTTGAAGGGAAAGTTAACAAGACAGCATGACAGAAAATCAATATTTGTCAAGCGTACGGTTCCTTATCAGCCAGCAGGAGAACGAAAACACATGCTGGAATTAAACAAATGGATACACTGAATGTTTTTGTGCTGCAAATATAAACCAGCCGCATTTAAACAAAACACATCGATATTTTTACCATTTCCATTTTTCCTTATTCGAGTTCGGGCATGATCCCAACAAAAATATGCCATTTGCTGAGTCAAATCCGTATAAAATGCAAATCTTTTATTGTGAGCAAAGGAGCAAATATGTCATTTTTGGCAGTCACAGCTGAATAATCAGATGCATGTAAATATTTCCTAGTGTTTTTGCCCGAGGGTGCAGCGCACAATGTTCCATATGCTAATATTAGTCCACAGACTTGGATGAACATGGCACAGAAATTACTCCTCTTCCAACAGCGTTCCACATATCTCAACCTCTGTTCCTTCCTTTTTTTAAAATCTGGCCTCCTTCCCCATTTCCTTACTAAAGTAGTGCCCATTATTTCTTCTTCTCCCCGGGGAGTTGAGCTTTTCATGTGTGTGAGTGGGGGGCATGTGAGTGTGCACGCCTGCATGATGTATCTACATATGGTGATAAGTGAGGCTCCTTCCCATGTTAATTAGTTTAGCATGTTCTAGACAGATTAGTCTATGGAAAATTAGTCCCCAACTGTCAGAGTGTGTCCTGGGGAGATAGTGGGGTGCCACTGTGGATGAATGGACCTCCCAGTTGATGTGGACAGAAAGAAAAAATTAAAAATAGGCTATTATCAATTGTACCAAAAATGTTTTCTGTCAAATATTTTCTATTTTATAAAAAAAAAAAAAAAAATTAGTAAGAACCTGGTAAGTTTAAACTGAACAAATATTTTTTAACTCTTTTGACAGCATCTTTAATGTTTTTTAATCGTTAGTCTGTAAAAACTCATAAAAACTGTCCACGTGTGTCTGCTTTTTCACATGAGAAGTTTAGGATGAAGTCAGGTCTAATTCTGGTCTGACTGGCTGCAGGCTGGCATGACGGCTCTCTGATACGTCCAGTTGTCTCCGTGGCTCATTCGAAGCTTTTGCCTCTAATATCTGATCAGGAAAAGACAGTTTCCTCTAACTCCAGTGAGCTGGCATCGTTTTACTCTGCTTTTCTTCTTATCCAGCGATAACAGCATGGGCAGCACTGGTGTCACTGTTAGAACAGATGGTTTTGTGTCTGTCTGTGTGTGTGTGTGTGTGTGTGCGTGTGTATTGAGTACCAAAATACTTATTCTACTAGCAAAGTGAGGACATTTTCAGAAAGTGAGGACATTCTGGTTGGTCCTCACAACAGCAAAGGATGGATAGACAAGGAAAGATAGATAGAAGTACAAAGATGTGCATGTATTTAGATTATTTGCTTATATTCATTTTAACCAAAACTTGAGACAGTAACACGGATAACAAATAAAAACTCATGTTTCAATAGGTGGTTTGTGGTCATGTGATTTGGATGACTCCGCCTTTCTTTGCGACTTTCTCCATCCTAATCCCAATAGCTGCATGAAATGAAGAGATTTGGTTTGTGACTTTGTGATCAATCAGTAAATCTAGTGAAACTCCTTCTCACGTTACAGTAAAATCTGCACAAGCACCATCATGTAGAACATTAAAAGTAAACAGCTGTCAGCCGTCTTGACGGCTACATCCATTCAGTTTGCAGAAGAACTTTGTTGTGCGCACAGAGAGGAAAAAAGAGAGGGAGAGAGAGAAACTACAGAGGGGGTACTGAGAGGTTTGTAGATCACTAATCAAGAGAGGTAGAGAGACTCATTGCCATGGTGACACACTCCATGTTTATGAGCAAGGTTGTTGAATAAATGACCTTGACAGACCAGATGTCTGTCTGCTTATTCAAGCTACATGCTTGCATGCAGAGATGTGGCTGCGTGGGGCACGCACACACACACACACACACACACACACACACACACACACACACACACACACACACACACACACACACACCAAATCTGTGTAGCTTTTATTTCACATGGTTTTAAGGCTAAGTTATTGTTAGATCATATAATCATACCTTATATACGTGTAATATACAGAGATGTGTTCAGAAAACACCACTTGACTGATTAACTGAGGTAGTTTGAGGGTTTTTTTCCTCTTCAGCAACACCAGCATGGCTATCAAAGACTTAACAAGTCTTTCTCAAAGCAGCTTGCTGTCTGTTTTATCTTGTTTCATATTAATGGATCTCACCAACTTCCCCCAGTTTGGTTCCTATGATGAAGTGAGCCTTCATTACAGGAAGTAGGGAGAATGGTGTAAACAAAGCACTAAAGATAAGTCAGAAAGAACAAAAAAATATAACAAAAAAAACCCAAAAAACATTAAAAATAGAATCTCATTTGTGGTGCCTCAGGCTTTTGGCAAAGCTTTTGGATTTCTCATTTCCCAAGTCAGTGTTTCCCTGTTTGTCTTTTTCCACCCACAGTCATCATCGAGATGTCTTGGCCTCACTGAAAGGCACACAAAGTCTTGTGTGTAAATTAAAATGGCATCTTTGAGGACACAGTGAACTGTATCGTCTGTTTAGTTAAATATCTGAGGTGTTATGTGTCTACATGACTCGATGACTGATTATTTCTTTCTCATCTTCTGATTCTGTAGCAATGAGCCTGTGAAACATGTTCAGTCTCTGTATATTACTGCAAGTGGAATTTTAGATTCAATCGCGTTAGACAGGTTCGACAAGTGGTTCAGTTTCTCCTGAACATGTGTGAATATCCTGTAAAGTCCTCTTTACAGGCACCCACCAGACATCCTTTGTCCCGTCCTAACAAGAGTGCCATTAAAATGATCAAACGCCATGCATTTTCCTATCTGACAAGCTGAATAACTGCAAGTTTTTTTTACTTCCCATCCTTAAATGCATAAAGTTGGGAAAATGGGAGACAAACAAGTTTAATAATCCGGTTTTTATGCTTCAGGCCGTAAAGAATGGTCAGCTTAGAGCTGGTGCATACAGGCATTTGAAATCTAAATGAAGGGAGCGTAGCGGCGGAAACATCGTAAATGCAGCTTAAAAACGAGTCTTGTTTTCACCGCGCTTTCGTCCGCTCTCTCCGTGTCTCCAGCTTGCCCTCAGGGCACCTTCAAGTCCTTCCAGGGGGCCGGACTATGTCAGCAGTGTCCGCTCAACAGTCGCTCCACCATCGAGGCCGCCACGCTTTGCAGCTGCCGCAACGGCTATTATCGTGGAGACATGGACCGACCCGAAGACATGTGCACCAGTGAGTCACACCATGACACTGAAAGCTGACACACAAACACACACACACACACACACACACGTTTATCACACTTGAGTGTGATTATACGGCCCCACAAGTTGATTGAGACGCACCTGCACATTTTTGTATATTACAAACACTTGTTGAAGCCACCAAACGTCTAATATTTCCTCATTGGATTATAGACCAATATCTACTTTGATTTATTATTCCAACCCTCATTTTATGCCATGTATTTGCATCGAGTCTGCTGTCCTTGTTTTGGGGTTTAGGGAGCAGTAAGTAATAACAGTGGCGCAATCCTCAGGCTTTCCACTGAAGTGAATATGTGTTTAGTGTGTTGGAGAGGCCATATTGCTATGCAAGACGAGGCACAGGGTTTGAAAAATGCTGCCTCTCAGTTCCACAGAGAGATGGTGTAAGTAGGCTGAGACATGAATCATTTGGACCGTCTCTGCAGAAGTCTCACATGACGAAAGTGTGTGTGTGTGTGCGCGTGTGTGTGTGACCTGGATACTTCTGATAAAATGCTCAGATTCATTCACGGGCAGGTTATTTTAATGGAATATTAAGAATATATGTCATCAAATTTCTGCCACAGTTGTATTTTCTACCATGGCCAACTACAGCTCACCTATCGTAAATGGTCATGCTAACCACGAGGAGTGACTGCTTGGTCTTTTAAAATTAAGGTGTGAAACAAGTGGAGGAATATCTTTTTATTTCACCGCAGTCATGAAGGATATGGGGTTAACGTCTCCCGACATCAGAGAAAGTGCTTGCGAAGCCTCAAACTGCGGCAGGAAACTCCCAAATTGATGCTGACAGAAGAACAGTCCTGTGTGAATCGGCGTCAGATGTCTGCCTACGCCGCCAATACACCTTTGTGATTTACGCTGGCACGTTGCGTTCAAGGAGAAACACAAACGGAGTTTTTTTCAGACACGTTAAAGACTCGCCAGGAGAACTTAGATGTAGGAAGAGGCGTTGGTGTGTTTTCATGAAGTCTTATATAAAATCAGATCACTGAACTGGAAGAGTGAGCGTGCAGTGTGTGAATATTTGGCTGACAGAAAATCATTCCCTCAGCACGCCTCATGGGCTGCTGAGGTGTGTGTGTGTGTGTGTGTGTGTGTGTGTGTGTGTGTGTGTGTGTGTGTGTGTGTGCTCAACATACATGTTTGTGAATTTCTGTTTATAGGCCGGACTGTCAGACTGAGAGACACTCATAACACAGCAAAGAAGGGCAAAGCGTGTTGCATTTAGCAGCGCAGACCCCTTTGAAGTTCAGAATTGGCGGCTGTTGTTGCGTCAGAATTAGCATTTTTGAAACGTGGGTTTGGTCCCGTTTCTCCTGCAGATGATTGCGCGTTTGCTGTGAACTCTGCCGGTGTCTAGCACTGTAAAAGAATTTTTAATTGTGCTAAACAGATCAAAAGCAAGGTTGAGCATGTTGCGTGTGCCTTTGGTTGTGTGTGTGTGTGCTGTTAAGGCTGAGGGGGCCATGTGAGGGTTAACCTTCAGAAAGTCTCCAGTGTATATTTATAAAACTTAATACAACTCTTCAGAAAAACCTCATTGTAATCTGTGTTTGATTAACAAAAAAAAAAAAAAAAAACCTCATGTGGCGTAATTACTTAATAATGACATTATTATTAACATCACAAGGTAACTCTGGAAACACTGTTCTTTGACCTTTAACCCTCCTCTACTAGGCGTCCCTTCAGCTCCCCGCAACGTGGTCTCAGTCATCAACCAGACCTCGGTGCTGCTCGAGTGGCACTCCCCACGTGACACCGGTCACCGGGACGACCTGTCCTACAACGTCTTATGTCGCCGCTGCCACAGCGCAGAGCGCCGCGCGTGTCAGCCGTGTGACGATAGCGTGAAGTTCGTCCCAGGCAAGCGAGGGTTAAAGGAAACAAGGGTGGAGATCAGCAAGCTGCGGGCTCACACGTCGTACACCTTCATCGTACAGGTTTGTCCTCTGAAGAACAGTCGGAAAAAGACTTTCGATTGACTTGATGCACTGGACAAAGACACTGTTGCTAAGATTGTCATGATAACTGTGACATTTACTCAAATTTTTGTGATTTTGTGATGTGAGGAGTATTGCTACACCTCACAGGGTCAGTTATTACAGTTATGAAGCCTCCTTAGCAGCGTTAATCATATTTATGTGGGGATTGTTAATCAAAGGGAGGGTTTTAATTAACAGCCTGTCCTGGATGATGCCTTTTCCAAATATACTAATGAGAAATCCAATAAAGGTTCAATGATTCACTTCTTGATTTACTTATTAGCTCAACTTTAGCATATCTGCTCCATCATTATAAATGCAGTCTTCTCTCAAATGTAGGGTTCAATAATTGATTATGATTGTGAAACTATTGATTTATGAACGCATTGACTTTAATTACTGAAGGGGCGCACCTAAAATAAAACTTCAGAAGGTGAAATCCATTCATCTGTCCCGAGAAAAAAAAACTCAAGTTTACAACAAAGGGGGGTTTCTGTGGGTCTGGTTTACAGAAGATTGTAACAAGATTTTAGATTTTAGTCAAATGTCATGTTTTTGAATCGGCTTAATTTTGTGCCGTGTAGAAAATGTGAAAGGATAATAAAACAAACAATATGAAACTATTGCTTGGAGAAAAGCCTTTAAGCTAGCATCACTAATTACTATGCCTGTGTTTAATGATTCACTATAGCTGAAGACATTGTTTCAGCCGTCTAAATGATTAACCGAGTCCATGACAAACACTATGTGACAGCCAATTAAGTGGCATTTAAAATACAGTGGGATGCCAATAATTGTTTCTTTGTGTTACTGAGAGCAGAAAAATCCAGAGACCTTGTGGTTTTCAGAAGACACCGGGTGTGCTGCAGTGCTAAAATAATCAAACCGATTTGGTCCAATAAACTGCGACTTTCCAATAATGCCTCGGCAAACACTGCACAGCTGGGCTGTTAATGTCTGGATTTCATTCAGCAACATATTTTCAGGGCCATTTTTCGCCTCATCTGGAGCTGAGAACAATGAAACCGTCATATAGAAAACTTCAGCAGAGCACATAAAAGGCTTAGCAGTACTAACTCAAGCTGACCGTTGTGCTTCATTCTCTACAGGCAACCAATGGCGTCTCCAACAAGAGTCCTTATCCAGCCCAGCAGCTGTCAATCAACATTACAACCAATCAAGCCGGTAAGTGTTGAGCACAAATGTAAGCATCTGTGTATGGCTTTGTGAGCATACCCTGGGGCACAGAGGATTATACTGGCTGGGGGGGATAAAGGAAATTGAGCTACAGCTTTTTAATTCATAAAACATGTTAGAGACTTGTCCTCTTTTTCCCTCTGTCTCTCCCTACACTGTTCTTCCTGCACATTTGTAGCTTTTATCTCCTTTTCTCTCTCTCTCTCTCTCTCTCCCCCTGCTTCTTTTCCACATTTATTCCCTCACCTGGCCTTTCTCTCTTTGTCTCAGTTTTTGGCAGAGTAATTCTTTTAGAGACCATAAAGTGAGCTGAGTTAGCACTCCATTAAACTTTTATTGAGACGTAGACGCTTTATTTAGACACCTACCTAAATTTAGGGTTAGAAGCTGCTCTACTTTGATGGAAAAAACATAATTTACTGCAATGACAGCAAGGTCTGCTCATTTCTAATGATCCATCTTCTGTTACTGACATGAAAAACTCCTGCATCACCTGATTCTGATTTATATTTTTGAGTTGGACTTTTTTCTGATTCCATAGTTATTAAAAGAACAACTTGGTGCAATATTTCCCAAAGGATATAGTAGATTTAATAGCTGACAGCTGAAATTATGTGTATAGACATGCACTGCTCGTAAAAGCCCAGTTACGTTCCCTGAGTATGGATCCTTATTTCAACAGCCTGTAAAATACATATATTTGATACTTGTTGCAGGTGTTGAGTCACAAAAGAAGCCCATCGGCCACAGCATGAAATAAATTACTGCTAAAAGCTTCTGGTTTTTTAAATTATGGCTAAAGCTACATTACAGCATAACTCTTGTTCGCCAAGTGTTGTAATTTGTTTTCCTCGGCCTTCCCAAGGAAACATTTCCTCCTCCGGGTGTAAATAATCTTTTGAAACATGTCATATTACAATCTATACTTTCATATTTACAGTATGTTGATCCTGTGAGCAGATCTGTTAACGGTCTAATCGGCTGTGTGTACTTCTGTGCGTGTGTGCGTTTGTGTTCCCTCACAGCGCCGTCCGTTGTTCCCATAATGCATCAAGTGAGCTCAACGAGCCGCAGTTTCTCGTTGTCATGGCCACCGCCTGAACAGCCCAATGGAATTATCCTCGACTACGAGATACGATTCTATGACAAGGTAGAGTGAGATGATAGATGTGTGCGGGTCTTTTTGTGTTGTTTTTGGTGTCGTAGTCGTGTCCAATAATCCATTAGAGTTGATGAAAGACACAAATCGATACCACCTTCAGGTCCTCCATTATCACGGCAGTCACCGAGACACAGCACAGACCACTGCGTCGTCAGGATTTCCACTCCTAATAAGCTCAGCACAATGCTGCCGCTGATGTGTTTATTGACTACAACATCTGTAACAACAGTTTTATACAGACAATAAAACGTTTTGTGAACAAAGACCTATACATGGAAGCAAGATGGGACGACCATTAGTATGACACATGCGGTAAATGACTAACCAGGTCAGAAAAATGTGTTAATGCTGGTACAAAATGAGTCATTTACTCAATTACTACATAATTCAGAGTACAGTATACGTCAGTTCCACTATACTAAATGTAGAAATATAATATTTCACTTGTCCATCAAATATGATAACATATATGACAGATAATACGACCGATGTCCAGTTTTTGACTTAAGATTGAGTGATTTACAGTTTCCTGTTTCCAAAGTGTAGAAGATTTCACATCATTTGGATGGTGTTTCTCCCTAATCGCAGACCTGGAAACGGTCTTCACCAAAAACATTTTAAAAGTGTTTCTTTGAGCATTTGGAAGGTTCTGAAAAAGAGAAACGGCTCCGAATACCCGAGAAACAGCCTTTTCTGCATCTTTTCTGTCCTTTTCGCTGAGCAGCTTAAAGACACAAAGACATCAGCATCAATTTATCCACAAGTGGAGGCTGTTGAAATCAAAACTCTACCGTCACCATCACTGTGTGACCGAAGCAATCAGGCCCCCAGCTGTAATGTAGTAGACAAGCTCTTGATCTGGACTGTGAGTCCAGTGATGAGAGCCTGTGTGAAGGATATGAAGTTCCATAGCCTCTGATTCAGGGGTGAAACGTGCACGGCCTGATTGCTTTCCTATCTCAGATTGCTACTCGAGGCAGAGGGAAAGAAAAAGAAAAAACCTAAAATGATGGAAAAAAAACCCCACATATCTTGTCTTCTTTGTAATCCAGTGAGTGGGACATATAATACAACTGGAAAGTGAAATTTAATTAAAAGCAACCACATAGAGCCAAACTAGGAAATCTTTGTTTGTTCTGAAGCTGTGCCAATATCGGTACAGACTTTTCACTGCAGACTGATCCAAAACAGCAAAGTACCTACAAGAGAAATTCATCAGAATGAAAGCATGGCCACGGCCCACGACTGATCCTCTCAGTCTCTGAAGCCCTGTTACAAAACAAAGAGAAGGAGCAAACGGAATGAAGAAAATTGATTTGACTTCTTGATTTCTATCTTTTAATATACAGTAATGTCAGTGAGTTGCTTCCCTATCTGCCCAAGATGCCCTTCACAACTGAATTTCTTATCTCCTCTCATAAAAAAATGAAAAGGGCGATCCCAAATTCAGCTCACCCACAGATCCCCAAGACAACAGACAGTTCCCATCAGAGCGACCGACGTTTTAAAATATTGCACATTTTCTGATAAATTTGAATGTCACATCTTTTTTTTTTTTTTTTTTTAAGGAGTGCAGCTCTGGAGATTTTACAAGAACAAAAGCAGCAGCACAGCTTGTACCTGAATGCCACACATTTTGGTGTCCTCCATTAGCATTAGCGCGAGGTTCGGTCTGCCAAGTTGAAAAGTCGAAATGCTCCTTCAGTGAGTAGCTGCTTAGTTCCAGCTGCGTGGGGGATACTTTTCTTTCTTCTTCTTTTTTCCCACAGCTAGGTAATGTCTCATCACATTTGTTGCCGTAGCTAAAGTGGCAATTGCAGCTGCTCAGGGTCATGAAATTTCCGACGCCTGCCAAATAGTGACCGCTCCTTAGCAGAGTGGGTCAGATGGCAGAGGCAGGAGCCAAAGGAGAATAAAGTGCTCTGTGTGGACATAATTTGATTTTTGATATTTTATTATAAGCCTACAATAAAAGTAAATTGTAAATAATTGTAAAATAGCTGAAAATTGACTCGTACCTGTCAAAGCCAGCAGCGATAATTAAGTCAAAAGAGTGATACCTGACAAATTCGGATCTTTCTGAGAACTCGTCATCATGCAAATTGATACATTTCATGTGATGGACTCAGAATCATCTCAATAATGTCCATGGAGCATTTATTATATAGAAATAGGCCGGTTGGTATTTACAGACATTTTTAAACATGGCTGAACTTTGCAACAATCCTTCCAACTTTTCAGTTTCCTAATAAAATACTGAATGAGAGGTAATTGGGCTGGGATGGCAGCACTTTCTGTGCCCTGGCTACCCATGCTTCTGGTGAAACTGAAGTTGTAGGGCAAAAAAAAAAAAATAGCAGGCGAAAGAAGTTAAGATTCAGCCTCTCTGAGAGAAATTAGCCTTTGAGAGAATGAAAAGAGCTGCAGTAGCTGAGAAATGTGCTTGGGCTGCAGTCTGACAGCTGTAGATAAAACCTCCACTTTGTGGGAGTCGGGGCTGCGACCCAACACACACTTGGCCTTATTTGCTTCTGCATTTGCTTAAACATTTTTAGCAGCCAGAATCAAATCCTGACAGATTTGTATTTCTTCGTTTCTTGATAAACATCTTGAAAATTAGGATAAAGATCAGGTGTAACCCAGCAGACAAGACACCTACGAGCCGTGACTCACTTCAGACCCAGTCTGAGAGGAGTTTGATGAGTCTGCAAGGAAAGAGAGAGACACGGAGAAAGAAGCAGTTTTTTTTCCACTTTTTGGCCATTTCTCCACCTTCATTCTGCTCCAGCCCTCCCCAGTCCCACCATCCACACAGAGTCACGCTGTAGATAATGAAGGATTTAATGTAGTAAATTTGATATGGCACAGGAGGATTTCTACGCAGGACTTATCTCTGACTGCCAGACCGTCCTAGCTGGGCGACCCTCTAACCTTTTCCACCCCCCCCCACCACACACACTCATGTTCAAATCCTCATTTTGCCACCTCCAAATATAACTAAATCATATTTAGATTTTAATAATGGCCTCTCAGGGACCTGTTGTGTCATAACTACATGTCATCTAAAACATCATTGCTCAATCTCAGTTATTGCTACATATTTATTTCATCTGCGCTCCTTTAACACTTTAAGTGTTTTTGTGTATTCATCATCCTTCATCAGTTTGTTTTTGTCTTCACAAATGAAAACGACAAAAATAAACTGTGAGCAGAATTTTGCAAATTATGACAGAGCAGGATTCTTACTTTTATCTGTTCATTATTGAGCACGATATCTGTGATTGCCAATTTTAAGTGGCTTCTGCCTCAACCTCTACAAGTGCTAATAAGAGGACTTAAGGCTTTGAAGGGAATGGGGGAGGGGTGTTATTAAGAATTTAAATAATTATGCAATCATCTCCAACCCCTTTTTATTCATGTGCATGCCCTGTTTTTCCACATCCGACCCTCATTTTTCCGCTTTCTTTTCCCTCCTGACCCTCCTCCTCCTCTCATCACCAACATCATCTCTTTTTGTCTCCCCTTTCCTCTCCTCTGAACCTCCCCCAACCTCCTTCATCCTTGCGGCATGCTTTCCTCCTCCCCCTCCTTCCGAGCCGCAGCCACACCATATCTGTTCTCCCCTCTGGACCGTTTAGATTTTGCCTTTTTATCTAAGAGAGATTGGTCAGAGGAAGCAGACACGGAGGGCCTGCGGAGATGAAGGTAAAAGGTTGTAGCCCTGGGTTTATGAGCTGCCTCCGTCAGATGTGTCTGCTGCCGAACTCACCTCAGGTGGAGAATCGAGCGGAAAGAATCGCCACGGGATGCGCGGGGTTCTTGGTTCAAGCTCTGATTGTGGACATAAGTTGGAACTGCTGAGGTACCCTCAGGTCATGATTTCTTGATTTTATACGTCAAAAAGGTTTTCACTGCTGCATAAACTAACTTTTATTAAAACATCCCGAATTCCCTTTATTTTCATCATAGAGGACTGACTCCAGGTCCTCTTTTTTATGTTTAATGACTCTAATTCTGCCTTGACTCTATCAGCATAAGAACAAATGTGCTCCGGATGCCCGTGACAGATGTGACACAATGAACTCTTGACACCTCTTAGCGATGGCAGATGCGCTTTGTGCTAAAGGTTGTTTAGACACATCACAAAGAATATTTATATGCTGAAGTTTGTAGATTTTCCACCGCACAGAAAAAAAGAATGTTGAAGGCTGCAGAGCAGAGAGAGATAGTGTGGTTGTAAATAAGACCGTCCCTCTACTGCCGGAAAAATGGCACAGAATTGTTGTGAAGCCACATCCTCTGAAATGTGCATCATCCTGCCAGGTTATCTCTTCTGATGTCTCTCTTTGTCTTCCCGTTGATAAAGGCCAATATCCAGCACTAAATTTAGTCTCTCATTGTCTGTGACTGAGAAACTTTTACAGTCTGTTTTGGATCCCTGTGAACCGTCAGTCTCTCTCACACACCATCTCCGCTTCAGTCCCAGACGTTGCTGAACAGCTCAGTTGTGCAGAGCAAAACACTGGGCGTTGTCCTGGAGGGTCTGAGGCCAGGGACCGGCTACGTGGTCCAGGTTCGGGCCCGCACCGTGGCCGGATATGGAGATTACAGCAAGGATATGCTTTTCCAAACACTTACGGATGGTAAGTGGGTGGGTGGCTTGTTTTAGTGTGTGTGTGGGTGGGTGGAGAGAAACAAGAGCACAGGAGTGATGGTGGAAATTTTAGAGGGTAAAAAAAAAGAGTGTAAATCCGGCTGTGAAACTAATTAAAATCTGCCCTAGTTTGTCTGTGTGTGAGTACGTGTGTGTGTGTGTGTGCGTGCGTGCGTGCCCGCATGTGTTCTTGTACTTGCTACATACTGAGTCCCAAAATACTCGTTCTACTAGCAAAGTGAGGACATTTTAAGTGGTCCTGTGTGTGTGTGAATTGTATGCATGATAGTGTAAAAACACGTCATAATAACTTCCTTTGTGTGTCTGTGCATGTTTGTAGATGAGTACAAGTCGGAGCTGGGACAGCAGCTCTCGCTGACTGCAGGCTCTTTAGTAGGGGGAGTGTGCGTCGTCTCATTGATAGCTATCACCATCATCTGTGCCAGGTAATCCACAGCCCTCAGATGCACCCACACACGCTGCATGTTACATAATATCACACAATCTGAGTCCAAATTCAGATCCCACAATAAATCAATAGCATGCAAAAACACGCAATAAAGCAAGAAAAGATAGCTGTTGTGTGGTCAATACACACACAGACACACACACGCACTCAAAGAATCTCTGAAGCCTCCCAACAACAGGTAGTTTGACAGTTGCTCCCCAGCAGCCCGTGATGGACTTTTATGGCTTTGCCTTTCTTTTTGTTCTCCGACGTCATTCTTCCTGTATGCGGCTTCCATTGCCAGCTGGCTTGGTTATTTTTGAAGCTGCAGTGACAGTCACGGTGCATTTCTGTGCACCTTCAGAAGTTCTTTAGACAGATGAAGGTGTTCTCCATAGAGGGTGAGTATCCAATGCTAATATGGTTGTAAAATATGCAAAGAGTCCTTCCCTGTTAACTGCAGGTAATGACATTTCAACCTCCCGGTTATGAGTCACAGATGGCGATGTCATGACATTATTCCACAACGATGGATCGTCTATTTAAACAGACAAACGTTTCAGTTTGAAGAACCTCTCAGCGGGGCATGACAGAGGCTAACACCTTTAAAATTAGACAGGGATGCCCTTTTTTTTTTAGTTCTGACCTTTCATTACAATAATTTTTTAGGGTTATTGTCTTCCAGCTCCTGTTGCTAACATCTCCCTCTCTATGTTTCCGTCCACAGAAGGAGACACTTGAAGGAGAGCATCTATGGTGACAAACTGCAGCAGTACAACACAGGAGGAGGTGCGGCTGCTGCTGAAAAATCCCTTTATACCACCAGAAGAACGGAGATTTTATATATACTTTCTAATTCTCAGAAGTGACCCTGAGGCCCGACATGTTCAGTGGTCCCACCCCCACCGTGACTTTTCCCAGCCTGTCTGAAGGCCACAATTCACCAGGGGTCAAGATTTACATCGACCCGTTCACCTACGAGGACCCCAATGAGGCTGTCCACGAGTTTGCCAAGGAAATAGATCCCTCGTGTGTCAAAATAGAGGAAGTCATTGGATCAGGTAAATGATCAAGTCATTTCTTGATATTTTAGAGGCTCAGGGTTCAGGAGTTTTCATATTTCAGGGATTTGTTTTCAAGAAAAGCTGCTTCAGAAGCAAAGCTTGATTTCCATTAATGAGGGCAGCTGTCATTTCAAACTGCAGATGCTTGAAAGATAATTAATCAACTTCACCGCACGTTTGTGTCAATGAGAAAGATCTGGAAACATTTTCATTCCTTCCTTTGAAGTCAGGAGGAATGTTTTATTCATGTTGAAAACCTTCGCAGGAATAAATTACAACCATCTCCGTGTGTTCTCTTTGGCTATCGAAGTTCCCACTGTAAAAATGCTGTATGATGTTTGGAAGATGGAGGGAGCTGAATGTGAAATAGAGTCTCGGAGCATCCTCAGATTTTTTTTTTTTTTTTTTTCAGGCTATAGCGGTTGGAGAATAATGGAAAAGTAAGAAAAAGATGGCGAGACGAGCGAAAACGTAACATTTCTCATGATCAAATGCCTTATTTTGAATGCATTTCCTTCTAGACTCACGCGTCAGCTTTATTCTCACTAAGCAGATCAACTCTGAGATGAACCTCAGATAGGTTTATCCTGACATTCATGAATAACATCAAGTACATCAAGCATAAATATATAAATGACTCATCATGTAAGTACATCAACATTTTCATCTGTGGTATTAAACCTTAATACATATTTTTTAGAGGATTAATACAATTTTTCTATTGAATTTAGTGCCACCTCATGTGCTGGAGTGTATATTTGGACCTGTCACTAAAAAATGGTGATCTGGAGTCTAGACTTTTAACAAGGATTTTCTTGCTGTGTGTAAATATGGAACTTTCTGATATTTTAAGCCCTTTTGGCCTGGACGAAGCTCTCCACAGAGCTTTCTAAGTAAGCACATGGAACATGGAAACATGTATAGCATTCTGATGACTAATAGCCAGGTCACTATAAAGACAACAGAGGAAAACAACAGGCGAAGTCCAGACATCCTCGCCTCGTTCTCCTCACCACTGTCAGATTTTGTTGTGAAGCTTCCGGAGCAACATGTTGATCTCCAATATTTCATTTTTTACTTCATCACATATTTCACAACACCATATACCAACATCGCCATGAGGAGGGGGGATATAGCTGTCAGGGATGCTGCTGTAACTTCACACAAATACAAACACAAGGAGCTTTTTCTCATGGGAGGTCCTCAGGTGGCCACTTCTTATTTGTTAATAACAGATTATTATATTTTTTAAGCCACTAGTGAGGCGGTATTATTTTTGTGTTTACCCAAAATGCCATCTTCCTTTTGTTTTAATCTAGACCCATCAAATCCAAATGGCCGTGGACCTCTGGGTGAGGACGGGTCATGAAGCAGATTCGGCTCCTCCCTGTTGAGGGGATGTGCTCTCAGCTGGAGTCTGCTGAGCCACTCTGAGAGGCTTTCTGTAATCTCTTCGTTTCTCGCTTTATTTCGCTCAGGGGAAGGTTTCTCACCTCAGCCAGAGGTGACAGAGGAGGGATGAAAACGCCAGGGAAGGAGAAGGGAAATATGAAGCTGGACGATTGGGCTGTGATTGGACTTAAGCGGCGGACTATCTCCCCGCATGTTGACAAAATGAAGCAAAATGTGACCATCCTCCCCTGCTTCCACTTTTGGTTTTGTTATTTTCAGTATTTCTTTGATACTTCCTCCTGTCTTCACCTCTCCATGGTTCAGCTCCTCAGGCCTTTTTCAGGTTGTTTGCGTATGAAAAAATGCTAAAACAAAGAACTGAGGGAAAACAAGGGATTCAAGAGGGAGGATAAAAGGGAACAAAGGCCCCCTGAGGAGATGTAGTCAAAAATATCTCACCTCACTCTCTCCCCTCTTTTCAATCTGTGAAAACACCTCTCTCATTGTTTTTCTCTATTCATTCCTGCCATCTTCCTCCAAAAATCATTCATTTTAAGCGTTAAAGAAAAGTTCTAAGATGATTTTGGACCAAAAAGCACCTTTATTCGCTCTTCTCCTTCATCCCTGTCAACCTTCCGTATCCTCCGCCCCCCCCCATTACTACATCTACCCTTTACTCTTTCATTTCTAGCACCCTTGCATTGCTTCCCGTCTTTGCTCTCCAACCACTCCCTACTAGTTTACGACAGTGACAGTGGATCGTTTTTAATGAGCAGTGAGATGTGGAGCAGAGATCACAGTGAGACAGGACGACACAGACCATCACCCAATTCCCTTCACTCATCCATTATTCACACGCTGATTTTCATCTCTGGGATGAAGACTTTTATTTTGAAGTGAGATTCATTTTTCATGTCCTGAAGCGGCGTGTGGCTGCATTTATTTTGACAAAAGACATCTGTGTTTCCAGCAGGGTGTCGGAATTTTCTGTACATGGAAGTTCAAGGCTTTGAGGTAGAACCCGTTCATGTTGCTCACACTGTGACTAGCAACGGGAGAACATGGAATACTTAAATACAATTTTACACCTTCCTAAAATTACAAATGTGCATTACAAATGTGATTTTGTTCTCCTAATATCTTAAGCATTTTATCATCCCGGACACTGTTGCTCAGTGGTCAACAACCATGACATTTCCAGCCAGATCTTGACTTTTTCCAGTGAAAAAATGACACAGTCGGGGTGGAAATGCAGCCTGTGAATCACTTCAAGTAGCAAATAAGCAGACGTGTCAGGACGGAGACCTCAGAACAATATTTCGAAGCCACAGGTCATGGAAATATGTTAACCGTGCTGATCTGTTTATTTGTGAGCTCACCTGACTGCCTTTATTCACACCAGTGTGTGCATGTTGACTGGTGTGAAGCCAAGTATTTCAGCAGTAATACCCCCACGTTCCCTTTCGGTTTGTTTGCCACCTTCTCTCACCCTTGAGAGAAGCTATCAAGGGATTCATTTTTTTTTTTTTTATTGTCTGGAAAAATACCAGTGGTTTGTCTTGGAGCTGAAGTCTAGACCTCAATCTGCTGGATCAGAGCAGGTCAGAGACGTTCGCTGTCAGAGGGAGCAGCCGCTCTCACAACTGTTACGTGATTAACATGCCGCTGCTCATCTTTGCTGCAGACGGGATGCTTGTGTTTAAACAATGCGCGATTTTCAATATTTAATCTCATCCAGATTTCTGATTTCACAGGTGACCCATTTTACATCATGAAACAGGAATAAAATGTAATTATTTATCGGTATCTTTTATGGTGGGATAATTTATTTACAGGCTCTGAATTCAGCAGTGAGCTATAAAAGAACACGCTGATTCAGTTGTCTCATGGATGGATCCTGTAATTGAGTTTGTTTTAGACTGAATGTTTTCTTTTCACTCCCGTGTTTGCTTTTCATCTGCAGGTGAGTTTGGAGAGGTGTACAAAGGCCGCCTGAAGCCTGTTGGGAAAAAGGAAATCCCCGTGGCCATCAAGACCTTGAAGGTTGGCTACTCGGAGAGGCAGAGGAGAGACTTCCTGTCCGAGGCGTCGATCATGGGCCAGTTTGACCAACCGAACATCATCAGACTGGAGGGTGTGGTCACCAAGAGCAGGCCCACAATGATCATCACAGAGTTCATGGAGAATGGAGCGCTCGATTCGTTTCTCAGGGTAAACAAAACACACCTGCAGAAACATCTTTGTCATCCTTCTTGGCTCTTCTGGTCGTCACATTTACAGCTTACTGCGCTTTTATTCAAATATAAAAATCTTTCAGAGCACCGCTAGGAATTTTAATACTGTATTAATTCGTGTGACCTTTAAAACAGCAACTGTCAGTCCTCAAATTACAGTCTGTTAAAACTTGAGTCGCCCTGCAGGCACATTCTGAAGCGCATAACAAGAGCTCTGTTCTGGCTAATATTTTATTTAACACTGCTCTACCACATAAAGGGTTTCAAAAAACCTTGAAAAGGGTCTGGGAGCATGTCTTCTTTTTCCTCCTCATTTAGAGATTCTGCATCTATGAATCATAAGCCATCATTAGGAACTGCCTCATGCATCAGTGAAGCTCGGCCGTCCAGTTTTTCAGTCCAAACCTGCAGCAGATGCCCGAACTTTTTGCATCAACCAGTGCAGAAAAAAACGCTTTGCCTTAGAAATTGAGGGTTATGAAATAAGTTATGTTATTTCCCTTTCCCTGTACAAATAAACAAACGTCCGGTCATCCATTAATGATCCCCGTTGAGCTTATGTAGGATCTCAGAATGTGGGGGGAGCCTCGCACAGCATTCATTGTTACACATGCTCACATTCACATCTGTAATAAAATGAACGGCTCTGTGGTTTTGCAATGAAAACCCAATTCCCAGTTCAGTTGCTTGTGTTGGACCAATAACGTTGTTAAGGGGGATAATGCAACGATATTGCATTGATGAATCTATGAAAAACAAACAAAGAGAGTGATGAGGGACTTTAATCCCACTTTTTTTTTGGTTTTTACTTCCGAAGAGAATTAAAAGTTTATGGGTGAATCAACAAAAACTACAACACAAATTATTGAGTTTGTGAACATGTTGCAAGCTTAAAAATTCATAAATTGATTAAATGAAATCACAGAGGAACATGCAGTGTGGAGGACAGGAGACGTTGGTGAAAAGAGGCCCAGAGACAGAAATAACCTTGGGTTTCTCCTCTTCTTCTTCCTGTTCTCCTCGTCCTGCCAGTGAGTCGGCCTCTTTGATCGTGCCCTCCTTTTGAGGAAACACTAAAGACAGAAAGAGAAATTCTTTGATGTTTGGTTTTCACAGCGTGACTCCTTTTGACTCGGGAATCATCCGCTGGCTCACACGCAAAAACACACAGACACACACTGATCGATCTCACTGGTGCGCCTCTCCTAGAATGACCACCATAAAGACCAGTAGATCAATGTGTGCGTGTGTGTGTGTGTGTGTGTGTGTGTGCGTGCAGTTAAAAGTTTTGCCTAGAGAGGATTAGGTTAGAGGAGCGTCAAAGGCACAGCTTGATGCACAAAATAAATTAAAAGCTATATTAGAATTGTGTGTTTTCACGGCGATGCTGCGTAAAGCTCAACGTTACTTGTACTTCCTGCGTGTACGATCTGGTGGTCCCAGTGTGGAGTTTTCCATGACTGCCTTCGCAAATATTTCATATTCAGAGATTCCTTGTTCTAGATAGATTATTTCAAAATTAGAGCTTGGAATATGGTGTTTAATTAGCACAATTTATTGTGAGATCATAATTGAGAAGGACTTTTAACAGATATTTAAGTTTCTCCGCTTTTCAAGCCTGTCTCTATTTTTATCAGAGGTTAACTGTCGACGTACAATAACTCAGGGAACACTCCACCGCCGTTTGAATGAAACACGCTCATCTGGTTGTTTTTTTTTTTTTCTCCAGCAAACAAAAAGTGAAGTGTCTTTTCACCTGCTAGTCGTGTTGAAAACAGCGTAAGTGAAGAAGCCTGATAAGAGGAAGGAAAAAATAATCCTGTCACGGTTTGTTGTTTTGCAGCAAAATGATGGGCAGTTCCCAGTGATCCAACTGGTTGGTATGCTGAGGGGCATCGCATCTGGAATGAGGTGCACACACACACACACACACACACACACGCCCAGATTCCTGCTGTAGAAATCCATTTTCATCATGAAGATAAATAAGGACTTTTCCAGAGCTGTCAGTAATCATCGCGTGAAATTAGATTTTTTTCTATATCTCTGCCAACTCAAACACACAGATTCTCAGCGCTGATATCCGGAGCTGTCTGCTCCTGCGTTATGCCCGATCAGACGTATATGCTGCGTCCACACACACACACACCTGCCCTCACGCTCACAGGTGCGCATGTTTGCACGCATACACGCGTGTGCACGTGCTAGATCGGTGGTTTATTGCAGGGATCTAGCTGCAGTGACACACCTTTACTCACACATTAAATCCCATTCCTATTTTATCAACGGTTCACGTCAGGCCGTGACACACACAGGGAGAATGTCATCACAGAAGCCCAGGTAGCTGCCCTTGGATAACACACACACACACACACACACACACACACACACACACACTCAAGTGATAAATCATGCTGATATTTCAGGTACCTGGCTGAAATGAGTTATGTTCACCGGGACCTGGCTGCCAGGAACATCTTGGTGAACAGTAACTTGGTGTGTAAGGTGTCTGACTTTGGCTTATCCCGTTATCTGGAGGAGGACACGTCAGACCCCACCTACACCAGCTCATTGGTGAGGACACACACACACACACACACACACACACACACGGAACACCCTGCCAGAGTCATGCAGAAACACACAAATATACTGCATTTGATGGCCAAAATGTCCCTGATAGAATAGAATATTGATTGATTGAAAACAGCTTTAAATGTAACCCCCCATTAATAGCTTGTTTGGTTTGTGTCTTCTTAATCTGCATGTGTCTTCTGTCAGGGTGGTAAAATCCCGGTGCGCTGGACAGCGCCTGAGGCGATCGCCTACAGGAAGTTCACTTCGGCTTCTGATGTCTGGAGTTATGGGATCGTCACCTGGGAGGTGATGTCATACGGCGAGAGGCCTTACTGGGACATGAGTAACCAAGATGTGAGTCACTGCAGGAAGCTTCTGTGTGTGTGTGTGTGTGTGTGGCTGGTTGGTTGGTTGTGCTTGTTTGTTTCCTGTCTCTTCTCAGCAGGGAGGCTCCGTGTGGAAAACAACATTCTGGAAACGAGGACATCAACTTAAAGTGTCACTTAAATATTTGTTTCTGGAGGCGTCACTTTTGACAACTTCATTCCATCTGCATTGAGAGTGACGGTCTCAGAAGGGAGCAGCATCCACCATCTTTATTCATGTTATTGTTTTAACATAAATGATTCATTGAGTCACTTTGTCACTAACTAACCTTTTCCCTGTGAAACCCATGCATCATGTTAACCATCTCTTTTCCTATTACCTTCCACTTTCCGTGTCCCTCCCACCTTGTCCTCTCCGAGGGTTACATTAAGAGCCCTAGAAGCAGTCTGTGCAGCAGTAATGACAGAGAGCAGGTATAATGATGGAGAGACTTTTATAATGGCACGGCCAGAGTATAATGATGAGGAAGGTGTTAGCAGCAGTAATGCTAAAGAAGAATTCTTGGGGTATTAACTATGCATGATCCTCACACCTTAAGCCCACACGCACACATAAGTCACCTGTGCAAGCTGGCATGCATAAAGACACACAGCCACACGTGGGCATGATTTCAAAGCGCAGAGCGCGCTGAAATTGTCAGCGGGGCCGCCACAGGTGCTGTATTTTACATGAATTAGTCATGAAAGAAACCTGTGATGTTTTACTGCACTCGCTGCTATTTTGACTGACAGTTGTGTTTCTTTCTCCTGGAGAGAATTCACACTGCGAGAAGTGTGCCGGGGTCAACTAGAGTTCAGTCAGCGTGCAAATCCGTGGCTGAATTTACACAGAATACAGCACAGAATTGCCTCAGCTTCGAGTCTGCTGGGCTTACAAACACAATGGAGCAGATCTGTAACTTTAAATTTAGAGCAGAAAATGTTTAAATGTTTTTTCACGGGGTTAAGAATCCATAATCTGTCTTTAAAATGTAGAAAGGATTTTACAGAGACATCAAAATGAAAGAAAATTGAGATGAAGTTCAGTGAGGTTTGAGGTCAGAAGCTCAAATCAGAGGCTGATTGATGGTGAATTTTTTAACCCACTGGGACGACTGAATGCGTTGCAGGGTAAGATATGACCTAACCAGTCAGCAGTAACGCAGAAAGGGAATAAAACCAGTCAGAAGACATAAACTGACTGATTACTTGGTGCTTATCTGATTCTAACACCAGAATGAGCTGAGTGAACGGCAGTCTTACACATGCACATTAGTCTGATCTGTGGATAAAAAGTGAAGTTGTAAAACCCTCCGCCATCTTGTCAGTCACTGTGTGACACTAAAGATTACAATCGCAGTAATTTCCCTGAGATTCAAGATGGTTTATGTTTTCTCACCATCAAGGTAATCATATCCAACCCTTGAAGATATGTTCGTGCATTTGGAGAACATTTTTCTTGCGGTGCAGAAATCCTGACGTCAGATTTTCCATGTTGTCTTCAGCCAGAGCAAGGGCATAATGAAATCAGGCGCTCCGCGTGTAAAACTGTCCTGCCTTGACATCAGAGACTGCAGCGGGCGTCGCTGCCTCTGAGAGATGAATATCTGGACATCCTGCTCTCTGCTCATATAGGACTGGAATCCTCTTTACCAATCAAAGCACTTTTGTGGTTTGAATACAGCTGAATGATGCAAGATCCGCTTTTTGTGTTCACATCCTTAATCTCAAGGTCTGATTGTGGAGACCCCTTTAAAAAAAAGATTACCACACCATTTTAAGCACAAGGTAAAAGAAGTCGGATTAATCACAAAGGACGTCTAAGAAACTCTCACACACTTCTGTCCTGCCACATGGAGTCATAAATCAAAACAAGATCTAAAGTAAGAGCGGTGAACGCTCATCTCTGCTTGTTTTTACCGCTGTCATCCCTTTGGTAGACAGAGATCCACAGACCAGCACTACGCTGAGGGCAATTTACAGATGTTCTGCCGCAAAAGCTCTCATTTCCTCTGGCTGAAAATTGGCTTTGACTCTTTCTTTACTACATGTGAATGTATGTCAAAATCCTGCCAAAAAGCAGAACTCAAACATCGATTTTGGCTCTTTCGATATTTCAGTGTCCTTTTTGCCTGTGACTGAAGGAAGTGGAGTGAAACCACAGTAATTTCTGAATTTTCTTTTTTTTTTTTTTGCATGCATGACTGTAGAGTCAAGGAAGTTTGTATCTTCTGTGCTGCAGGTGATTAATGCCATCGAGCAGGACTTCAGGCTCCCTGCTCCCATGGACTGTCCGGTAGTGCTGCACCAGCTGATGTTGGACTGCTGGCAGAAGGACCGCAACGCACGGCCCAAGTTCCCCGACATCGTCAGCATGTTGGACAAAATGATCCGCAACCCCGCCTCTCTTAAAACCGGCACCAACAACATTGTCCCTGCGTGAGAGCAAACACATTAAACATAAACATGTTCTTCCTGTTTGAACAGAATAAAAGCTGCTGTTACTCTCTTCCATCTGCAGTGCGTCCCATCATCCCTTGTTGGACCGCGGCGCTCCGGACCTGAGCAGCGTGAGCTCCGTGGAAGACTGGCTGGCAGCGCTGAAGATGACCCAGTATCGGGACTCTTTCCTGGGCTCGGGCTTCACTTCTCTGCCACTTGTCACACAAATCACAGCAGAGTGAGTCCACCTGCTTGGCTCCCTCCCTCCCTCCCTCCTTCTCGCTTTCTGTCCATCTCCCCGTGGCTGCGTCTCGCACTGTTCACCTGCCAAGTCTGGGTCTGGTTAGCCGGACGACTGGCAGGGAGGCGCTTTGGCTGCGTGCTGATCCATGTGTTCACACTGAACAATCTCCATGAGGCTCACTTCCTTCCATCCCTTCTTCCTGTGAATCAGATGCCGTTGAAACAGCTCCCTTATATAAATAAACTGATTTAGATGCAGTTGGACTATTTTAGCTACTGTCACAATAACACAGAGCTTTTGATGGTGATGTGTTTATCTGCTTTTGCCTCTTTTCTTCCTTTAAATACACTCGGATTTCATTCTGCGTTCATAGGAAACAAGGACAGTTTGTACAGTATGTATAATGTAGGCCAGGGCTCAACTATAACATTCTCTGATGAAAAAGATAAAATAACAATTTATTTTGATATTTTTGACATAAATATGTCTGTAAAAGTGGGAGAAAGCGACCCTTTTTTGTGTGAATCTTCAAGCTATTCACAAAGAAGTATAGCTACAAACTTCAAAAGCTGAAAGAAAATTATGAGAAATGCAAATAATTACAGATGGAAACAATGAGCTAAAGATTCTGGATGGTCCATGTTTAATGAATTCATCCATTATCTATACACCCTGCACAATAAGTGCTAATTTGCAGCACTGCACCCTTTAGTCCAATTCAAGCACACTTTGTGATCATTTCAGTCACCATCATCATCATCATCATCATCATCATCATCATCATCATCATCACCATCACCACACACTTCAGTGCTGATGGAATTTTTGGAGAAGTTTTCCACCAGCCCAAAATAATTTCAGATTTTAGGAGCATCATTCAAGCATCTGTGTACCGAGTGAAGCCGTGGACATTAATGTGTAATAAATCATTTATAAGTGTAATTATGACGGTTCCTTTTAACTTTTTTTTTGTTTATGATGGCCTCTCACTTGTTTTCTTCTGGTTTTTCAGAGACCTTCAGAGGATTGGTGTATCCTTGGCTGGACACCAGAAGAAAATCCTCACCAGTGTTCAGTTAATGAGGCACAACGTTGATGACCAGTCCCCAACCGAGTCCGTGTAACAGCCTCACGGTAAAGCGTTTGCCGGGTGTGTAAATAAATACCCATCCTGGACCTCGCCGGCGGTGATAACCACTGGCTTCAACATCTTGAATTCATTTAAATATCCAAATCTGCAGAAGGAAAGAGCGTCATGTTATTAAAGGAAATGTGAAAAATCCAACAACTGACCCTCCCACTCTGGATATATCCTGTAAGGCACAATCACGAGTTCTCTCTCCACCAACATCTGCTTAGAAGAATACTTCCAGTACTCAACTGAAAGTGTCAATGTTCCTGTTGGATTCAAGAACAGTCTGTTTTTTTTTTTCTTTTTGATAAAATCACACAAAAGTGATACTGTGAGAAGAAGAATATAAAGGAAGAGAAAACCAAAAGCTGGAAAAATGTCTTAAAAACTGTCTCCGAGTCCAGAAGAGAGCTAACAGTTAAACGGGATTTTATCTTCATATTGAAGAGTCTGTACATGGAATCATATGGGAATTTATAACCCATTTCCTCATTTGGCGACAGCATCTCACAATTAATCGGAATGCTTCTGATGGCTCTAGTATTATCTCTTTCTGTCTAACTCATCGGAGTCTTGTGGACTATTTTCGTTTTGCACTTTCCATGCAACCATGAAATTATAGATTCCTTAATTTTTTGGAAAAGCCTGCACAAAGTATTTAATTTAAAGGGAACTCATAAAAGATAATGCTGTATAGTCAGCAAAAATGCCCTCGGGGTAAAAGCAATTACAGACCAGAAACAAAATCAGATAAAGAAATATTAAACTAGAGCATACGAACAGGTCCTCTCCCACGCTGGGGAGGTAAGGCAGCTGCAGGGAGGAGAGAGGAGGAGAGAGGAGGAGAGAGGAGGAGAGAAGGATGCTCTGCTTAAAGGACTCTGGATATTAAGTCATTACCGGCTGCTGAGGTGCACCTGTTGCGAGCGCACAGCACTGCCCAGAGAGTCCCAAATGGCTGACAGGGTATTTGAATCCAGTGTTCTTGGTCATTTGGCTGCAAATCCTAAAGCCGTCTGCCAGTCACACATTAATACAGCGCTTGGATGACCCAGAAATCCAGCACTCTGTCCACTAAACATGAGACAATGTCATTCCTCTTGTAAGTGTGTGGCTGCTGCCCAAACAGTAATCATCAAAACAGCAGACAGCAGCTTTGGTTTTTTTCATTTATTTAGCTCATTCCTGTCGGACTGTTATCAGCGAGGCTTCTGACAGCCTCGTTTTACGGTCGACAGAGCTGATTTATAATGTCGTGTCTGTTTGCAGATGAAATCCCAGAAAGTGACCTATCCACATCCTGCACTAAGCAACCATTTCTTCTAAGGTCGTGTTCTCGCTGTTTGTCTGTGCACAAGTGATGTTTGATTTTACAGAACAGGACATCAGGACAGTCTGATCCCTTTGTTGCTGGAGGAGCAGAGGACGGTCGTTTCATGCTCACTCGCTCTGTCTTTAATGCCCAAATCTGCTAATCCGCGTGCACCTACATCCTGAGGATCACTGGCCTACGGCACCAATCGGATGTCATAACTTTTGTTGCCATCCACTGGGAGCTATGGTAACAGTGGCAGTGACGGTGTTTGGCGCTGGCTTTCGACATGTACAACAATAACTTTTCAATATCAGTCATTTGCATTTTATCACCAGGCAGTGGTAATCAGTTGTAAATACAGACGCTCCTGGGAGGAAGGCTGGAACTCTGGCTCCGATGCTGAAAGGGAAAACAGGAGAAACTTGCCAAAAAGCTCACACAGACAAGGAATCAACACAGGCCTTACCCTAGCGAAGGTTAGACGTCAGCTTTCAGAGTTGTTTAACGTATTATCATAGCAGTGTTTGTGAACAGATGACAGAAGCCCAAATGTAAATAAACAGTTGTTGTGAGCGGAGCGTATTCCCCACAGAGACCTCAGGAGCACAGCAGAGGGGAGTTTTTCACAGCATTATATTTAAAAGATTTAAACGAGACGGAGTTCTTCAGGAGGTAATGAGGAAACTTGTCATGGATGTCAGTTTTCCGCCATATTCATCAACAGTTAAATCCATCCTTAATCCTGCTGCACGACAGGAAAATATTGGCGAGATTTTGAGATTTGTGTTTGTGAATGTAAACAAGAGACGCGGTTTTGAGTGCTGAATGTCTGGGGACATATTCTTGGTTTTTTTTTTAACGTTATTATTCCAAAGTTTGTCATAAACATCTCTCCATTTTAATAACACATCACATACTGTGACAAACACAAATCGCTAATCTTCCATTCAGTCTCGCTGTGATTTACAGCCATGCTGTGCACATTTAATCATAACAAATGATTGACTGGGTTCTCTCGCTTGCGTCACCCACGACTCAATAGTGATCAATTGTAATTGCTGTTATAATCTGTTTTAATCTTCATATTTATTAATATGAGGTTTGTACATTTGGGAGTGGGGGCACTGGAACGTGTTTTACCATCAAAAACCAACAGGAAAGCAACCCTGTAAGAGAGAACACTACTAATGAGCTAACAGCTTCATGCCAGGAGCAGTGCTTTTAAATGATCCTCCTTTGTTACTGAGAAATGTCCTTTTACGCATTTGGTTGCCATGGAATTGTTAATATAACAGTTGCCATGAGCCTTTGGAAGAGCGTTGATGGCCTCACCTCAGCTTCTGTTCCTCACAAGCGACGCTGTGATGGTTTCCTGTGCAGGAGTAAGAATTGTTCATCACTGCCAAACATGGAATGGTTCCAGGTTGCTCCTGCTTTGACTCAACCCAGTGCATTCAGGACAAGTCAGAGGAAGACATGTTGTGTGGTTTTATTCTCCAAAAAAAAGACAAAACCACAGAGCTGGCTTGATTCTCAAATGCTGCTCGCCAGCTCTTCTGTCCTGGACCTCAGAACATCTCAGTATTTACTCTGCTTCAGTCAGCAAGCCACCAAAATCTTTTTTTTTTTTTTTTTTTTTTTTGTTTTTCAAAGGTTCAGGAAAAGTGATGTTGCGTTCCTCATGAATGCTGCAGAAGTCAAATGCTGTTGAACTGGGAGTTTGGGTATTTATAAAGAAGTGCTCCGCACATTAACGCTCTCCAGTTTCTCTGTTTATAGCACCTTTTTTTTGTTTCTTTTTTTTAATTGAAATGTGACTTCAGCCGTGTCGCCTTGCATGATGAAGTGTCGTGTGGACATTTGCTGCTTTGATAAAAGTCGCCATGTTGGAGCAGTGTAGCCTCCCCGACTGGTTTGTAAACAGTCGAGCGCACCTCTGTCCACGGATTTCCTTTGTAATGATCCGACATCTCACTGCTACAGAACTCTACGCGTCTGCTGGGATTTCTGCAACAGCAGATGATGGATTCCTCTTTGTTCGCCATTGAAAGGTTCTTCAAAAGGCAGCTGCCACCAAAAGTCTTCATCGTTTTCACAAACCGATGCCAACCTTTGTCGTTTACCGCTGAAATTTTTTCGCTGTTACCTGCATCGGCTGCGGGTAAATATCAACATGAAGACGTGATCTCTCTGGCCTATTGAATGTACCAGAACACAGAGCCAGAAATCCATGTCAGCAGAATTCCCTCTACATGCTTTAGGATGGATTTACCTTCTAATTGCCAGTATTTTCTGGAAGGAGGGACCATCTCGGGTGTGTTTTTCTTTCTTGCCGTAATAGATACAGTAGGTGAGGCTGAAGATTAGAGGAGGTGAGCTGTGATGAGAGGGAAAAGGGAAAGGGAATAGGTAATAGAAGGGGCAGATTGAGACGGGAAGGATAATAAAGGAAGAGAGAAAAGGGAAGGGCGAGGCCTGAGAGGCAAAGCTTGTGTTTGAATAAAAATGAGGCAGGGTGTGGAGAGATTACTCTCTCTTATTTTCTCGTTTTTCCCTCTGTCTGGCTGTCCTCTTTGGTCTCTGAAAGCCATCAGCCTCTCTGCAGAACCGCTTCCATTCTGCATTCCCACTGAACGGCCTTGAAGGCTACAGCGGCTCAAACACCCGCTTTATTCTTTGATTATTTCAGCTCATATCTCCTAAAAAAATGTGTTTTTCAGAGGGGCCTTTGTCCCAAAACTGTGAAAGTCGAGAGTTTTTTTTCCCACTCATTCTAACTGTTTTCTGTATCCTCTCAGTAAGCTAACCTGAAACAATCACAGTGTATAAATACTCTGGGCGAGATCGAAAGTTTTCACCTTTTTCTGTCTTAATTTTACGATATTTTTTGTATCGTTTGCCATACTTTTCACTATGTAATTATTATAGATAGGAAAAAAAAGCACAACATGACTCAGCTGAGACTGATTTCTCTGTTTACCTGCTGTTGGTGATGTTACTGTTCATATAGTTGGAGCATCTTACTCTAAGGTATTATTATAATTTGTAAAATAACGTGTGCACACGCGTGCGCATCCCCGCGTGTGTGTAATATAATGTGTGTGTGCTGTTCGGTGTGCAGTAAAATGTTTGTACATTGTGCGTGTGGGAGTTTGTAGCCGTCCACTTTCCAAGTCTTAATTAACGAAGCACCGTTTGTCAATAAAGAACTGATCAAACTGATCAGCTTTGCTGCTGATTTGATGAGAAGCTCTGCGACGGGATAAGAGTTGGTCCTACATCAAATCTTTTTGAATATATTTAGGGAAATATAAAGATTAAAAATAATAACAGTTCATACACACATTTACTCTGTAAATATAAGTGTTGTTATTTTTTTATGCCATAAGATCAAATTGTTGATTTATAGTTGGCGTCTGGTTTTTCGCTAACTTGCTGACTTTAATTGCTTGATGATAAATCATCATGTCGGAACCGGCGCGTCACATCGGCTGTGTACGCTACATTAAGACACACACACACACACACGCACACACACACTAAAACTTGAAAAGAATGCAGTGGGCTAAATTGGATCACATTTTAAGTTCTGTAATAAAAGAAATCTATTACCTGGCAGCGTGTGGAGAGTGCTGCCCGAGCACCATCAATTCATGTGAAAGGATTAGCTGCACGGGGACTGCTGCTGCAAAGTGCTATTGTGTCCCATGAATACATGTTTTTGCTTTAATTGACATAAACCTGTTAACTGCAGTGAAATAACATGGAATTAAATTTGATTACAGTTAATTTTGGCCTGTGAGCAGGCAGCAGTATGTTCAAGTCAAATGGCCCATCAGCCAATCAGCTCAGATAATAAGTGAACCTACGCTCCAAATCAAACCAGATGACTTTTAAGTGACACTAATGAGCCTCTTCTGCACTTTCACATGCATGATTCAAAGTTCTGAAGGATTAAAAGCCAGATACAAAACATTTAATTCATTAAAATACCATCTCAAAGTCTAAACGTATTGCTTCCACATTACCGCTGACTGTTTTTCCATTTCAAGCCACAGAGTAAACACTGAGAAACCGATAAACAAACATTTTCTAAACGTTGGGGCCAATCCCATGCACTGGGACAAAGACTGGTCCCCAATAGGACAGACCAGTACAACCTGACTGCTCTGTGATGCCTCAATTTTCTACACGGCAACAAAGTGCTTTGTCTCAACTAAAATCTCATTCCTGACACTAAAATAAGCAAATAATTGTTGATCATCCTGTGCAGGCTGTAATCAGCAAAGGACCAACTAAATGAGAAAAGACAATCTGTGGGGTAAAAAAACAATGGAAAGGGGTGTTGCTGAACGGCGTTCTCCTCTGACTCAATGGGAAGGTGATAATCCTCATGATTCGAGGTATTCATGCAATAATATTTGCACTACTTGTACAAGAGGAACAAATGAAGATGCTGTTATGGATGATATTTTACACATGCCATTACCTTTAAGGGTTAACGACAATCAGTGAGCACGAGCTGGGACCAGGGCTGCGGGCCAGCCAGTGTGACTTCATCGCTGGTGAAAATAGTGACTGACATAAGGAGGTTAAGAGAGCCACGAAGGGGGAAGCATGAACAGGGTAGGACCTTTTTTTTTTTTTTGACCTTATGTGTCACACAGAGTGAGTCATCTTCGCACACGCTCTGGGTAAATAATTGACTCTTTTCTTACATGTGTCCACCGGTGTGAGACATCCAACAAGAATTTAAAATGGAAGGTTTACTTTACTTAAAAATACCATTTAAAAATAAGGTACGTCATAAAGCAAAAAAAACCAAAAAAAATAAAAACACTTAATTAAGCAGAATAGAGTAAGACTTCAATAAAGGGTTAAGACACTTTTGTCCAGCAATTGTCTTAAATAGGCTTCCTGCCACATTTCACTGATTAATCTCCAGCTTGCACACGTGCCCTCAATTAAGTCAGTCTCATTAAAGCAGAATAGAAACTCTCCAGAGATTGCTCTGACTGATTATCTGACCTTCCTTCTGATGTTACGGCCTCTCTCCGCCCCCCTGTGTTCCTCTACTGTTGTGCTTACAGTGTCTGCCTCTAATTGTGTTTCTTACAGATTAGGGAACAGAATAAAAGACTATTTTTGTGAAATTGGATTTTTCGTCGATATGTCATTGACCAGTTTTTGAGACGAGCTCACGCACAATTCGACCCCCCCGGTGGGGGCTGAAGCCTTGTGAGAGTTGGCATGAAATATTCTGGAAATTTCAATTGATTGGAATGTCTCTCTGGGCGTCAGAAGATGGAAGCGCTGTCTGACTGAGCAGCAGTCGATGCTCAGAGCTCTGAGTTGGTCCTGTTTCCAAAGTTAGCTGGAATATACAAGCCTAAACCCAGAGGGAATCAGGCATTTTTCAGTTTGGTGCACCTTGCAAATAACCGAATCAAAAAAGGAGTCAAATAAAGTGACAGAATCCAGATTAAGGTTGGAGTATTTTTATGCTTTTGTTGTGATGCTGAACTTCCTGTGGGCTGGAGTCGCTCCACTTCTCCACACCTGAAACAAATCTCATCAGCTGCTGTATTTAAGTCCTGGACCGTTTCTCTGCGGTTGGCAGGCTGTTCCACCTGCTGTGTGGTAATCTCTGGGCCTGTTCTCTCCCTGATCTCGCCTGTGAAATCTTTGGACTAAGATGTGGCTGTTTTTCTCTTCGGGAGCGTGCTGCGATCCTCCAACCCAGTCAGCCACCATCATCAGCAGCCTTCCCACTTAATATATGCACCTCAAACTGGCAACAGCGCTCTGAACCTAACTGGATAGAGACAGGACTTGAAAATACAATACATTTGGGAATAAAACCTTTTTTTTTAGTTCTGGGTCTAAGACGAGAAAAGAACAGATCCAAACTAGTCAGGCCACAATTACTGAGATCATTCATCAGACGTGTAGATCACTCTGATGTGTCTTCAGATTCATTATAATGATGAAAATGCTCACTTTTCCTCTACACTCCGACAAACTGGCCCATCACCCGCCTTTATCTGTCATTTTGATACAATAGTGAAAGGCTCTATGTTGAAAAATTTGACGTTACAGTGAAAAATGTCACTAGTCTTGATTACACATGATTACTCAGTACAATTCCATTAATTCAGAGAAACTGTGCTTCTATCAGAGCCTTGACACATGAATGCGTCTGCGAGAGATCAATGTCAACGTGTCAGAAATGTATTCATTATTTGCTCCCTTTCAAACTCGGGGAAATTTCACACCATTCGTCCCCGCGGGATGTGTTGAAGTCGCACCAGCAGTGTTACTGAGTTCGGGGTAAAGATGTTGACCTTTAACTATTGCACACTATGAGGCTCGCTAACTTTAATGTCAAGTGGACCCACGGCGCTGCAATTCTCCCGTGACAAACAAACCATGCATAGTTTAAAGGCACCAATTTAAACCTGAGGAGGAGTACAGGAAGCCATAAAGCTTAAACCATCCAAGGAAATACCAGAAGCCACAACAATAGGCTGTAGAGCCCAGCCGGGAGTAAACAACATGTTTAAAAAACAAAAAAAAAAGGGGGTTAATGACCTGAGCAGTTCTGAACTCTGAATTGCCTCCGTGAGGCGGCTGAAACCACTTCTGCCTTCGTCATTGGCTGGTACGCGGTGGACCTCCAGTCCGGTCATTCACAGCAGGGTCGTGTTGCATCAGATTCCATCCTCCGCACGTGCATATGTTCCAACAGAGAGAATGAATGTCTTCAGTCTGAGCTTTAATGGAGGCTAACATGGTCACAAATCTGTGGCAGTAGTAACGAAACTACACTTGGCACATGCGACACCTCACATTTACAGCCGCAAACCTGAAAAGCTTTGAAACCAGTCACGTTCAGAACGTTAGCATTCTCCCACAGCTCTCCCTGCCTTTCTCTCTTCCGTTCTCCTCTCTTCTTCCTCCGTTTTCCTTTCCTCCTCCCTGGCTGTTTTCCTGTTTCCCATTGTGCGTTCCTACCCTGAAACCTCTGAAGTTTATATTTATCCCGTGATTCTTCTGCAGGGATGAGTTCTTGTGCTGCTTGCTGAGGATGCCCTCAGTGTCTGCAGGAAGTCCTTCGTTCTTAACTTGTGTTTTTTATGGTTTGAGATTTCGGCCAGAACATTTCCAGAGCCACCAGAGGAAAAGAGGAAATGCTCTCAAACCTTTCAGACTATCATATTACAGTGTAAAAATGCTTAGTTCATCTGACAGATTCCTGCTTCTAAATTCAGACAAATAGTTTGAGCCTTTTATTTGACAGTTTGGATCTCTCCTGGCAGACTGAGCGTTCATTCTAGAAATAAGACCTGCTGTCTTTCTACACTTCCCACTCTGTATTCTTTTTCTTTGACAATGACTGACTGCCCTACCCTGGTTTTTATGCACACACACACACACACACACACACACACACACACACACACACACACTGCCTGACTTGTTTTGAGCTTCTTCTGCTGCATGACATCCATATGGTTTATATATTCAGACCTGCATGCACGTGTTGATTTGACCACCACAAAGCTAGAGTGGAGGCTGGAGTGGTGGGCCTTTATTTTGCATCGCCATAGCAACTGACTAGGTTCTGTAGAAAAAAACGCTTCTCCTTTTTAAAAAAAATCTTTATAAATTATTTTTCAAAAGATGGGATGAGGCTAGTGTGTGTGTGTGTGTGTGTGTGTGTGTGTGTGTGGGAAAGACAGAGATGAAGAGAATAAAAGAACGCGCACACATGCACACACACAGATTTTCTGTGTCGTGAGCCATGTTTCCGCCTAGCAATCAGCCAGATTCCTTTGGCGTCCTCCTTCTTTAACAGCGAACACGTTTGCTCTCAAGTCAAAGTCTGTTCTCTGAAAACTTGCTTCTTTCTGCTTCTTTCACAGGAAATAACGGATAATTAAATTGATCAATTAAAGAAAAATCACACAACAGGAAAGTAAGCCCTGAATATGGCCGTTTTTCATCCAGTTTGTACTTTATCATGCACATGTGCACAAATATCTACTATTCTGCAGTAAATAATCTTGCAGCATTAATATGAGTTCCAGTCTCTGCTTACAAATGCTGGAAAAGTCTTCTTTTTGGCTGATCTCAGCATCCCTGGAGCTCCTTCTGGTTTACGTCTGGTTCACTGAAAGGTAAGATGAATACAGCCAATACTAAAAAAAAGAGAGATTAGAAGCGATAAATGAATAAAACGTGGTTTTCCGCCATCCTTTTGCATTAGAGGTGCATCATGTCCATGCTACAATCAGACCAGCTCCTTTACCAGGGCAGAATGTGGCTTCCTGATCATGTTTTCTAAATGACTAATCTGGTGAGTCATGCACACGCTTGTAATCAATCAACACATCTCCTTTGTTTCAATCTATTTTTTGACTAAAACCAACCCAGATATTCATCTCATACACCCTCCGTCACTGTCTCTATTTCTGCTGGTCCTCATTAGAAGAAAGTCTCTCTTTTATGCCATCTCTGTGTCTCGACTGCGAGCGGAGGGCAGGGCTGTGCAGCTGCAATCCAGCCCCTGGACTTGTTAATATTTTACATGGTTGGAAGCGAGAGCAGACGCCTGGTTACCTCCCCAAAGGAACATCTTCTCCTCGCTTAACCTGCGGCACTGAATCTTCATGCTAACCAGCTCAGTCTGGGGTGCGGCTTGTTGCGATGTCTCTGCTGGGCACGCTTCCCTTTCATATAGCATAGTTCATTATCCAGCTAAATCCTTATATTCATACTCTTAAATATTTAAAACTGAATATTCAGTGAACAACTTTACAGAGTGTAATCCATAAAGTGGAAAAGATAATGTAAACACAGTGGTGAATACCTAAGCACAGCTGGAAATGTGGTACCTGCAGCACCGTCTGTCTGCACAGGTGGTGTCTCTTCTGTCAGATGGTGCCTTTACATGTATGGATGAAGACTCGGAGCACAACTCAAACTCAGTCTCAAGAGCCTGTGGGAGACACAAGGTGGCTAGATGCCTGATCAGATCTCTGCTACGCTGTGTGAAGAGGAACAGACACAAACACTGCCAGAATCAGAAAAAAATAAATAAATGAATAAAAAAGGGCAGCCCTGCTCACGCTGCTGCTGTTCATGTTTACCCCATGACTCCATCAGAGTGGCACACTTTTGGGACCTGCACTCACAGCACCCTGGAGCTCGATTCCCGTTTGTGAGGGAACGGTAGACACGGCAGAGCTCTTTCAAGCCTGAGCAACAAGATTTCTTTTTGAAATCTTTTTCACAGACTCCAAAGTAGCATGAAAATAGCAGAGTTTGCAGAATGTATCGGAAAAGTCAGACGCTACAGCAAAGACCAGGACCAAACGAGTAAAATAATAATAATAATAATAATAATAATAATAATAATAATAATAATAATAATAATAATAATAATAATAATAATAATAATAATAATAATAATAATTGAGACAGCTAATTTGATCAAATTCTTTTAATTATTGTAATACATTTTCCAGCAGTATGTATGATTGAATATTTCAGGTATAATTCTTTGAATTCTTGTCATTTTATTTTGGGCTTAGAGAAAGATATAATAATACGATATTTCTATGCAAACAGGCATCAGCAAATACCTGAACTGGCTAGAAATGCCAAAAATGTTGGTTGCACTGGTCCTCTTCCAGGTGTTGACGTCAGTCTGAGTAGTGCTAAATGGAGTTCTGTCCCAGCCAAAATCTCTCCACCCCAAAATCTTTATTAAATCTGGCAGCAAACGGTGGCAAGAACTGGCTGACATTTAGAATTCTGATGCCAGGAAACAGTCAGCTGCGAGTTGGAATCTGGCTTGAATGGCTTCCGTTTGTGGCCGCGAATGGGCTCAGGAGGACTGGCGGTCTTCGTCACACATGTTTGAATCACAGGGTCAAATCTGACTGGATGAAGCTTTATGACACAAACCAGGAAGAGATTAACGTTCCTCCAAAGCAACAACGGAGCTGGCAGAAGGAGTCAAAGACTGATGGAAAATCGGCCTTGGCCTTTATTTTTTTTTATGGTTGATTGGACAAAATCATTTTTCATTCCTCTAATGATGACTCCAGAGCCCATCTGACCTCAAGGGTGGTCAAAGGTCGCATACCACATGATAATCATGCCACTTTATTATTTATGATTAAGGGTGTGATTTTACTCAGACATTAGTCATAGAAAGAGAAATGTTTTATCTATCTAGCATTTTCTTGAGGCTCTATGAGGAACCTCTGACTCACAACTCAGGACCCTGATGTGATGTCATTTTAAAGATTATAGACCTTTAAAGGGTTGTAATATTAATATTCATTAGGTTAATGGAGACAATAAATTGGTCTTGGTCGTGTGTGTGTGTGTGTGTGTGTGTGTGTGTGTGTGTGTGTGTCTACTGTGATGGACAGATGACATGTACAGAGTGTATTCCTCACTTGGTGAGTGCTGGGATAGATTCCAGCAGCCCTGTGACCCCAATTAGGGGTAGCAGCAGAAAATGGATGGATGGATGGATGGATGGATGGATGGATGGATGGACAGGTGGATGGATGATGTATGGATGAATGAATGGATGGATGAATGGATGAATGGATGGACAGGTGGATGGATGGATCAATGGATGGATCAATGGATGGATGGATAGATGGATGGACAGACGGATGGATGGATGGATGGATGGATGGATGGGTGGGTGGATGGATGGATGGATCAATGGATGGATGGATGGATGGATGGACAGGTGGATGGATGGATGGATCTATGGATGGATCAATGGATGGAGCAATGGATGGATGGATGGATGGAGCAATGGATGGATGGATGGATGAGCAATGGATGGATGGATGATGGATGGATGGATGGATGGCCATTTTTATCACTATTTTATTAATAAATAAAGAAAACAAGCAAAGATTTTAACAAAATACCATATATCTAACAGGAAGAAAGGGGAGCATATATTTTACTTATTAAATCAAACATTGATATTAAAGGAAAATCTGAATCAAATAATAATAATAATAATAATAATAGAAGACATGACAAACATAATACAACATTTATAGTGCAGCATGAATTTTAATATATCATTTCATCAGTGAAAGGAGACTTTTGGATGATTCACGATTAAGTGCTTTCACACCAGGAGGCCTCTTTTAATTTTTAAATGACCCCTTGTTCTTGATCATATTGAATCAACACACACCTACACAGCAACAGCGTCTGCGTTGGTTTGGTTGCTCAGATTAACACACTGACGCTGTGAACACACACACACACACACACACACAATAATAACCACAGAGGAAATAATCAGCCGTCACCAGAAATATGGCACAAACGCAGGAGGAATTACGGAGGATTTATGGTTGTCATTTAGTAAGAAGTTCACGGAGGCAGAGCTGATGAAAAATAGACTGTCAGTCTGTCAGCCCTGGGCTGAACCTCAGACCCAGAATCTGATGGTAAGAATGAAATATTGTGTGAAATATTCCGGCGCTGACGCGCCGCCTCGGTCTGTCCTCGTTTTCACCCTCCGTCTGCCTCTCTGCCTTTTGTCTCACTTTCAGCCCGACGTGTCTCTCAGCTCTCTGCCCTCCCAGAAACTCATTTTGTCTGTTCTATCTCTTCATTGCTGCAGGGAGCTACTCAGCTTCAATTTGGCGACAGATTTTACAACAAACAAAAGAGAGGTGAGGTCAGAAAGTGGGGAACGTAAAGGTGTCTGAAATGACGTGACTCAGTCGTGACTCACGTCGTGTTGTGTGCTGAAGGTTTCTGCACAACTGGAGCGAGTTAAAAATAGCAGCATCTGAGCTGTGACATAACGTTTCAAGCACGCAGATGTGGAACACAAGAGTGGTCACAGCTTTCAAGTTATTAGGAACAGTGGGGGGTCTTGTTTGTGTGATCTGCCTTTGAATACATTTAAAGTTAAAAAGGTTCATTTTAATTCATTTATGTGGCAGAGAGTCAACGTGATTCATAGAGGAAAACACTTAATTTAGAGGCTCGAGCCAAAGCTTACTGGAATAGGAATGTCAGAGCAGGATGGATCGCTTCCGGCAAATTGACTTCCTGTTTGTGTTAAAATTAATCATGAAACTACTAAAAGCAGTTTTTCAAAAGATTAGCTGTGCGTGAAGTCAGCTTTAGAGGAAAATTTGTCTTGACTTTAAATCCCTTCAGTTGTGTTCCAACCAGTATTTAAAATCAACAAAAAGGTTTTTTTTTTACTCATTTATTTCAGCTCCTTCTCATATTTGATCCACAAATCACCAGAATTTATCAGACATCAAAGTGAGGAAAAGTTGATTGACTGCATGATTCGTCAGGACTGGCTTGTGCATCTGTTCAGGCTTATGTTTTCTTATTTATGACACAACATGATTAGCTTCAGGACTTACTGGAATAAAAGTCTTAAGTGGGCATAAGTAGTCATTGTTTTCACAGTTTTGGTCATAATTTTACAGTATTTCTATACCAAAGTCAAAATTCAAACCTTGGACTTGCACAGCTTTGACATCTTTCCATCTGTTTTGTTCCTGTTTTCAGTTTTTGGCGTTAACTAACGAACTAAGGCTGTCTCCGTCCACCTGCAGGACTGATATCTGGGTGCAGATGAGGTCCGTCTCAGCTGATCGGCGCTGAAGTCTGAAGTGGGCGCGGAGATCAGGCCGCTGTCCGTGGTGCTGATGGAAACACTCGGCTGATCACGCTGCCTGTTTTGCTGGTGGTAACACTTGGCTGCTTCTAGATAGAATAATACCTGACAGCTTTTGGGTGATGTAATTGATCATGTCATCTCATTCCACTCAACCAGGCCTGTAACCATCGACCTGCTACATGCTACACAGGCCTAAATCAAAATATTGCTCCTCAGCAAAATGAGAGCTTGTATTTTTGGCACTGACTCAAACCAGTTCCTATCGCGGTGTGACACTCGATGCACCGTGGCTTTTTTTGTTCCACAGGTTTTGGTTGAAAATGAGACTTTCCGCAGTTTTCCAGCCAGCCAGAAAGCACTGGAAAGTATCTGGAACTTTTTGAGAGCCACTTTGTGAAGCACCCACCCACACATAAGCACACACAAACACAGACCTCCCCACCCCCACTTCTCTCTCTCTCTGAAAACACAGACAGAATAATAAAAATACCTCAGCAGTCATGCTGAGATGAGGGCTTGAAAGTAGAAAATAATGACATCTATTGGGAGTCGAGCATCCCTCTGCGTAACACCTCACATACACACACGCACACACATACACAAATGCATGCACATGTGCATACAGAAGTTGATAAATACATTATTTCCCCCTTGTGCCTGTTATGCATATTAGATTAGAATAGTTCTAGTCACTTTTTTTTCATCACAGGTTGATCCAGAGTGTGCACGACTGGCACAGAACTCACCTGTGGTTCCTGGTGTGCTGCCATGTCAGTGGCGGTTTCAGCTCAAGGATCCAGTGTTCTGACGCACGTACTGAGAATACAAAAAGACTGAACCTACCGAGGGTTGTTGCAGCTGACTTGCATGCGCCGCAGAGTAATTTGATAATAATATGGAGCTCAAGTTAACGCCTGGGGCCATTTTCTTATGGGTTGAGCTTTCATTACATCACCAAGTCTGCTTCACTTCCAAAAGACCAAACAAAATAATCCCAACTGCAGCGTGAAGATAAGGTTCCCTTACACCAGGGGATAATCTCCTGATACTGTGTTGTGCAGCAGCAGGGTGTGCAGCGCAGGTAGCATGTGGTTGCCATTTAAAGGTCCTATTAACTGGCACGTAGACAGCCTTTCTCCAAATTACTGTACCTGAAAGAGGCAGTGATGCTCATTGTGAGCGTCTTTGAGATTTTGACAGGGAACAAATTGCAGTTGTGAGTTTTAAGTGTGTATAGACTTTTTTTAAGGTGGCTGACCAAGGTTTGCGCCGCAGTGTTAAACATGCATCATAGCTGTGTTTGTTTGGTGAAACTAGCGCTAAATTCTTCAAGGTTTATTAAAGAATTACATTCAGCTGGGCTTGCACGACAAAGAAATGCGTTTAGTTTTGTTTGTTTGTTTAAGTTCAGATTTATTTTTTGATGTAATAGAACTGAAAATGGCTGAGACAGGAATGTGTGTGCAGACGCTCCAAGTGCTTCAAGGATACTTTGTAGAGTAACTCTCAGCATCCCAAACATCTCATCCTAATGTAAGAGGACTCTTTATTTAATTTGCAAATTTAAGAACTTTGGTTAAGAGCATTTAAAACCATGAACATTTGGGGGTGAATTTTAACCACTACCCCACCACGCTGCCTCTTGTTGTCCAAGGTTTACCGCCTCTGCACACAAAGTCTTGGCGTTTCAGCTTGCACCAGAAATCAGTAGAAAGCAGAAAATTGGAAGAGGCTCAGAGGAATGATGACGCTGCTGCATTAGCTTTGATTTTTTTTGGACCAGAAATTTGTACTTAAGGAGAGGGAAGTTAGCGAAGAAAGATATTACGTAATAGGAATAATTGAGAAATAATCCCAAAGAAATCTCAGTGTAGTTTACACACAGGCTTCAGGAACCTGCAGGACCTCCAGAACCTCCTCATCCACAGATGTAGCAGCTCACTGAATTGGAAATGATGTCTGAGAACATTACTGAGTGCTCTGAATTCTGAGGCTAAATAGAATGCAGAGATTTAAATTAAAAAGCTGTAATTTCATGTACTGTATCTGCAATATAATAAATCGCTAAATAAAGTGGTCAGCTCTCAGGCACGAAAACAAGTTCCACTCCATTCTTCCGACTGTGCATCAGTGTCGACCTTGAATGCTTTTCTCGGGGTGTCGTGATATATTTGAGGACTGATATTAACATGAAACTCTTAAATATAAACTCTGAATAATCCACAAAAATGAGGCAACGTATTAATAAAATGTTAACCATGGAATGTTATTTAAAATGATGATATTTGCCAAAGAAATGAGAAGATATCTAAACAGATATTACTTTGCAGAGTGAATACTGTAACACTGAATATTGATTTGACCTGAGGGCAACTGTGTTTTTGTTAATGCTCACGCTGCACTGCTCATCCAATTTAATACAGTGCAGTATTATTTCATTATTAACTCTCTAAAAAACAGAATGCTGGGTTTATTATTTTTTGCATGTGTTTCTGCCATTATTAATCTTGACTTCTCAAACAGTGGCGGTGTCCTGTTGGGGAGCATGTTTGGGTACAAACTGTGCTCTGAGTCAGCAGACAGGAGTAGAATGCTAAAATGACTAAATGCTAAATGCCAGCTTAGTAATGAGAAGCAGTCTGGAGCTGTCAGCGGCAGGCCAGACCAAATGCTTCAGTTTGATTAAATCACCTATCATTCCAGAAAACACAGAGCCCTGTGAGAAGGTCAAGTTTTGGCAAAGTGAGAAAAATGTGTTAATTTACCCAGCGACATCTCTGCTTTTGAGAAATACTTTGCAGGCAAAGGTTTTCACAAATTAGCCAGCGTGCGACTGTCTCATCATGCAAAATACGATGGGAATGAGCGTCTTTGCAAGTTCTACATTTCTCAGATGAACAGGGTTAACAAATAGGTTTTAATAACTTCTGGAACCTTCTGGAACTTCTCACATTACATCACAAATTAGCGAGCTGCGCTCATTGTCATTGCTCATTGCTTGAAGTCAGTGACTAGATGTGAATCTCATCTTAACTTATCATTGTGAGTGGTGTCTTGCAAAAAATATATAAATTATTAAAAACAGAATATAATATTTAAATAAAAGAAACTGGTGAAGCAACTGTGGTTTGTCGGTCAACAGTTAGTGAGGATGCCCTCGAGGCTCTCTGGAGCGATGTGACGTTGCTCTTTTCATCCAGCTGAATGTCCTTCTGCCACTGCTCAGCATTCAAATGCTCAGCAAATTAGGCAAGAAATTAAAAAAGAAGATAATAATAACAATGGCTTCATTTTCTCAGTGACCCAAATCTGTTATGAAATGTTCAAAGAGGTGACACAGGCAGACGGGGACTGAACTCCCAGGTTGGATCACAAAGAATTTGAATCTCCTTTTCCTTTCAGACTAGATGGGAAATTACGAAGATGCCAGAGTGCACGTGCACATGCTCGCACACATCAGCGCATCCGCACGTGCACACTGGAAAACCTCATTAAGTTCAAGGGCTCCTTTCTCTTAATTACTCTGTCTGCAGCCATTCTGTGCACACACACACACACACACACACACACACACACACACACACACACACACACACACATTTATATTAGCAGCACTGGACTATCAGAACTGTACAACTGTTGAACCCGTAAACAACCTTCTCTCCGTTTCTACAGGGTTTTCTCGCATGAGTCGTTTCTTCTTCCTTCAATGGACACTTGAAATAAACTTACCTGTATTTATAGGTTTGTCTCTAACATTCAGATATTAGATTAGATTAGATTATATATATGTAATCCGATTTTGAGAATCTGGGAGAAAAAGGGAGGCTGTTTGGAAAAGGCCGTTCAGACTCTTCAGAGCAGATGTGGTGTGATGTGACTCATGGCAATTATTCTCTCTGTAAATAAAGTTGTAACCTGAGGATTACCGTGCTGGGGAAACGTCTGATTTATGCATCCCCAGCGTGGGAGAAAAGGGAAATATTTGTTGAGCTCGGTAGTTTTGTCTCTCTTCTTACCTCTTTGTAAATACCAAAATAAAAGTGTGTGCTGGTATCCACCGGTGTGTGACAGTGCTGCTGCCATTTCTGAGTCTTCTGCTTTATTCTACTGTGCCTTTGGTTCTCCTGCACATGCACATGCTACCAACTGCACATGTGTGTATGTCTTTGTGTGAAATGCATGTCTGCAGTGCCACTGGGAGGCAACTACAGCTACAGCAGTTGCCTCCACTGAGTTATGCCTGACAGCCACGAGGGTTTTAAACTGGTTTTTACCTTTTACCACTAAAGTCTTCCTGAACTAAAATGTGTAAATGTGGCATGTCTTGTATCAAAAAATAGTCCCAGAACTCCAAAATGTTTCCTAGCAGTCAACAAAGGTGCGCGTCTCACGTCTTTCTCGTCAACACGGCTGCGGTTGGCTGTTTGGTATGTGTGGCGTGTCGATGGGACACCTGCCACATCAAAGCTGCAGGCGGAAGTGAACGCAGAGGGACTGGCAGCACTGGGAGCCACAGTGGGATGTGCCCACCAAGTTCATGAGATTATTCCCACCTAATTACTATGATGCATGCGTAAAAACACCATGATTGGGGCTGACTGGCTGCTGTAATCCATGCTGTCTTCTCCTGTGGTCAAACTCTGATGGTCCAACAAACAGCAGCTGTTTTTTAAACCGTTCAGCAGTTCTTTAGCTTGTCGGTTAGCACTCTAATGTAAAAGGAGCTCTCAAGGGCACTGGATTTAACCAGTAAAACTGGGTGTGAAATTAGTGCATTATATATTTACTAAATCACAGTTTAATAAAAAAAAAAAAATACAACTGATGTCATTGTTTCTAAGCTAATTTGGCCAAATAAACTAGAACGTGTACGAATCTTGCTTAGTGCTTGTTTGAAGTTCTGGAACAAGGATGGGACAGTTTATTGGGATTACAGAGACCCCGTTTGCCTGCTGAACCATCCTTTCCCTCCTCCTCCTCCTCCTCCTCCTCCTCCTCCTCCAGAGCAGCATTCCACCCTCAACGTGCTTGCAACAGTCAGGCTTTCCTTTTTAATACCACAAACCCACTTTCCATTTCAGGGCTGATAAAGCAGCAGAGCTGGCTCTATCAGCAGCCGCTCAAGTGTGTGCATAGAATGTTTCTTTGCCGTTATTGCTTAATATCATTCCCGGGGGTCACAGCTCTGCATCTCTTCTCTTATATCACCTACATGAAACATCCATGATGAAAGTGCTAAAAAAAAAACCGACATGCTGCTCCTGTGCATCCTCGCTCGACACAGCTTCTTATAGTTCTAGTTTTGTCTTTCGTATACACACATTTGCAAATATATGCACACGTTTTAAAACTGCATGCTGGAGTTGACTCACAGGCTTTGGTCTGAATCAAGCTTCTGATTTTTCCATCATTCATTTTGTGTCACACGTGCTAACAACTCACGTCTATTCAAGTGAAGACAATTACAGAGGCAGGAAAGTGGACTGAAAGAGAACGGCATGTAGCACCATCAAAAGCCTACACACACACATAGGCGTGCACACACACACACCCAGGCAGAGAGAGAGAGAGAGAGAGAAGCCAACACATTTTCCATGTCTAAGTCATTCTTTGGCTGGCATTTCCTAGGGTTGCTCTCCCTGCACGAGCTTTTCACACCTCCTCACTCCCTGACTGTGATCCGATGGGTAGAGAGAGAGAGAGAGAGAGAGAGAGAGAGAGAGAGAGAGAGAGACAGACATCATCTTTGCGCAAGGGACCATGAGACAGAGACAGACAGAGAAAGACAAATAAGGACAGACTGAGAGCAATCAGGCATATTGGTCAGCGGCAGCAATGCAAATAGCGACTGAGCAGAGAGCACAAGACTGGTGTCAGGCCCTGAATATTTCTTTGATTCAAACGCGCCGTCTACATCCCACCGCCAGACAACAGACAGCTTCTGTTTGATGAATTAAAACTATATGACTTAAATTTCCTCAGAGAAGCAGTCGGAGCACATGAGACCTGTCAGAGGCCGTCACATTAAAATACTGTTCTGGCTCCGGAGACAAAGATCGGATCATAAAGAAATAAATATCAAGACCCCAACCTCTCTCCAGCATGTCGAAAATGTTGAATTAATGCATGAAATGTAAAATTATGACTGCAGCTTTGCAGTCGGAATAGGTCGGCCTGCTGCATTCACACACACACACACACACACACACACACACACACACATCCCCACAGTATTAGCCAGTTTGCTTTGTCCATTCCTGTAAATGAAATGATCGCTGTGCTTAGACCAGTAACAGTTTGCGGTTGCGGCTGAAGAACATCCTCCCTGGTGACCAATATTCACCCAGAACAGAGCAAAGCAACATTATGGATGGCTGCACAGTAAACGCAGGGATCACTGTCCAGGAAAATTGGGGGGAAAAGTTCCCTCTGGTCCCATTTACAGAGAAGAAAATTGTGATGAAGAGTCCTGAAGAGCCAAGAGCAGCCCTCTGTCAACCAAAATGGAGTGTGTAGAAGGGTCTGCTTGTTCCAGCAGAGATTAAATTTGGAATAAATCACTTCTGTGTGGTCAGAGTTTACTCTGTGTGTGTGTGTGTGTGTGTGTGTGTGTGTGTGTTTGTGAGAGAAAGAGAGAGAGTCTCCATTGAAAAGGACACCTTAGCAGGCCCTAAAGATCACATGATCAGACATGGAACGCCTATAGGCAATAATTGTAAAGGTAACTTTACGAAACAATGTGGCTGCGGTGTGTCTGCCTGTAGCTTGTCTATCAGTTCAAACCACAGACTGTTTTTTTTTCGCGTGAGAAAAGTCCTGGAAAACATCAAAGGTGCGATAGCGGATAAACACAGAGACAAAAGAAGGTCGACAGACGAGCGGAAACCAAATGTAGAAATGGGTTCGTCAGACCGTGAGCATGCACAAACACACCGTCCACATGCGTGTTCGCGTTCTCCCAGTGCACCTACGCATTTATGGGTGGGCACACACACGCGCTCGCACACGGTGAGACATCCAGAGCGTCCTCTGTGTGCCCGGCTCTTCCTCCAGGGCGAGTTAGTGGTGCTTTTAAGTGCCGACATCAAAGAGGCAACGTGCGAGTTTAAAAATAGGCTTTAGAGCTGCAAAAGTTTTAGTTGTCAGGAGTTTTATACCCAGTCAGTTAGACAAGGTCATACACTGACTCAGTAACTTCTCCTTAACCCTCCTCTCTGGCCTGCTGGGACAACCAGCTCCACTCCAAATCAACATTCAACACAGACGTGCATCCCAACAAATGTATGTGCTTTTATCATCCACACGCTTGAGTATTAACATCAGAAATATAAACAGAGCTGCACAGTTACTGCCCACATTACAATTTTCTGTGGCTAGCATGTGATTGTGACACATCTTGGTGCTGGCTGAGGAAGTAAATTGAGGAGACAGCCTTCCGTGATCAGGACCAGAGTTTGGAGGAGCACACATGGCACTTCAATCATTTTCAGAGATTGAGCCAGTCTCTCACACTGTGCGTCATCATCCCAGCTCCACTGTCCGTCTGCGCAACCTGAACTGGTGCGCTGTGGTGAAAGTGTTGTTTACCGTGCAAATCGTCCCTGACAGGAAGTCTGAGACATCACGCTGAATCTGTTTTTCCCCACTTTCTTCTTCACACCTATTTAAATATTGATGTAAGGAAATGTTTAAAAAAGTCAATATTCATGTGAAAATACCAGTTTTGTTTCCACTCCTGGTTTTCAGAATGTGAGTTCTTTGCAAAAAAGAACGATAAAACAGAAAATGTACATCTTACTCGTGCTTTATTCATTAAAACGAAGCAGCACGGTGATGGTGGAAAAGCATGTGTCTCTGTTCGCGCTGGCCAGTTGCCCCTCCTCTGGCTGCAGACATGAGAGGGAACTCAGCCTCCCTCCATCTGAGGGGACAGACACAGACTGTGGCCTCTCCTGCTGGGAATGCCAATTCAGCTGTGAAGGTTTCCATTCTCAGGCTTTCTCCTTTGACCGTCAACGTTTTGGCCATGGGAAGTGTATCTGTAGCCAGTGGAGGTCAGTTTCAAAACTAATTAAAAGGAGGAATTATCTAACTTTCTGCTCTCCCACCGTCCTGAGGCCAGCCTTACATGTGCAGACTGTGACCAATAAGATAAAAATTAAATCACAGCAGCATCTTCTGAAAGAAAAGGGAACAGTGAGGAAAGAGGAAGGACAATCGACCACACAAATGGAAGCATGTGAGATGGAAATGATGATTTGTAAAAGAGAAAAGTGAGCAACGGTATTTTGATCCGTTCGTTCACATAATCGTGTGAAAATAATCAGTAAAGACAAAATCTATAAATACTCTGAGTCACCAGAAGCCCAGATGGTTTTAAAGGAGACGGGAGAAAGGTCAGTGGCTTTGTTTTTGCCCTTAAATGTGCCATGCAGTAAAGAAATCACCTCCTTCTTTTCGATTGGCAAGTGACGTGAACCAGGCGAAGGTTTCTGCCAAATTCTCTTCCAGAAATGTGTTCTTGGCAAGGCGAAACAGGCTGTGAAACAGCATTTCGACCATGTAATGGTAATGAAATCCTCCTCTGAAAACAATGCTAATGAACTCCCCTGAAACAGCCTTTTCCACACTGTCAGAAATACTTTTTTTCCTCTAGCAACTAACGCCAGTGAAAGAGTCTTTCAGCAGCACCGGACTGAAATTAGCCTCTCTTCCCTGCTCTCCTCCTCTTTTCCGTCACTGTACAAAGTGAACAGCAGGAGCCCCAGTGGCAGGAGCCAGATTGTATCAGGGCCGGGGCAGTGCTGCCGCGTGGCATCTCTCTGCAGCGAGTACAAGAGGAGATTACTCTGTGCTCACATCAAAGGAGGTTTGTCTAACTTGGGTTTGGCGTTGTGCTAGTAGAGCGAGTCCTTGGAGCAGCCTCGCCGTTCTTATCTCTCCCCCACAGACTTTTTCTGCTTTCTGTTGCAACACAGCTGCCTGTAACACTGACACATGCAACGCTGGCTGGAAGTAGACGAGCGTGCGCGGAGACAAACACTAAAGCAGTTTTCTCTCGTATGAACTCACAACATTCAAGCTGCCTTTTTTTTCTCTCTCTCAGATATTAGCAGAATTGGTTCTGCTGAGTGAGTTTATACCCTCCTCTCACAGTAAAGATTTGAAATATATCCACTGGTTCTTCCTCATCAGACAATTGGTAAAAGAAATCGCTTGAAATCATCTGAAACACTTTAGATGTGAGTGCAGCAGGTTCACTTCAGTCTTTCTGCCGTTGGCCTTGATATTCCGTTGTTATATGTTGTGAATATTCTTTGGTTGTAAAGGATTAAAGTTACAACAAGTCAAAAGCGAGCATATCTTGTTCTGACTGCTGATGCACAATAGAAAAGTCCAAAAATGATCAAGATTCATCACTTAGAGCTGACAATGCATTTGGAATATTCAGTGTCGACTTTTAAGGCACGTCTGAGATACGTGAAACGATCGACGAAGGAAAAGGATTAACCAAAGTGATGGAGATCAGACATTCTGGCTGTGGCATATTTCAAGACAGTCTATCGAGTAGATATAGAAATACCACAGGTCTGGATCTGTAGGAGTAGATCATTAACCCAGTTCTGATGGACAGTGGAGCGCACTGGACTACCAGTGCCCTCTAACGGTGAAATAGTGTAACTGCTGCTTCAGCCTGCCCTGCGTGGAATAGTGCACTGATTTACATGCATTCTATCATGCCCAGGATTAACACGCTCCACTGCGCTCAGAATTCAACAGCCTGGGAAGGTTTTGCATCCAAATACACCTATCTTGAATAAACTGCTCCTTTATCCTATTTGCTTCAGTAGTTTAAGAGTTTCCGAGTAGAGCCAATCAGCAAAACATCCACACACAAATACCGTACCAAGCCCTCTGACGTCAAGCAAACTTTGTCCTTGTCATCCTGTCAACATTTGTTTTGATTCCAAAAGTCACTGCAGAGATTGAACATAAACACAGAAGGACAAACTTCACCTTCCACTCTGCTGCTGTCTGAAAACTCTGCCGCCATGGCCAGAATCGGCCCGCTTCTGCTGCCACTGCTTCTGCTGTCCAGGTACGGCGTATGCGTGCACAGCAAGGAGCTGTCTTTGACTCCGATTGATCTTGCTCCCGTGCCCTGTAACGACAAAGCGGTGGGGAAGCTGTCTCGTCTAGCTATGACTTACATCAACGAGGATCGCCCTGATGGGTACAAGTTTGCCCTCAACCGTGTTGCAAATGTGCACCTCCACGCTCAGGTCAGTACCGCAGCACAAACAGCGCAGGAGGCCGCCTGAGGCTGGAATCCTCTGCTGGGGGTTATTCTCTCATTTTTAATGCGAAATGTCCTCTTCCGGATTATGAAAACACAGCTTTTGAAAACAGGGAGCGCATGTTGGTTTATCTGAGGACAGTCTGTAGCTATCGATGCTGATAATTTAGAGGTCACTTGAAAGAGACCAGGGACGATTACAGCTTCAGGTGCTGAAGGTTACAGCAGCTCAACCGGAGGATCAATCAGGTCTTAAGCTCAGGTCAACCTTTCTGACCTGAAAAGTTCGACCTCATCAGCATCTCTGTGCTGCCATTCAGATGAACAGGTGCACCTTGGTTTGGTCTTCATCGCTCACCGTGTGTGTGTGTGTGTGTGTGTGTGTGTGTGTGTGTGTGTGTGTGTGTTTTGGTGCCAGGGCCCTGCAGGAAACGTCTACTACCTGGACCTGGACGTGTTGGAGACCAAGTGTCACTTGGGGAGCCCCAGACCCTGGAAACGCTGTGAAATCAGGCCTTTCATGGAAACAGTAGGTTGCATATATTCCCCCAGACGACTCCGTTTTTACTATATATGTAAGGACTCTGCTATAACTCTGTATTGTACGTCTTTTTTTTTTTTTTTTTTTTTTTTTTTACTTTGACTCTCCTTTGAGATACATTAAATAACTAAAATGGTTCTTCCTATTTTACTTATTCCAGCAAATCTCCGGCAACTGTAACACCACCCTCCTGTACACACCAGAGGGTTACACCTACCTTTACAGCTACGACTGCACTCTGGTTCCAGGTAAGAGCAACTTAACATGAACAATCAAAAGATGGAGATTTTGCAGATCAGAATTGATATCTTAAAAACCAGAGCTGCGTGAGGATTGGATGCATCATTGCTCATTTGCTTTATTATGTCCATGAACCTTTCTTGCGTGTACGGTGGTGAGCTCAGTCACCTCATGCAAGAGGGTCATTATGAATCTATTTATCTCCAGACTGAGTCAATTCTAAGTCCTTCTGGGTCAGATTTTCAATAATATGGCATTTTCATATAGACTCTTTCACTTCATTCATATTTAAACACCAGTGCTGCGGTCAAGTAACCTGACCTCAGCCAATTTCTTCACACTGGAAGGAAAGAAAAAGAAAAATGGCTTTGAATCCTGTTTGGACTGTTGGGACTTGAGTGAAGACGTTCCTCTGATCCACGCAGACCCCCCTGAGAAGCTCCAGCAGACCTGCCCCACCTGCCCCCTCCTGCTGCCTGTGGAGAGCCACCAGGCCGTGAACGCCGCCCGCATCACCCTGGCCTCCTACAGGAGACAGTTTGCCCGTGCTGCAGAGCTGGGAGTCAAGACCATCACGAGAGCTTCGGCGCAGGTTTGACTCAGGTTCCAGAAAAGACAAACCTTTCCTGAGCTACTTGACACTCTGACAGGAGCACCAGCCACATATTTTTTCCATCTGTGGAATCCGCCATTTTCCCATCATACGTTTTTATATTCAAGGCTGTTCCGGAGAAAAGCAGTTTTGTGGAGTACACAGTCCAGGAGTGTCCAGAAGGACTGACGGAAAGAGGCACCTGCCAGCAGCCGACACTTGATTCTGACACCGAGGTGACAAAAACAATCAAGCGAGTCCTCTCAAGATTAAAATGATCAACTAGTCTGAACCACTTCACATTAAAAACATTCTCTACTGGAGGACTCAAGACAGCATATAATTTAAACGGCAGTGCAAATGCAATACATTCAGGAAAAAATTGACTCCTACGTTGCCAATGTCACACTGTTATGAGCTAAACATTAATACACATCATTCAGCGGCTTGTTTACCATCACCGGAGCCATTTTGGACAACATGACTAATTCATTTTTAGTTTTTATTTCATCAAGAGTGCTTGGCAGCAAATCTCCTCCTTTGATTTCTTATGTTGTTTTTTTCTAAATGTGTTTGTTGTTTTTTTTTTTATTTTTACCTTCTGTTTCCAAAAGGCATTTTAAAATGTTTCATTTTCCCTCTCAGGCTGCTGGCTTCTGTGTCGGCTCCGTGCACGGAAACATGAAACTCAACCCTGATGTTCAAGTGTCCTGTGAGATGTTCAAAGTTCAGGTAAAATGAGACTAAAAGATATAACAGGCCAAAATCCAGGATGTGGATTACACACACACACACACACACACAAGTATTTTACATACACATATATAATAATCGCTGTGTTTGCTAATCATGCTGTATTTGTTCACTTTGGATATTTATATAAATATTTATGCTGCTCTTCCTCCGTTGCTGCTGGAATCTTACTGCACATCTTACAACAGTAGCTTGGAATGATCAAACAGACTCGAAAACAAACTTTAGTACTGCTGTTATAACTTAAATAATTTATCTCTTTTGCCGAATACATTAAAATTCAAAAATCCAATGCTAATTTCTAAATGCGTTTACAGCTACGAGCATGCAGATTGGAGTGCATTAAGGTTGTAAAAGAAGATTTATTTTTGCTCAGACGCTCTGGGGGGGGGGGCTGTTAAAGCTCTCCTGTTTAGACTATGAACTCTGATAATATTCAGCACATGGCTATAAGCATGAACATCCTCCCACTTGTTTAAGTGTGACGGAATACAGAAGGCAGTGAGAAAAAAAAAAGAAATGGTAATTTTTTTCACATTAAAGCAAAAACCTTCATCTTGTTTGAGATGTGATGAATATTTTATGCTGGGTTTTGTTTTAACAGAACCTCTAAAATGCTAATGTAACTTTCTGAGTGAATGCCACCGGCCTTATAATTATCCTGTCATATCTTGTGTGCTGCGGCTCAGAGTGTGTTTTGTGTGGAATGCGCCTGAATGTAGGTGTGAGATTTAAAATGCTGTGCTTGTGTGCTGTGATTATCTCGTCACTGTCGTCTGTATGGCTGTGTGATTGAGCCAGCAGGAGGCGGCCGTGTTGAGAGTTCTGTCTCTGTCTGCAGAACGTTGATTTCCTCAGACCAGTGCAGCCTCAGAGCCACATCCCCCCTGCAGATGCTGCGACCCCGACCTTCCCATCGACCATCCTTGACCCAGGAAGCGATCCACTGCAACCTGTTGTCACTGACCCAGCAGTGTCCCCTGCTGTCCAGCCACCTCCCCCTGGTCCAATGCCCATCCAGCCTGCCCTCAGTGACCCCTCTGTTGTGGTTAATCCCTCCACCCCCCACAGTTCATCTTCCAGCGAGTCTGCTGAAGGTCTTTCCGATTCATCCTCAGAAGAGATCGGAGGCCCCGTCGCACTTCGTCCACCGGTCAACTTCCGCTACCTGAGGCGCGAGCGTAGGAAGCGGCAGGTCCACAACCCCATCTTCCTGTCAGAATTCCCCAGCGGCTTCTCCCCATTCCGCTCCTGTCCTGGTCCTTCACGATACACCACAGTGTAACTGGGCCCATGACTATTGTTCTCACTGGAGCTGAATAAGTTAAAATTATATTTCATAACGGTTTCAATGAAAATATTGAACACTGTAATATACAATATAAACACTGTAAACTACATATATAACGTATGGTATGGTATACATAAACTATTTGTAACTGTCTTATTATTGTTAAGATTTTAAATTTAACGTATAGTATAGTATAGTATAGTATAGTATAATATAGTAGTATAGTATAATATAGTATAGTATAGAAGAATATAGAATATAGAATATACTATATAGAATATAGTACAGAACTGAAGAAGCTCTCTGGAGAGAGGGCGAAACGTTTTCAAGGAAACCTTTCAGTCCAGTTGACACAGAGAAATCTACTTTGGATAGTATAGTATAGTGTACAGGGATGTGATAATTAGACTTAATAAATAATGAATATCGTCTTTCTAGCCTGAATACCGTTTTTTTTTTTTATTTCTGAACAGTGCAACTAAACCTTTTTTAAAATTAGCTTTTAAATGTTATGCTTGAAATTTCAACCAAAAATATAAACAGGAAAAGCTGACTAATGCAGTGAGACTACAAAAGTAACCTGGAGACCTCTTTGGAAAGCTATCCAGTGAAGCGGAGGGAACGTGGGGGTTTATTGGGATTCTTCACCACAACTGAGCCAAAATAGCACTGAGGTTGATAAAAGACACATCTCAGCGAGGCTTTAAAAGCATGTCCGTTGTGGCTTCTCAACACAGAAACTGGAGAGCTTAAAAAAAAAAATCAGCAAACCAACAGAGAGGACGTGGCTGGAGTGTCACCATCTGCATCCCACATCTGATCTTCAATCAACGCACAAGCTCCAGCTTTAAAACACAGCTGGTCCGAAACACTGAATCCTATAAAACCCACTTACCAAATAGGAGTAGAGACGGGAACACAGCAGGAGACCAAACACAGGCGAGACACAGCAGAGCGCACAGGTCAAGATTCAGCAGTTTGTCTTCATTTAAAGGACAGAAGGAACTCCTGTGAGGACAGCAAAGTACACAGTTATATAGAGAGGGCAGCAGCAGGGGCTCTGACAGCAGTGCTGCATGGGCAAATGACTTCCACATAATAGACATACACTAATATGCCATGTTAAAAGGTGCTTTAATATGATTATGTAACTGCCAGGAACACAGCAAATCTGAAGTATAGTATTCCTAATCCATAATACACCAAACTTTTGTTTTCATCGGCTGAGTGCTGACTCTTGTGAGTAGGTCTACCTCAAAAACGCTGCACCATTGCTCCTGCCAAGGTGCTATTTTACTGTAATTTTTTCAAAAAAAGAAGAACATATGCAGCCTCCACTTTCAGCTGCAAATGAGGGTGAATTAGGCTGAAGTGTAAACAGGAAAACTTTCAGGGGTCTGGCTTCCATATAGAGCTGATGAATAAAAACAAAGATCACAGATGTCTGATGTATCTGTATGCACATATCAGCATTATATCTACAATTTTTAGTCTATTGCAAACAATTCATTCAACGGTATTTTTTTAAATTTTAGATATAAAACATCTATTTAACCAGATGTTTTTATTTAATCCAAATTGCATGTAACATCTTTGTACGACAGGGGGCAGTAGAGGCCTTCAGGTGTAGCTACTACGTGCGGCAGAGCAACATTTGCTGTCCTTAAATTGAAATTCGTTGCTTCAGTTTTTTGTTTTTTTTTTTTTTCAGTTTCAGGTTTTTTCAGTCAGGCCTTTCAACTTTCCTCCGCCTCCAAAGATCGACGTATTTATTTCTTACTGTTTTGATTGGTCGTTGGTTGTAGTTTATGTAGCTATGTCAACATTTCCGACGCCACTTGAAGGCATCAACCGTGGAATCCTAATTGGAGGCAGATTGTCGGTACGAGGAGTGGCTTCTTCAACTCCTGTTCCCCGAGACAAACGGATCCTTGTCACCCACGGATGGACGGGTCAGTACTTTTAAAAACACCTCGGTGGAAAGAGGGCAGTTTTCAGTGGGTAAAACTATTCCACGAATTTTACGCCATGTTTTTGGTGTGTTTAGGGGCTTCGGTTTGAGGTGGGTGAAATATTACTGGAATGGTTTTGTTGTCAATCCTGTGTGCTAAAGAAAACAACAAGCAGTAGTTAGCTTGTTGTGGTCGCTTTAAAGTGTTAGTTTGAGTTGTTCCACATCACTTGATGAACAGAAGCGTCTCGTCACTGTTGTTCAGTCAGACGGGGAGCATGTGATGACTTGTCCACCAAAACTGACTCATTTGCACCCTTCGGTTTCTCAGACACTCGTCACAAACTTTGTCATCATGCGACGTTTGTGTTTTTATGTGAAGCCAAAGAACTTGCACCATCTCAGACGTTTCTCTTTTTTTACCCTTTTATATAAAGGCAAACACTTTTCCTTTAAAATGCATCTTCTGCATTTAAATCGCACTTCTAAATGCGTGAGTAGCAACCCATGCAGGGTTTAGATCGGGTCTAATTATGCTTTTCAACTCTGTCTTCAGAAGGATCGTTTTAAAGAGCGTCCCCCTAATTTAGGGGCATTTGAAGGGCGTATTTCTGTTGGAATAGTTATGGTTTTAACAGCCACATTATCGCAAGCATATGTAAACAAACAGATGTTGGCGTAGGAAGCTGTGGTTTTCACACAGTAGTTTCTCAAAGATCACAATTTGAGGAGTGAAAAGAAAGAAGTAGTTTGGTCAGGTCTGTCCTGTTTTTCTCAGTTCCCCTTGAACCTTCCTTCAGTGTTGGTGGAACCTTCACAGTGAGAGGAAGGAAACAGTCTGCACATTTAACTCCAAATTTGTCCCAGATTGTGTGGCCTTTTCTATAAGCAACATTAAATGTGCTGATGTGTGATTTCCCTCCGTTCACTTTGGAGAGTTAATGGATGATGCCAACATGTAAAAATGCTGCCGCTCCAGAACTTTGGGTGAAAACACTTCAGTGAATGAGGTCACTGGATAATGGACTCATTCAAGCCACCAGGAGGCAAACAAGTTCAGGGCAGCTCACTGTGGTGGAATGTGAGAAAGATACTGAAACAAAAACCCCACATCAATCACTGAAGAGGAGTGGGGAAGTTCACGGATGATAGAATTCTGCCTCGTCTGTAGAATGTTGTGTTTTGGTTCATGGCAAGGTCTGCGTGAATCCTTCCGCAGCTCAGATTTGTGTTGTCTGAAAAGTGATCCTTCTGCAACTTTTAGTCCTGCAGAGTAGAATTTCTGTCGAATACGAGGGAGAACAGATGCTTTTTCCACATTATTTTCTGACAGATTTGTCTCTTAATAATGTAAATAAGTACTGAGAAATAGTTCTTTTGCAGGACTACTGCCAAATTGCACAAAAGATCGTTGCCTGGAAGGGAATTCCATCAACACTGATTATTTGGAGAATATTCATCCCAGCTCTTCATATAGTTTCAATCAAGTTTTTTTTTTTTTTTTTTTTTTTTTGAGGCAACGTGGTGCACAATGTGGACGAGCCAGTGTGCACTTTTTCACGCTGTCGTTCCTAAATAAAAATGACCATTTATTCAATTTTGATGCAAAATCTGCCCGAGTTCTTTGCCATCTGCTTCCCATCGCAGCTCCTTCCTGGCGAAGGAGAGACGTTCTCGGTGGCACATGACAGCAGCTCTCGGTACGTGTTTGCTCTTGTTTATCTGCTCCAGTTTGAAGATAAGACGTGAGACGGGGATAGCACAAGGGATGGATTTTTTTTGGTTCATTGTTCGGTGGAAGCCAAGCGGGGATGTGCAAAATGTTGTTTTCACTGCCGAGTTTCTGCAGCATGTTTCTCTGCATAGCATGATTAAAAACTTTCATTTCTCTATATTCTTTTTTAGGTAGAATATTAGATATTGGTACAGGAAATGTCCACATATAAAGTATTCAGGTATGTTCAAAAGTTATTGTGTCTGTGTAAATGAGCTAAGACAAACTTTGTTTAGGGCCTTTTAAAAGTAACACGACACCTTACTGACTGTTGGCACACCCCAGACAACTGCGGGGGGTCTCGAGCAACTGGAATGCAAATTTTTCACGGCACAATTGGAACAGTTATGGAAATATGCGTTTGATTGCAGGCTGCTGACATCGCCATAGCTGTGAGATAACGTATAGCGGATCACAGTGTGCAGGCCTCATCAAGTCAATATTCCCCAGGCAGCGCAGTGAAAATGACTCTCTTTTTGCTCTTACAACCTGTCCTGGGGCTTGTCTAAATGGTGGAATACGAGGTACCTGCTCCTTCAGTCATCAGCTGTAATAAGATAGTGGGAAGCAGCTAAGAGCATTTTTGTCTTAGTGCTCATTTGCTGTAAGAAAACATCTCTTTTAAGCGGTTTGACGCGTTTCCAGATATAGTTTGATTGAGGAAATTCTAAATATCACTTTGATTATGTAATGGTCAGCTCCGATTGGTCTGCAAAGTCACGTGGATCCTTTGAGTCCTTGTGCTCCACCTAATGATGATGCAACTTTTGCTGCTTCCTCAGACAGCTCCGCATAGCTCCGGACCTCTTAGTTAATTTGGAAAGTGGATTTCTGTGGATCAGCTACAGCTGAGAAGAGAACAGTTGTGATGGGGAATAAAAATGATTCTCCTGCTTTTGTCTATTTTGTCAACTTTGCAGAATTATTGAGGGAAAACTGGTTACAATCCTCCATTAAAAAGAACTGTTATCATGAAAGTAAAATACTTTTGAGGGTCCTAGGACACGTTTTGTCCTCACTGATTATTTCTTGAGTGTAGGGCAGGGAGCCGAGGCCTCAGCGGAGACACTTAAACTGGCTATAATTACCTCTGAAGTTTAGCTTAATTAAAAGTGACACACACCATCAGGTGGCTTAGGGATGGGGGTTCTGGTGGTGACGAAGGGCGCAGTTCTGTCTGAACGGTTCAGTGTTCTTCGGTTCAGCTTGACATCCGCCGGACGTTGAACTGCGTTTGCTGCAGCTAAAGGTCTTACGGCTTGTCATCCGAGGTCGGCGAGGAGGCTGAGCGGATTAAATCCCCTGTTTTGCTTTGAGCCCGGATCAGAGGAGCACACGGCAAACGGCTGCGGGGAGAAAGGCAGCTTCTTCTTTTCTTTTTTAATGAGTTTGGGAGACTGGCTGCACGCGTTATGTGTACGCACACAAAAGTAAAGAAGTTCAAGCGAAAGAGCTGCAGACATGTCGCTCCTGTCCAATTGTCTGGAGTGCGTCAGAACGAGGACAGACAACAGGTACGTGAGCGCGGCCGGCCGCTTCGCATGGACTCCAGCTCGGACGCAGTTTCCAGTTGGGCTCCGATGTTGAGCTGACGCACGCAGCCGTAGGTGAAGGGTTGCTGCAGACTGTTGGTGAGCAAGCTCAAGCCGAGAGAGCAGCATGGCAACACCGCATGCCCCGAGTGACTGAGCAAAACACATTTAATTTCTTCCTCCATCATCAGCTCAGAAGATCTGATGTTGACAAGATTGTGTGAAGTACAGTGAGTCTCCACAGAGGTTATTCCCTGTTTTATTGTTTCAGTGCATAATAATTATGTCCTGTAAAGCCAACAGGCTTTTAGAGGGGGAAAACTATATCAAATGTTTGGGTCTTTCTTTAATGTCACATTAGGTGCATGCCTGTGAGGCTGCACGTGCACCCTCACACGATAGCTTTTGTCTGTCTGCCCAACGCTGTCACACGGATTCAGCAATTTTGTTTCTTTTGTTACATGAAAAGGGTGTGGGTGTTATAAAATTGCAGTCCACCACACACGCATACACAAACACATACACACGCATACAGTACTACTGGAAAATGAGAATACCCTGAAAAAGTGCATGCATTTCTGTAACTCAGCTTTAAAGGTGAAATGTACATATTATATAGGCTAATAGTATGCGAAGCAATATTTTTCAAGCTTTTATTTGTTTTTGTTTTTTTATAATTAGGACTTGCAGCTTCAGAAAACCTCATTCATAAACTCAGAAAATTAGAACATTGCTTGAAATCAATAAAAAAAATCATAATCAGCAAAATTACAACAAAAAATGCTTGATATCTCGCTTTGCATGTAATGAGTCTATAAAATGTATTGGTTTCACCTTTTATGTTGGATTGCCTGAATAAAACAACTTTTACACGATATTCAAATTTTCCGAGTAGTACTGTACACACACATCCGAGTTTACTTAATGTGCGTGGTCGACTGTAAAGCACATATTTTCTTTCCGAGTCATTTTTAGACTTTTAAGGCTGAAAATGTTCTGTACATTTCTGCAAATCTCTCTGTTTCCTCTTGAAATTTTAATTTGCTGATCAGCAGCGCATTGCTAGTTTCGATTGGTGTGGTTTTTATTTTTAAAATTAAAGTTAACAAAATCCTTTGACCCTAAGAATACCCTCCCCAGGATAACGACTGCATGTTTCCTCTCCCACCTCCCTGCAGGATGGAGTCATCTTGTCTGGATCTGGCTCTAGAGGGCGAGCGGCTCTGCAAAGCTGGCGACTACCGAGCTGGCGTGTCCATGTTTGAATCTGCCATCCAGGCCGGAACAGAGGACCTTCAGATCCTCAGTGCCATCTACAGCCAGCTGGGGAATGCCTACTTCCACCTGCAAGAGTACAACAAAGCCTTGGAGTATCACCGCCATGACCTGACGTTAACCAGGTAAACCTGATGCTGAAGCACACTCAGCCCTGGTCCCGGTGCGGCAGTATTTCTCTAAACTGGAGATAGAGGATTGTTTTACATAGTTTAAAAAAACAAAAAGTGCCAGAGTGATTACATTATTCCATCTTCCCTCGACTCCTCTCTGCTGAAATGACCCGTGTTTACGCTTCTGCTGATTTTTTTTTTTTTTGGTCTTTTATATCTTCAAATGTCTAACTTATTATCCATGTTTGCTTCTTTATCTTCTAATTTTCACATCCATTGTTAGCACATTTGAGATGCTAATGCCGGATTTGACTTAATTGTTTCACTCTGACTTTGTACAGTCTTCGTGCCCGTGCTTTACGACATCGTGCTTCGGTAGTCCGATAATATTCCCGCTTGATTGTTTTCCAGAACTATCGGAGATGAGCTCGGGGAAGCCAAAGCCAGTGGGAACCTTGGGAACACATTAAAGCTGCTGGGGCGCTATGATGAAGCTGTGGTTTGTTGCCAAAGACATTTGGATATAACCAGAGCCATTTACGACAAGGTGGGTCACAGTGTTTTTTTTTTTGTTTTTCGACTTTCCACTGTACTTTAATCTGAAAGTTGAGTTAATCACTAAAAGGAACATTTTTATTAGAGTAAATGGATTCCTGCTTGTTTGCAATCACGCGGTGACGTACACGTCCACCGCAGCACGGGTCTGGTATGCACCACGGCTGAGAGCGAACCAGCATCTAGAATAGTTTGTCGGTCCGCATGCAAGCAAGCAGATCTGGTGTCGGTGTATTTTAAGGATCTAATTACAACACTGGTCACTCTGGTTTCCTTCTGTGAAAAACTGCTGTGCCTGCCGTAGGTTGGGCAGGCTCGCGCGCTGTATAATTTTGGGAACGTCTACCACGCCAAAGGCAAGAGCATCTGCTGGAGCAGAGCGGAGCCAGGAGAGTTCTCGGAGGAGGCCAGGACTGCTCTGAGGAAAGCTGCCCAGTACTACGAGTGAGTCCCGACCAGCCTTGTAGCTGCGGGATTCATCAAAACAAGGCTGGGTCGTCATCGGTTACAGTGTTGTAGAACGCGTAAACATGTTTTTTGTTCCGTCTTATTTTTATGTTAAAGAGCAAACCTGGGTATGGTGAAGGAATTGGGAGATAAGGCTGCCCAGGGCCGTACATACGGTAACCTTGGTAACTCTTACTATCTCCTGGGTGAATTTGAAAAAGCAGTAGCTGCACATGAAAAAGTAAGTGTTTGGTGTTTTTTGGTCACACTTAGGATTCTGATGAATGTAGCAGATGGTTAATCATCTAATTAATTATTGGAAATATTTAATAAGAATGCGTATTGGACTCATTTATTCTATAAGTATTTATTATTTGTCATGATTAATTGTTTTGAAGCGGCTTCACATTGCCAAAGAGTTTGGGGATAAATCAGCTGAGCGGAGGGCCCACTGTAACCTTGGCAACGCCCACATATTCCTCAGTCAGTTCGAAGTGGCAGCTGGTCATTACAAGTGAGTAGTTAATCTTTTTTCACCTGTTGTCTGATGATACCTGTTGGTTAGTGTGTCCAAAAACAAACCCCAGCGTGACTGTTCACTCATTCGTATTTTAAACTTTTCGGTTGAGGGACATTGGTTGTTTCATTTATAGCGATTGTAATGAACTACAACAGCCTTACGCTTCCCTGCACATTTTTACTCTGAAGCTGCTGACAAATGGACTATAGAAGTGAGCAGATGACTATCATTCCTCTGGTCCCGCCCTAGACATTCTTTGACCTTCTTCCTCCTCCTCTTCTGCTTTGCCCTCAGGAGGACTCTGCAGCTGGCCAGGCTTTTGAAGGACAAGGCAGTGGAGGCTCAGGCCTGTTACAGTCTGGGAAACACCTACACACTGCTTCAGGACTATGAAAGAGCCATTGATTACCATCTCAAACATCTGGTAATTGCTCAGGACCTCAACGACAGGTACTGAGTTCCATGTCCACAAAACGCACTGGATCCGTTTGGGGGCTTCTGCCTTAAGGAGTTAATATCATTTATTGACAGAATTGTCCGCCCCTGTGTGTTGGATGCTCGTAATTGGGCAGGTTCTAAATAAGACCCTTGAGAAGGTTACTACGGCCTGTCTGAGCTGGGGCTGCTGCTCTCTACGGCTGGAGATTCCTGCAGAAAGCAGCTGACTTCCAGTCAACCAGAATAGAAACTCTAACTGACTTTCCTAAAGCTCACCTGCCACCAGGGATCATGTATGGCATGTATAAATCAAGTCATGAAATGAATAAAACCTACTTGCTTTAACTGATCTTATCAACTTTAGCATTAGGTGGTTAAAAAAAAAGAATTCAAGTTTTTATAGCATATTTTCTTCTAAATGCTCAATCTAATTTACAAAATTAACTTCACACAAGTACAATCTCCTACTTAGAACGGAGGTCACGGAGCATTTAATCTTAAATACTTTGCAGTTGCAAACGTTAACCCCGCAATGTCGCCCCCTGCTGGTTGTAGAAATGTTTACGTCTTAAAAAATGTAAGTATAAAAGGAATCCTTCTGAAAAAAACATAAATGGCCCATATAAAAAAGGTGCCACATAACATCTGTGTAGAAAAGAATGCAACATATTTACACACAAGTCAATGTAATTCCTAATGTGGGAGTGTCTCTATTTTTACAGTCTCAGACCTTTTGAGTGTGTGAACATTCGCATTTAAATCACAAAGACGTATAAAGTATGATGAAAACAAAGCATTTCAAGAGTTTAACATAGGAAATTGTGTTTTAAGATTGTGATAAGACTAGGCTTGCATGGTTTAATAAGATCGCCTGATCTTGCATAATCTCAGCAGAACTCACTCAGCCTGTTTCTCCCTGCATGTTGTGCAGAGTCGGTGAAGGAAGAGCATACTGGAGTCTAGGAAATGCCCACACCGCCCTGGGGAATCATCAGCAAGCCATGTACTTTGCAGAGAAACATCTGGAAATTGCCAAAGAGGTGACTGTTTACATTTTCACCTCTTCCCTCAGAGGGAAAGTGATAACAACAATTGACCAACACCACCTCCTACTGGTTGTATGGAGAATCGCAGGGGCTAATATCACAGCCTCTTATTAAATGCAAAATAATTTCTTAGTGCATATAATTTTTTTAATGCCAAATCACATTTGTTATTACTCTCACAGACCGGAGACAAAAGTGGAGAGGTGACGGCAAGGATGAACTTGTCAGATCTGCGGCTGGTTGTGGGCCTAAAGTCCAATGCAAATATCCACACAAATATTTTTCGCAGTATTGGTACAAACAGCTCTCCTCTGACAACAAGTCTCCAGGGTTACCCCAATCTCTCAGGTAAATCTACGTTCTTCTAAAACTTTTTATATACACTTACTGTAGAAAATTCAAATAATTAGGTAACTACATTTTTTAGCAACATGCTTGCTTTAACATTGTTACATGATCTTTTTATCTGTGGGATGAAGTTAGGAGGATCATTTTTTCTGTAATTTGTTTTAGGAGATACATTTATAAAGTAATAATACAACTTTGTTTCAAGGAAATTTCCAGGTGATCTGCCAGTGAATTTGAACACTGTCAGCACTTTGAGTCTGCGGTATTTTGCTTTCAGCAGCCAAGTATCCATCAAGGATAAGAAACAGTGAAGAAAACCTGGAAGGGAGTCGGCACCTGAACAAAACTAGAGACACGTCGGCACGTCCGGTATGTGTAGAGAGTTGTTCTTGCAAGCCAGTCTGGTTTTAAACCTACTTAAAGGTTTAACTGTCTCCGTATTTTTAATATCAGTCAAATGTTGCTGAGAAAAAAAACAAAAACAAAAAAAAACGTCTGACCCTTAATGATGCAGGACTGGGACGCAGAGGCATTTCCCGACTCTTCGAAAAACAACTCAATCAAGGCCTCCTCTAAGTTATTCCTCTTCCATCGGCTCAAAAGCAAGAAGCAAAAGCACAACAATAAATCATCTCCGAAAAACAAGCACGAAGGAAGCACCGAGGACTCGGATCCTGAGCTGGATACGCCGCCGTCTTCTAAGGTAATGATAAAGGCCTGATCGGTGTGATGCAATGATGCCTTTATTAATTTTTCGTAAGACATCTCCTCATTTATTTATTTATTTAAACTGTAAAAAAAAATGTTCCAATATATTATCAGCTGTGTTTTTGTCGTGTTTTCTTAATTGCCGTAGTCTGGAAGACAGGAAACTGTTGGAGAGGATGGATTTTTCGACCTCCTCTCTCGTTTCCAGGGCAACAGACTGGATGATCAAAGGTGCTCCCTGCTGGATTCCCCAAGTCGTCTCCCTCCACCCTCCTCTCCCTCCTCCACCCCACCTGTAGCTGAAAGGAAATGTGAGTGTTGGCCCTTTGGTGCTGTGTTTGCGCCATGTTGTGTTGCTCAGGTCCATGGTGCGAATCCAACTCCTTTTATCCTTTAAATGTCTATGTGATGTTACACAATCCTCTCTCCCGCTTAGTCAAGAACTGTAATGGGAAATATTTGTGGTTTCATATTTTAAAGACTTTTTTTTTCCCCATCTTCAGAACTGAACAGAAATATTCTGCTTCTTTTTTTGCATTTAAGCATGAAATTGCAATTCTTTCTTTTTACTCCTATTTATTTGTAAAAAATCTGAAGTAACAGTTAATGCTACTTGCAGCTATTTTAGAGCGCGAAGCACCATTGCAGGATCCTGGTCATTTCCTGGAGCTGCTGGCCAGCTCTCAGGCCCGTCGCCTGGACGACCAACGAGTCAGCCTGAGCCATTTTCCTGGCTTACGTCTCAGCACCTCCAACCCGCCTCATATACGCTCCACCTCCAGCACAGATCCAGTCCTCCCAGCAGGTCTTCGCATTTCAGTCCATTCAGCTGAAAATGCTGCTTAGATTGTAACTGATGCTCTTTTCTCTGTGCAGCCCCGGCCGCCAGCACAGACACGTCTTCCCGGTACCTTGAAGAGAGCGCCGAGCAACCTGAGGGCGACGAGGTGTTTTTTGACATGCTCGTCAAATGTCAGGTGAGACAAATAAAACTCAAATGTTGCATTTAAGCTGCAGATATTCAGAGGTTAAAGGGCGAAACTCAACGCGATTGCACTGCTTCAGGGCTCCAGGCTGGACGATCAGAGATGCGCCGCTCCGGCTGCTGCTAACGCAGGACCCACTGTTCCAGATGACGACTTTTTCAGTCTCATCCTGCGTTCTCAGTCCAACAGGATGGAAGAGCAACGAGTTCCTCCACCCTCCGTCACACAGTCTAAACCGGACTGATCCGGAATGATGATGTTTTTTTTTTTTTTTTTTTTTGTTCCTCGGGATGACCAGATGAAGTGACTTCCATTTTAAACGAAGAGATTTTATTCTATAATCGACAGCATTCCTGATTCCTGCCTTTCTGAATCGACTTGGCAACGTTCCGCCAAAAATGTTTAACGGAGTCAGGGCCTCAGAACAGTACAAAAACTGATGGTGGTATTGTTGAAATCATTTGAATGCTACGTTTTTTTAAGGAATAGAGACCAATTTGTCACACATCATCTGAAGATAGTCACCCTCTCTGTTCCAGTGCTCTCTTCTGCCAGTTCAGCTCTGACTGACATCTGTTTACTCTGGAGGCTTGCATCAAGCCGCATCAACGAATGCAGTTTGTGTGTGTGTGTCTGTGTGTGTGTGTGTGTGTGTAAAATGCTGCATTCCAAGGATGTCAGCAAAAATTTGAGTTCTCTGTGTTGCACAAAAAAAGTCCAGTTTGTGAACTTGTCTGAGGTTCTGCAGATGTTCTGTTTGTGTTTACAGCATTTTTGACTTATTTTCATCTTAGACCTCATAAGCAACAGAAGCTTAAGCTAACAAAACTTTTCTGGGGGAATAAAAGGCCCACGACCTCCTCTGTTACTGTGCCTGTGATTAATGAAGCTGTGTTTAGATTATGATTAGCTGAAATGTTTCTAAATGTTTTTTTTTTTTTTATTATTTGGCACAAACTTAAGAGATCAGTCATTGTGCAAAAAACATTTTTGCAGTGGGGTGATGAAATTAACATAAGATTTACATAGAAATGAGTCAAGCTTGATTTATTATCTTTAATATGCAATGTCTTTCTGTGCAGTGATATACAAGAACACACTATAAATACTTTTTTTTTATTTTTAGTGTTTTTCCCTTCATTCACATCACACACCATTACATCATACTGAAATTCCATTATTCACCACTAGAATATGGCTCATTCTCTGCCCTTTATTTGCTTCCTTCCTCTCTTCCAGAAAAAAAAAACATCAGTAAACTTTATAGTAGTGTCTGGATCAATTAGAAGATGTAAAAAAAAAAAATAATTTAATAATTTTCCAAATAAATCAGTCGGCTGAGCTTAAAGCAGGTCTGCTACGCATCTGATGTCAGCATCTGTTCATCCTTCCGGAACCTGAGAGGGAAGGTAAAATGATTCCGTTAAAGAGGTCGTAGAGTCCAAATTGGTTTATTCTCAGTGTCATTTGTCTGTCATGCTCACTTGGACTAGTCTCTTTTCACTTGTAGCATGAAAACAAATGTCTCAGCTCTTTTCTTTGCAGAACTGTTTCAGAGCTGTTGACCTTTGAACCTACCTGGAGAGGAAGTGAAGGCAGCAGCCGCTGCTGCTCCGGTCCAGCCTGTACACTCCAGAGTTTGGCAGATCGTTGCACATCGACAAGAACTCTTGGAGCTGTGATGTTGGGGTTCCACTCTGGTCCAGTTGCTAAATGATGGTGAGAAAGATATTCATCAGCTTCATTAATACATGCAGGTAATACTTCTACACTCTGCTACCGAGTCTGAAAACTGTCAACATTTAAACCTCTAAAATCACCTTGATGGTGTTGTAGGTGTCGGTGATGATTGTGATAAAAAGGCTGAGGATCATGTAGATGAAGAGCGATACAAAGCTGTAGAGATAGACCCTGCTGAAGATCCAGACAAGACTGCTCTTCTGCTTCATGTCCTCAAAGGTTGGAAACATGTCGTCCCCGTTGATCAGCGAGAACAGACACTCTGACACCGTGTTCAGCGTCCGAAACTACAACCAAAAAAGGGAGGAGGAGTGAATTACAATCAAATTCTTCAACCCACAAAAAAAAAAAAAAAAAACTACCAATGCAGACAAGTTGCTTGTTCTGTTTTTTTCCATTATTGCCCGTCTAACCTTTTCATGATACGGACCGATAACGATCCAGCCGCAAAAACAGTAGCCTAGGTAGATGATCCCGGCACAGCAGATGAAACGGATAACATTTGGAAACGCTGCCCTGAGTGTCAGGATGAGGATCTGAAAAAGGACAGATGAAGTTAGGCTCAGAGTGTATTTAAAAAAAACCATCATGCAGTGTAGCGCGTCAGCGATGTGCTCCTACGTTATACTTCTTGAAGTAGCCCATGTAGCGGATGACTCCGATCCACACGAGCATGGTTCCTGTTCCGAGGAAGATGCTGCAGATGTCGTAGCTTGTGACGACCTAGCGGAAGTAGGAGGAGTCGGTAAAACTGAAGGTGCTGCAGCTCGCGTGGATTTGCTTGTATCAGCGTGTACCTTATTCTGGATCTCTATTTTAAGGATGGAGCCAACGATGCTCAGCGTGTCGCTGACGATGATGAGGATGTACCAGCCGCTCACAAACTCCAGCTTGTCTGACCAGGGAGCATCTTTACCGCTACTGTTCCTGCAGTACTGGGTGTACTCCTGCTTACAGCACCAGGAACGTGAGTTAGTAGCTGGTACAGATGTGTTTTTTTTCCTTTTTATCAACCACATCCAACCACATTATTATTATTTGTCCTGTCAGTCCCCATCATCGGTTCACTTACACACTGCAGGCGAATCCCGGTCATGACGGAGCGCGTGCAGAGGATGAAGGAGGTGATGCAGGTCACAATGATGAGACAGTCAAACATCTCAGTCAGGTAGAGGGCCTGAGCAGCTGAAAGAACGCACAGCTGAATATGCATATGCTTTCAAATTTCCACCGTTTGTACGTTTTTGGTAAACACTCACACGCTCCGATGATTTCCCAGTCTCGGCACTCACTGATGCTAACATCATGCTCCATGTCGATCTTTATCCTGCCGCTGTGCGCCTTGTTGCTAAACGTGATCTGAGCAAAGATTACCGGGGAACATCGACTAAAAACCAAACCATTCACTCGCCAAGGCCTGAAGATGTAAGTATGTAAAGATGGACACTGGTTAACTGTTCATTTGTCACATGAATCTGTAGTTAGTGCAGTGTGGATGTGCTTCTGTGTCACACTTGTACAAAACGCTGTTTGCTGACGTGTCATGTCACATACAATAACAGTGAAGTCGTAACAGTCTGGCAGCTCCCGATATCTCACGGTCTGTAAATTTATGGCCTTGAGAACAAATGTGACTGTGACGGAGACCAACCTGGAAGAGAGTGGAGGTGGGATCATTGAGGATCTCATCTCCCTCCCTCACACACACACACATATGGACAGGATTTAAGAAACAAGACGCAAACACGTTCCACTCACACCTTTTGAAATGTAACGTAAAGCGTGACATGATGTCCTCTGGTGATGGGTGATGCATCGGATAAAATTCAGTACAGTCTGTAAGCAGGAAAAAGAGAGCAGCAAACGTCAGCGTGGCAGGACTGACCTGCTGCATGAGTCAAATCAAACAAATGACAGAGGATAATAGCATAATCAAGTTGGTTTAGATGGATAAAATAAAGCCAAGCAGATTCTTTTTTTTCAGACATACCCGTGTCAATCTCTGCATCGATCTCAAAGGTCTCGTTGCCGGCGTAGACAGACCCATTTCTGTAGAACATCTGGCACAGTGACAGCGGGCTGTACAGATCGCCATTTTTCTCATACTCGTGATTACCCAGCGTGATGTTGTAAAGATTTCCGTACTAGAAACACATTTAAGGATGGAGAATTTAGCTGTGTTGTGTGTTTTTTTTTTTATTGGACAATCATGTCCTCTAAATATACCACAATAAAAGCTAAAAAAAAAAAAAAAAAAGTTTAAAGTCCAGTCCAGTGACAAGCTAGGTGTTATCAGGGAACAGTACAAGTTTTACTACAAGTAAAACTGAAAAAAATGTTGGAGGATATTTACACCAGCAATTATGTGAGATGATGTTAATTTACCTGTTCAATGATGTAACTGAGGTACTCATAAACATCAGCTTGTCTGTAAACGGCGTAGCTCTCGGTGTCTCCATCAGCGTGATTCTTCAAGAAGAGGTGCTTGAACGTCATCAGGTTCTCCTCTTTAAACGTGACCACCATCTGGTTGCTGAGTCCGAAGGACACTAACTGAGATGCGAAGGAAGACAGAAATGTGTCAGCAGACATGGGCGACAGCCACGCCGCAGTTCCAGGCCGTGTGTGAGAAAACTACCTGGGCGGTGACGATGGCTATTTTAACCAGCTGCAGCAGGAGCTTCCAGGGTTTACGGCCTCGAGCGTGGTACTTCTCACAGGGGTTCATGAAGTAATACTTGATCCTTCTTCTGAGACCATGCACATTGTTCTGATCCCCAACACAACAGTCATGTGGGGGGGCTTCCCATAAAGGGAGGACGTTGGTCTCGTACACGTCAAATGAGTCCCCGGAGTCCTCCATATCTGCTGTCTGATTTAAAAATGCAAAATGTTTTTTTGTTTTTTTTGTTACATTTACACACCAAACTGTCACCACAGTTATTGATAGGGGTTGTCCAAATTTAGTACTGTTAAGTTTGAACATTCCATATTGTCAGTGCCAGTTCCATAGTTTAATCACACCAAACTTATGGCATGAAACTTATGGTTTAGGTTTGTGCATATCCAAAGGTGTATTTTGTATTTATTTATTTATTTATTTTTTTTAAACCTGCGTGCTAAACAGTTTTCAGTATTCTCTGAGGAGGCAGCTTCTGAAATTCAGGTCACTTGTCTTAATAACAATTTGATAAATACCTGACAGCCAGAAATCACCTGAACAAGGAAATAAATATCATCTTAGCATGCGTAAAGAAATACACCCCCGATTTAAAAAGACTTAATTTTTAATCCGAATATATGATTTGTCGCGTAGAATTGAGAGACAAAGAGAGCGAGATATTACAAACATGGCTGGAAAAGCGCGGCCAAACGCTGCTCACCAGTGTCTGATATCCGGATCCGCAGACTTCAACAAACTTGACTTTATCCAGTTAAATAACATCAAACATATTCCCAAAGTTAAGCAGCTGCAAAGAAACTTCCCTGCTTTGATTTCCGCACTGGGGTCATTGGGAAGGCGAGCTTAATCACGTGAACGCAAGTACCTGTTTCACTTTTTTGCGTCATTTCAACACTGGAGGCTTATTGGCTTTCCCGGTAACCCCTGGCAACCTTTCAAACAGTCCAAGGCAGCAAGTACGGAGGCATTTCAAACTTCGCGTTTAGTGGCTGGTAACTCTTGCTTTTTTTTTTTTTTTTTTTTTTTACTTTACTTACTTACTTTACTTACTTACTTTACTTTTAAAGTCGCTTGAACCAGTGTCTTTTATTATTTTTCATCAAACAGCGTTTGCGACTTTTTTCGCTAAATCCAGCGACTTTTCAAATTGTGTCGCCCACTTTTTTTGTCGAAGCCGACTAGCGACAAATTAAGCGCTCTTTCCTGCCGTTGTTGGAGAATTTACCGCTGTTTTGGAGTTTGGAAAGTGACGTGAAAGCACGTCGTTCTGCTGTTACCGTCCTCGGTGAGCAGCAGGTGCCGCCGTGAGCTCCATTCCCGTTTCCAAGCACTCCCAGGCGGCCAAGCTCCCCGTCCCGCAGCAGTCCCAGGTGCACCGCGCATGCGCAAAAACCGCCGCTTATCCCACCTGTTAGAGCGGCAGGTAAATGACTGTTTCTTCACGGTTACACTGATACAAGTCACTGCATTCCTTTCAAATATTCTGTGAGCCACAACAGCAAGTGTGTGAACATATATGTGTGCGTGTGTTGTATGGGGGTTTGGCATGATCCTTCAAAGGTCAAAGGAGCTTTGATTCAAAGCAACATGCTATAAAACACCTATGCTACTTTGCTATCTACACTACTGGTATCGTTGGCCCAAACCTATTTTTTGCATGTTTATTGTTGTAAATCTATTGTTGCATCTGTCTTCATCAGTGACGTCATCTGAGAGGGGCTGAGGGCCTGTAACAGCGAGCTAGCCTACCCCCGGGGTTAATGAGCCGTTCTTCCTCCTCTGTCTTTGGCTCAGATGAAAATAGCTCAGACAGCGAGAAGATGGCGGGGTAAGTGGAGACATCTGCATTCTTGTGGCAATAATCCATTATTAATGTCATGTAATAATAATAATAATAACATACCAGTAATAATGGGACATTTTTCAAAACTTGAAAAAAATAACATGTTTAACGTTGCTGTATTGTGAATAATATAAAAATAGGAAACGTGTAAAAAACAAAGTTTAAAAATATATTTTTTTACACAATGCCTGGTTTTTGCAATTAAAAAAATCTCATTTAATTTTAACTTTTACACTGTAATTATGAGATTGCGTTTAGATTGATGAGGTAATATTACTTTTTCTTTCTTTGTCTCACACACACACACACACACACACACACACACACACACACACACACAGGTCATCTGTAGTTCATCTTTTATACTGTCGTGCAATGTTTTCACCACTAGGTGTCGCTACGTCCATTGTTAATGTTTATCAGGGACGGAAAACAGCACAAGTCTGTGCTGCTGGACCGCATTAACTTTAGTACAGACATGGGACAGATCCAGGGCTTTTTCAGTGTTGCTGGGCAAAATAATAGGTTGTCTGTTTTTGAGCTTGTAAATTAAGAATTAATTTTAGTTAAACTGTCCACAGTGCAAAGAAGCCAAAATCCAAGGCCAAGAAAAGTCCTGACCGTAAGAAGAAAGGTAAAGGTGAGCATCCAAATGTGAGCGTCTGCATGTTTGAAGACAACAAACTGATGACTGACTGATTTCTAAATTCCTACTAGGTCCAAAAACAGAGGCACCCATTGAAGAGGAAAAGCCTAGTAAGTTATAATTATTCCTCTACTTTTTACCTTTTACCACACCTCTTATAAACAGGGCTGTGAGGAAACCACCAAGAAGAAAAATCACAATGAGTGAATAGCAATATCACATGGACAAACACTAAAACTAATGAGATAGCAGATAAGTTTAGCATTTTACTTTGTAAACACAGAAAGCCTGTTGGTTATTGATGCAGCCCAGGCTCTGTTTCTGTGGCCTACCTGAATGAGAGTGACTGCTTTTCTGTCTAGAAATAACTAATAAGTGGAGATGCTTCTGAGGTGTTGAGGAAACAATATACATTCCTCTGATGTGAGCTGAGTGTATACGGTTGCACAGCCTTCGGACATTCAGCTCTCCAGTCAGCTGTGGGTCTCCATTGTGATGGACTGACTCATTATCAGACCTACACGTGTGTTTTTAGACAAATGCAGGTCATTTACAATTTACAATCCTTTACTATAGTGGAGGTTATTTGCTCATCCAGGAATTAAATTAATAATTTCACTTTTATTTTTTTAATTGTTAGCCATCTCTAAATGGACACTAACACAAATATCACCAAAATCTTTTAAGCATTTGAGCAACATCTGATTTTGTTTGAGTCTTTAAGTGGACTAAAGCATCCACAAAGATACTTTCATTATTGTGTGGTAAATGGTAAAATCAGACTTTAATCAAAAGGGCAGTTTGACTTGTTTTTATATCATGTTCCTCACTAACAATAAAAAGCCATAGCTGACATGCTTTCAGTAACGAGGGGTACAAGTCTTTACTACAATGAATTTGTGTAACGACTAAACGCTGTGAGTGAAAAAGAGTGACACACCCAGCTGGGAAGTGGTTGCTTAAGCTGTACTTTAGCATTCCCAGTGTCCCCTTAGCAACGCTTTGGAGAGACTTTGAAGTGAGACACCGCAAACAGCATGAAAACTGTCATTATGCAGACGTCTGTTTGCTGTAGGATGCCCTGGACTCAGCCTGGACTTAAGACTGGATTGGTCTGCATGGATAGTTCATAAAAAAAACAACAAATTTACTGTTGGTGGTGCTGCAGCGGTTCCGGCTCGATGGTAGCAATAGATTCGTGCCATAAATTCAGGCATATTAGCATATACAGCAGCTTTCCCACATGTTTGCAAATTGTGTGTAGGCTATTCACACGGACCCTGTTTTATCCTGTAATGGTGTAGGGTGGTCCAGCCTGCAGGCAGAGGATCAGAGGCATTTTTGTGTGTTTGAGCCAAAAAGTAAGGACAAGAACATGCGTCACAGACCATAGGCAGACCATAGCCATAGGCAGGCCATGCATTTAAAGCCTGTCCATTGTGCGGGTATCACTTGACAGGTGAGGTTAAGACTCATGGGTGATGAATTCCTTTCAACCTGTCTCTGTTGTTTGCTATGATTTAGTACAACCTCACCTATAATTATTAAATGCCTGTAAAGCAGATATTAACATGTTGTTTTTCAGATAAAAATGTTTCTTATCCTCTTTAGAGGAAACAGATAAAAAGTTAAAGATAAAAAGACACGCCCATAATGTTTTTACAGCCAGTCTTGCACATGCACTTCTCTGGAATTCTACAGGCTCTATGATTGGATTTCACAAAGGTGATTTGTAGAGGCAAAGATGATGACAGCACATTGTTTTGTACAGTCTGCAGAACAGACAGAACACATACGTGTAAACATGTTAAATCCCTACTCATTATGTGCACAAGCGTCTCATTTTCTTGCATTTGACACTAATACCAGGACCTCTGATTCCAGATGTATTCTTAAAATTAAAAAAGGCATGTTACTTTTACTCTATGTTTTAGATTAGCCTGTGGAATTTTTTCTTTTATAGTTAATTATTGGTTTTGCATATTCACCTAAATAAACATTGTCATTGTTTCCTTTTACTGAGTGTTTTTGCTCAAACTCAGTCTGTTACTCACAGCTTTGTGTTACTTACGTCAACAGAATTTCCTCACTTGTTCGTTTTAGTCTCCAGAGATGACTAATATGACTGAGTAAAAGGTCTTTCCTCTCTCCAGTTACTCATCTTCATTGATTGTGAACTCTCTCACCAAGGTCACCCTGATGATATACTCCCCTTGCTGCTGACATCAGTCACCCAAGAGCTGTTTAGCTGCATCGCAGATGAACACGTCACAGGGGAGAGTCCTTACAAGCTGCTGAAAAAAGACGCTATCGTAAAGGACATGAAGAAGAGAGCTGCGGTGTCCGATTTCAGCCCCGTGAAACAGATTGTGCTGGTGAGCAGATTGGTTGTCACACAGATCCCTCGGACAATACCCTCAAGACGGGACATGATGATAGCACCCACGTTAGCCCTAGAGCCTCACACAGAGAGGCACAGAAAACCACAACATCCTGCATAGTTGTAGAAGACAGAAAAGGGAGGAACACCCAACACTCACACATGTCTTCTTCAGTTAAGTAACACCTCACTGCCTCATGTTTACTTTCATGCTGTGTCTTCCACTTCGACTTATCCTTGCAGGAATATCCAGATGATGAGTTGTTGCTGGTTTATGACAGAACCTTCGCCTACGGTCAGTGTTTCTACCTGGTCCTTACACCAGAAGCTAAGGACAGACTCCTCAAGGTGAGACCATCCCATTGTACGAGAATTAGCAAAGCTGCTTCAAAGAGCTGCTACGGATAACAAAGAAGTGAGGAAAATAAACATGTACAAATTTTACATTTAGGCTATGTACAGTTCTTATATGATATTAGATATGTTAGAATGTTAGATAGAGCTTGTACTGGACAGGGATATTGCCCATGCCAGTAGAGTTATGGCACACAGAATTACTGTTGCCTCTTTTTAGAGTTTGAAATGGCAACAGGTAAAACATCTAAAATGAATGAGTATTTGATATTTATAATTCCAATGTTGCTGCACATCTTTGGCCTTTGCCAGGCTGCAAGAAGGTGTATAGATGTACAGGACGGGCCAGAGTCAGGCTCACGGTTTAATGTTTACTTGAATGGCTTTACGAGTATGAGTTAACTTAGGTGGTGCGTTTAATGAGCTGCAGTGAGCTAAGTGAATGTACATCAGTGAGCTTAACTGCTTTTCACCATCAATCTGAGGGTTTGTGGTTGCACTGTGTGGCAGCAGTAGTCGCACATTGAGGAAATCAGGTATGTTTTGAGTTGAAAGAGTTTCTCACCTGTATTGTTTTATCTGTGTTCTGCAGCCCCCCTCACCTGAGGAAAAGGAAGTGTTGGAGGATGAAGTGAAAGCACCTTCAGGACCAAGGCAATGGATAGGACTTGGCAGTGAACGGGAAATAGAGGAGGAATCTGTCAGAGAGATGAGAAAAAAGGTAGACTCGTATGTTAGAAGTATTGTTTTTTTTAATCTTCACCCTTTTTTTAATCTTCATTCTTTATCTGTCCCTCGTCCAACCACTGTGCCTCTTTGTTGTAATCTGCTTTTCTTTTTTTTGTGGTCAGCTACAGTACACATTCTCCAGAGAGCGCAGGAAATTTGGCCTGCCGGTCTGTTTTTCCGACCGCAGCGCTGCAGATGCTCAGGCTGGCCTCGTAGACTGTGTTTCCTATCAAGACAGCAATTTCAGCATTAAGCGGGTGCAGCAGGACTGCACAATCCAGGCCATTCCCAAGCTGAGGAGCAGCAGCGCTCAGACACAATGGTACTTCCGCAAAGCAGCACACGCTGATACAGCGGGATTTTTTTCGAGACAATTATTTGAAATCAGTGACTGTATTCTTTACCCTTACACATACACAAACGTCTGCTTATTTCCACCAGGAAGTTTCAGAAAAACGCTTTCACCCAGTATGCACTGGAACAGTTGAGTGATGAAGAAAAAGAGATGATCTTGCAGTCTGAGAGTTTGAAAGCTTTTATGAACTCAGTGACTCCCAGGTAGAGCAACGCGATTGTTCACACTATCTGCTGGCTGCTTCCTTAGTGAGCTCATGGTTAACAGAACTACTTGAAGCGTAACGCGTGTGTGTGTTTAGGACACTGGGGACCCTTCAGCAGGAGGAGATCATGAACGTCTTCGTAGATGACTGTAAAACTCTGGAGGCTTTGCCTGAATATGACGTCAGGCCTGGAAAGGCTTCCAAAGATTTAATGATTTATCAGGATTTCGTCAACCAGAAATATACTCAGGACAAGAAAGTCAGCAGCATGAACTGGCATCCTACCATCCAGGGTAAATGTCAAAGAATCACAAAATACTGGCAAAAAGGAGCTTGTGGCATGAATGTACTCAGGCATCCCCAGTGAGATGCTTAGCTGCAGCATTCAGGAAACTTTGGTTTTAAATGTTTGGAATTGCGTTCGGTTGTCAAGGATAGCGCTGAAAGGCACTTCTGCTGGAAAGTATAACCATGTGGCGCTGATACGTGTCAGAAAGTCAGGTTTGTCATTTAACAATTATTAAATTTCGTTGCTCCGGCTTCGTAATTTCCGACTGCTGTCATCAACCATAGAGCAGCCTCTCAGCAAGATCCAGGAAATCAACCGCTGTTGTTACAGTGTGGTGTTTTTTCTTCTTCTTTGAAATGATTGTTAAAGACAGAAACTTTCCCAAGCGCTGCACTGGTGTGGTGTGTAATGCCCTCTTGTTTTTGTATGTGACAGGAGTGATTGCTGTAGCCTTGGCAGAGAAAAAGAAATGGTCCACTACATTTGTCAACAAACCCTCCCTCATTCTCTTCTACAGTTTTTCCAACCTCTTTCAGCCTCAGGTAAGGAAATGACATGACAGGGACCTCCAGAGGAAATATCAGCAGTGACATACTTTTGATGGACGCCTTTCTGCTGTCATTTACGCTAGCCTGTTACATTTCAGAAGGCTACTGAAGGGGTATTGATTTGATTCTTAATCAAAACAACAACTGAACATGAGTTCATGAGGTCATGTTTTGGTTTCATTGCTGGTTGAAACCACAGCAATAGAGAAAAGACTAGAATAAATAAATACTTGGGTTGGCACGAACCCAATAAATCAAAATGGTTCCACTGAAATGATTCATCCCCTTCACATGTGGGATTTCTCTTTTGTTTACAGCTGATTCTGGAGGGCCCTGATGACGTTTTGGCCTTTGAGTTCTGCCCCTCCGATCCAAATATTATTGTTGGTGGCTGCATAAATGGACAGGTACTGGCATTCACTCTGAAGCAGGAATCTGAGGTCTCTTGTGACTTCGTTGTATGCACGAGGAAACAGAAGTTAATACTTCATCAAAGAAATCTAGTTTTGGTCATATATTCTGTTGTGAAGTCACTGATTGTCTGCTGCTGTTGTTTCAGGTTGCACTCTGGGACATTTCTGCCAATGTCACACTCTTACAGGCTACTGATAAAAAAGTTTCTGATGACAGTGACAAATTTGTAGGTATCCCTGTGCTGTGTAAGTGTGTATGGTTTTTCACTTTATCACAACATGAGAATTTCCATCCATCCATCTTCTACCGCTTATCCGGGGTCGGGTTGCGGGGGCAGCAGCCTAAGCAGGGAAACCCAGACCTCCCTCTCCCCAGCTACTTTGTCCAGCTCTTCCGGGGGGATCCCGAAGTGTTCCCAGGCCAGCCGAGAGACATAGTCTCTTCAAGGTGTCCTGGGTCTTCTCGGGGGCCTCCTACTGGAGGGACGTGCCCTGAACGCCTCACCAGGGAGGCGTCCGGGAGGCATCCTGACTAGGTGCCCGAGCCACCTCATCTGGCTCCTCTCAACACGGAGGAGCAGCGGCTCTACTCCGAGCTCCTCCCGGATGGCAGAGCTTCTCACCCTGTCTCTAAGGGAGAGCCCAGCCACCCTGCGAAGGAAACTCATTTTGACCGCTTGTACCCGCGATCTCGTTCTTTCGGTCACTACCCGAAGCTCATGACCGTAGGGGAGGGTAGGAACAAAGATCGACCGGTAAATGGAGAGCTTTGCCTGTCGGCTCAGCTCTCTCTTCACCACAACGGAACGGTGCAGCGTCCGCATTACTGCAGATGCCGCAGCGATCCGCCTGTCCACCTCCTGCTCCATTCTTCCCTCACTCGTGAACAAGACCCTGAGGTACTTGAACTCCTCCACTTGGGGCAGGATCTCCTCCCCGACCCGGAGAAGGCACGCCACCTTTTTCCGGCTGAGAACCATGGCCTCAGAGGTGCTGACTCTCATTCCGGCCGCTTCACACTCGGTTGCGAACCGATCCAACGAGAGTTGGTGGTCACGGGCTGATGAAGCCAACAGGACCAAATCATCTCCGGTGAGCAGAGACCCGATCCTGAGGTCACCAAACCGGACCTCCCAACACCCTGGCTGCGCCTAGAAATTCTGTCCATAAAAGTCAAGAACCGGTGACAAAGGGCAGCCCTGGCGGTCCAACCCTCACTGGAAACGGGTTCGACTTACTACCAGTAATGAGGACCAGGCTCTGAAACCAGTCATACAGGGAGCGGACGGCCAGTATCAGGGGGTCCGACACCCCATACTCCTGGAGAAACCCCACAGGACTCCCCGAGGGACACGGTCGAATGCCTTCTCCAAATCCACAATACACGTGGAGTGGTTGGGCAAACTCCCACGCACCCTCAAGGACCCTGCTGAGGGTGTAGAGCTGGTCCACACTTCCACTTCCAGGACGAAAACCGCACTGCTCCTCCTGAATCCGAGGTTTGACTATCCGGCGGACCCTCCTCTCCAGTACACCCGAATAGACTTTACCAGGGAGACTGAGGAGTGTGATCCCCCTGTAGTTGGAACACACCCTCCGGTCCCCCTTCTTAAAAAGAGGGACCACCACCCCGGTCTGCCAATCCAGGGGCACTGCCCCCGATGTCCAGGCGATGTTGCAGAGCTGGTCGACCATGACAACCCTACAACATCCAGAGCCTTAAGGAACTCCGGGCAAATCTTATCCACCCCCGGGACCCTGAATATGAGTATTTTTTTTTTTTTTTGTTGCTGTTCTCTGCAGTTATGAGAGAGATGATGACATGCTCTCCTCAGTCTTCTTTCTTATCTGCAGCCTTTAATTAGATGGGAATGCTTTAGCCTAATGGTCATTTTCTATGGACCACAGCTCTTAAAACTCCAAACTCATAAATGCAACATTGCTATGACTACAGTTCAAAGCAGGTTTCCATCATCAGCTGAGATGAGATCCACATGTACTGGCACAAGGAAGTCAAAAACTAATAATACATTATAATTTTATGCGACTTAATGTAATGTATTGTAAATATTAAACCTGTCCCCTAAACACTGATTAGCCCCATGTCCCATTTCATTACCCTATTTAAACTGACACACAAGCTCCCATCATCCAGCCCCCTTCTGCTTTGTGTTTTTATGACCTCCACAGTGGAACAGCTGCCTCCATCCTTTTCCTCACCAGTTCCTTTTTTTTTTTACCTTCCCCTCTCCCACCCACCATATGTCCCTCCTGTGTCCATTGTCCATGTTTGCTCTTCAATCCCCAGAGTCAACAGCATCAGCTCACATCCTCCAGCTGTTCCACAAGCCTCCCACCCTGCCTCATTGAGTCCCCACAGAAGAGAGCACGCAGGCAAATCAGATCACTTCCCCCCATTGTGTTTGCAGCGTAAACAATGTCATTCGTATCTGCTAAAAGCCTTCCGTGTACCATAAAGCACCTGTAACAACCTTATCAGATCAATAACAGCTAAAATCCTCCTATGTTAGTTTTCTTTGTAAATCAAACAGAACTGCAGCCATGGGCCTGTTTCATACAGATGTGTAGGCAGATGTTTTAATCCAGTTGTGAATACATAAAAGAGTAATTGGGTTTTCAACGTGTTATTAGGCTTTTGTTTAAAAGGTTTAACAGGTTGTTTAACAGGAAATTAGCGTATGACTTTAAATTTCCCCAGATTTGCAAACGCTTGCTGTAGTTATCATCTAATTTATGTGGCACTGATAAGCTGCTAGAAGTTGCATAATATTTTACACAACATTGGCCACCTCTTAGGGAGTCTCAGTATAATGCAGTTGCTGAAAATACGTTCACTGTCTGGTCCAGATGGAACGTGTTATGTAATGCTTTGTTCCTCTTTGTGTCTAAACTGTTTCCAGAAACTGAGTGACAGCAAAGAGGATTCGATTCCTGTCGTGTATTACTGCGCGGTGTCTACTTTACAGAACAAGCACCAAGGAGCAGTTACTGATATCAAATGGCTCCCGCCAACATTTACGGTAGGGAGAAGGGATGGATGGGTGACACTGTAAAGTTTCTCCTAGACAGTTTCCAACACACACACACACACAGCCTGACGGATATTTGTGTGTGTCTCTCCCTGCTTAGGTGACCGATACAGGCGTACCAGTAAAAAACCATCTGAAAATGTCCGTTCAGGTTCTCACCTGCTCCCTGGACTGGTAGGCCTTTTCTAGACATATTTCATGTCTGTCTGATACGTAGATCAGTTATTACTCCTTGTCTTTCTTTCTTAATACTCACATTTTTCAGTGTTTTGTCCTTCTGGGAGATATAATTAGATCGGCAGCTGCTTGAATTTAAACACCAGTTGTGCGTGTGCATGTGCGTGCGTGTGGCCTTGCCACTGACTGCAGAGAGCAGTCTGAGCCATTATGTTGACGTTTGTGTGCATTCACCACACTGGCTGGAAGGGTCATACCTTTAATTACTGGGCATGGCATTTTGGGAACAGTTATAACACTTTGCTCGTGTTTTCTTGTAAAATGCTAACTTGACCTGGTGACTCCACCTTTGTGTTTCACTCTTCACCCAATGTTATTGGCCTTTTTGTGCTCCTGAGTTTGTCGTTGGGATTATTTTAGGGCATAAAATCAGAAAGTTGAGGCTCATTTGTGTTGACTGAGCGAACTGAGTTACTGTTGTGTCAGTGGACCCACAGGGAGGTGTAGTTCATCAACTCTTGTAGGAAACTGGTCCAGGTCATTGCGTTCCAACCAAAGCAGGTCACAGGTTTTACTTGAAGGCATCCAGGTTTTATACTACGAAAAGGAACAATGACTTTCAACAATGAAGGAACAATGAAACTTAGAAATAAAAGCAAATATTTATTATTAAGGTATTCATGGAAAAGTTTGAGTATTAACAGAGGTGGGCAAACTAAGGCTCAGGGGCCACATGTGGCCCGATGAACTATTCAATCCGGCCCGCAGAGCCTTCATAATAATTTTTCAAAAAGCCAAATTAAGAAGGTTGTCAGCTTGATTGGTTAAAAAAAGGTTCAGACCCCTCCTTCACTTAGCATGCTAACATGTCCTCTCAAGAAGGTGGGGCCAAACATCATTTGGAGCTTCATCATCCATCTCTATTTGGACCAATTAACAGGCTATTTTCTCAGTCAATAGTACATCAAGCACGATTTTTAGTTAAGCTCCGATCCTCAGTTGGGGGGTTAGTTTCCCGCCCCACCTGGCTGGCCTGTTCATCATGATCTAAAACCCAATGTGGCCCTTCAGGCAAAATAATTGCCCACCCCTGAGTATTAACCTATAATATGGATTTAATATTAGATATTGATGAACACAGATTATTAGTGGTGATTTTTCCCTGGGTTCTTCTTCTAAAGCACTCTAAAGTTCTGGGATATACAGACACTAAAATGGTTCAGCGAGTCTGTGTTGGAGGGGAAGCAAAATGACCAGAAGATGCAGTCGTTCAGACAGCCTGAGCGGACTTGGAAGCCTCTGTTCAAGGTACTGCAATGTTGGAGGACCCAAAGCAAAGCTAAACCTATTTTGAACCACAGTCTACATATATTTGCTGCTCAAACACCTGTGTTGCCTGTCAGTTGTTCAGTCCTGTGTTCTTTTCTGCCACGTCTCAGGTTTCTCTGTCTAAGATCGATACCAGTGGAGAATATGTTCCTTTGAGGTTCAGCCTGGAACACTACACCTGCAATGGTAATAAGAGACGCGAGCCTGCAGCTTCAGGGATGCTGAGGCTGTCTGGGTTTCTGTCTGTATGTCCGTCTGCTCTGCGCCTTCTTTTTCTTTTCTTACAATAAGTCCCAAAAATGACTCCACTTCTGCAGGTTTGTCTGCTTATTAACCTGTGTGTCAAACTGTCCTGAATTGTCTGAAAAGTGCTTGTTTGACATCAAATCTATGTTCTGGAAGATCTTGTCTGTAATTCTTCTTCCTCGGGGAACTCTGCTTCGTCCGTGTTTCTCTTCTCTTCTCCAGTTTCATTGCACTTTATTAGGAAGTGCTTCCAAAACAAGGCCCTCATAGTTAGCCTAGCAAAGCCGTAGCCTTGCTCACTGTCAGCTCTTTGCAATTTATCACTCAGGCCAGAAGATGATCGTGTGAGTCCTGGCTGCTCAGGAAGAGGTCTGTCTTTGTCTGGACGAAGGTCAACCTCCAACAGACACAGCTTTGGTGGTTGTCTGTTCTCCAGGGCGGTTATTATTGTGGCACCTCTTGTTTTACAAGTCAGAGAAAAACTTTAGAGATGAAGAGACCAAGCAGAATTACTTCCTTTACGTAAAGATTTCAGGTGCTCAAAGTATTTTCTGACACGTTCAACTTCCTGTTGACTTGATTTATGCTTTTCTTGTACAACTTCATCTGTACAAAAGCATGGACTTTTGAGATAAATGTTTCAGATAATAGAAATTCATATATCAGAGGTAGTTAAACGCTTAAAAACCTGTAATTTGATATTTTTTCCTTCTCCACATCCCCTGGTGGACGTGAAGCAGATTGAGCAGCAGTGTGTGTGAATCAGCGTGTGTAGCTGTGCTGTATCATCTGTATCTTTACACACATCTCAGCTCTGTGGAAAGTGGATTAAGAAGATGTGTGATTGGCTAATCTGATCTGACCTTCAGCAGCTAATCTAACAGAGTGAGGCTGCGACCTGATTGGAAGCAGGCTGCTGATAAGGGGGGTGTGAACGGACGCTCCCGCACTGACAGACAGACAGTTGGGCTTTTGTGATGGAAACGACTGTTCCATCACAACCAGGTCTGCCTATCTCAGCCGTCCCACCCTTCTCCCTTACTGGACCCTTCTCAACACAGGCCTTACTCCTTTCTTTCCCACTCCCCTCATATCCCCTCTTACCAGCCCATTCAGCTCACCTCCCTCTCTTTTGTCCTTCTGTCGTCTCGTTCATGGTCAGATTACAGAGCTGACTGCACCAATTCACTTTTCAATCTCTTATTTCTTTTGACTAGAACCCAGTAGTGATTTTACTATCTCATATACGAGTTTCTTCTTGTTTTTGCTGTTTTAATCGGCTTTAAAAGAGTGTTTTTTTTTATCTACACAATACAATTGTTATTTTATAAATGATATATATCATTTATGCCTTTCTTGTCATGCTGGAAAAGACCCTGAAATATTAAAATGCTCTAAAACTGAACGCTAACTCAGTTTTAACTTTTATTTCTGCTTAACTCCTTCCTGCATTTTCTATTTGAAGGTGAAGCTAATGAAACGAAGGGCAAAGCAGACTCTGGGCAAGACACAAACAAAACACTTGAGGTTCTGAACGATGTCAACACCAAAATCTATGTTGGAACAGAGGTAAATATGTACCAAAGCAAGTCTCTGTCTTTTTAAACAGGATTTGACTCAGTGGTTGTAAGGTTTTAGAAAAAAGGAAAAGGGGCCAGATTTTTCCTTCCTTTGGGTATTTCCAGGATGGGGAGATTGTTTACACTGACTGGACACAAGGGAAGGAGGAGTCTGATCAGGGTGAGTATCCTGAGTATTCTGCATTGTTGCACATTTGTCCAAAGTTAATAATGTCTTATTAATCTATGGTGGTCGCTTCTTCACCTAATACATCAAAACACTTGATTCTGCTACTCATACTGAAAATAATCCCCAATATAAATATCCCCGATGTTGATTTTCCAACCTGGAACCTCTGATGCAGGTACCAAGCCCCTCCACTGTTTTCGAGTCCACCACTGGATGGTGAATACAGTGCAGCGGTCACCCTTCTTTAAAAACATTATTTTGACAGTGGGAGAGTGGAATTTTGCCATCTGGAGGGAGGAAGTTATGGTAACAAACTGTGATAGCAGCTAACACTCCGGCCAGGATGACAGACAACTCACCAGGTTGTGTGTTCTTTTACTCGACGATCAGGAGGGTCCCATCATCCTGTCTGCAACCTCTGCGCAAACCTACTCTGCAGGATGCTGGTCCCTGTCCAGACCTGCTGTTTTCTTCATTGGAAAAGAGAACGGCAGCGTGGAGGTGTGGAACTTACTGGAAAAGACAAACAAGGCTGTGCATACCCAGGAGAACCTTAGCAATGCCAAGATCACCTGTATGAAGACCTGGACTCTTTCATGTACGTTCCCACGCTGCTCTTGGTTTAGTTACACCCTTTGTTCAGGTTCGTGTCCCCCGTACCTGTACCTGAGGATGTAGGCACTGTTGGACAAAATCTATATGCATTTAAAGATTAAACTGAGATTGAGAATGTGAGATGATAGACTTTGGTTTACATCTTTTGTTCTGAACAGCCCGGCAGCACTTCCTGGCTGTGACTGATGATGACGGGTTGGTCCGTATATTGGAAATCCCTAAAACATTCTATGTTCGCGCCAGGAATGAAGTAAGACACACTGAACACCATCGTATTACTGCAGAAACATAGATGATTCAGTCAAGGCTGAACTATCTTGAAGTTAACCCTTCAGCATGCACAGAGCTGACGGTTCGTCTGTCAGAGGTGAAACAGGTTTTATTAAAGCCGCTAAGCATCTCTCTGCACACAGAACACCAGCGTGATGACGTACTTTGAGCTGGAGGAAAGCAGGTTGAGGAATCTTTTGAAGATGGAGAAACTGTGGGGAAACGAGAAGGAGGAGGAGGGTGAAGTGAAGGTGAGGGTGAGATGCACAAGCTGTCCATTTAGAAACACCGTCATGGAAACGCTGAAGTATTTTAATAACTAATCAAAATCATGCTTTTTACTACCAAAAGAACGGCCATTTAAACTGTCGGTGTAATACCTTTTCAAAGAAGAAGTGTAGTTTATTTCTCTGAAATACTTTCCATGTTGTTCTGTTCATTTGGGTTTTGGGGTGGAATAAAGTCCAATGTTTGACATTAATATTTGCGGTTAAAGGGGCCTCTGTTGAGACTAGAGTTTACTGAAGGTCACGGCTGATCGGGAGCAAAGAGCAGCACCTGGTTCTGCCTCAGCTGGGGTCAGTCAACTGCAAACGGGAGGCTTTATGAGGACATTGTTCTGCTCTCTCAGTACCTGCTGCGCCGCTGTTTTGGTATTTTTCCCCGTCGGTGGTCCCTGTCTGCCTGGTTTTGAGTCCTTGGACGCAAATGTTTTTGTTATTTTGGTTAAACAAGTCTGCACCAGTTCAGAGGTGAAGCTGCAAAGTCTTTGAGAAAGTTATTCCTGCTTTGCATCTTCAGTTTATCCCTTTGACTCTTTGTCCCCTCATGATTAATTCATTCACATCTTTATTTGATCCTGGGCTTCCAGCAGAAGTCATTGATTTGCCTCCAAGTATGGAAACCAAATCTTTTACTGGCTGAATCTTGGGTGCTTGATTGTCCTTAAGTGCTTCTTCCAATGTTATGCTCCCTAAGACAATACAGAGAAACTGAGCGGCACATTTACTTTTGAAAGTTTGGTGGCAAAAGAGTTTAGTTTAAACCCCTGATAACATGTTCTCTAAGTCGTTTAGAAGTAATATAATTGCTTTATTTATGCCTCTGATGATTAACAGGAGCCCCACAGGACAGTCCTGCAGGTGAATAAAGAGAAGGAGGAATATGATGAATTCCTGATACTGGAGAAACACAACCTGAAGGACATCGGCCTGCTGCCAGCAGCTGTTGACTCGGAGGACGTGTGAGACATTTACACACTTCAATATTATATAAAACTTTAAATAAACTAGTGCTGACTTTAGCTTCTTATCTGGAGTCATTCTGTTCCAGAGCATCAAAATATAAAATGTTATTTGCTTGATTTACCACTTTGCAATACATGTTTGTTTTTTTTTTTTTATTTTTATTTTTGATAAACCAACAGTCGTTCTGTTTCCCAGTAAATCGCTGCTGCTGCTCCAGCGCCCCTCCAGCCTCTCTGGGCTCCATTAGTTTCGCCCCTTTATGGCGATAAAATAGGGACGCTTCAGAGCGCGGGGTCCACCCCCGGGGTTAAGAGCAGCCCTGCAAACCTATAGTTGTAACTGACAGCCGGTGTCCTGCCAGAAAAGAGGCCATAGGGACAGAAGAGGGGAGGGGGAAGGTTGTCGCTGCATAATATAGCGGGCAGCTGCCTAATGCCAGGCTTTCCCACTGTGCTTGAATGCCTCAGAAGAGAGAGAAGATGGCAGGAGCTGATTTCTCTCAACGCACCAGGCTGGTCTGCCCATCACAGCGGCATGCCTCATTCACGCGGACAGTAACAGAGAAGGTGAGGGTGCAGGACTGATGTGAGCATATACAGAGGCAGGAGTGGCCCCTGAGGCACACTCGAGGCCTGGGCGACCAAAGGGGCCTCTGCACCACCACTGATCTCCTCCTCCGACCTCTCTGGGGATTCTGTTCTGCAGCCTTTCTGTCCACGCTGGAGCTCGTTCACGTTCTCCCAGGCCATTTCAGGAATGTGCCTTGTGCACACCAGCACAACCGGGAGTGTCTTCACCCTCAGCGGTTAGCTGTTATTGTCATAGTTTAGCTCAGCGGCTCACTTCTCACGCTTCTTTTAATCGACGTCAAACCCCCACCACGAGCTGTTTTCAACACGTCAAACATTTCTCCGATTTCTTCATCTAAATCCAGGAGTAATTCCCTCACATGAAAGAAACCTGCCCCCGAGGGGGGGACGGAGTGCCCACGGGCCAGTTTTTATCACCTATTTTTGAAATCCTGGGAAACAATGTGAGCTGGTGCTGGGCGAGGAGGGGTGCTGGGTAAATCAGAATGAAGCCGTTCCCTGGGCATTGTTCCCTCGGCCAGCCTCTTAGCTGCCCCTGCTGGGGAGGGACTTTTCTAGGCTGAGGTGGAGTGAGGAGCTGCTGCCTGAACGTCCCAACGTGGGCCAGACTCAACATTTCATACACAGCGTTCCATGTCAGAGCCCAGCTGTACACTGTGCTGCTGTTCTAATCAAAGGTTCTGGAGGAGAACAGAAAAACAGGAGACACTGGATGTCTGCAAGTTCAGATTATTTCTTCAGTTAGGAAAAAAGAAACCTCACTCATTATCTTCTTAACTTCAAAGCAGTTGGCAGGTTTCTAAAAGAACCTCCCATCAAGGCAGCAGGCTTTGGTTTCATCGCTGTAAAGGACAAAAGCTGCTGCCCTTTACAACTTCTGACCTTTGGAAGATTTCATGCCTTGACCTATGACCTCATGAGAGATCAGATGACCTAGGCACTGCTGTGGAATGTTCCCTCTTGACTCCATTTCATTTTCTAATTGGAAAGCGCTCAAATGTTTACACTCGTGTCACAGTCGTGCGAGAGTGAGTCGTGCATGTGCAGACAAGATTGTCTCACATAACAACTACAAATACTGTCAGGAACCTGGATTTAAATGCTGCCAGTTCTCCAGTATTAGCATAGCAAGATGGCAAAATGTAAACAGATCTGACTCAATGTCTACGTTTAACATTTACCTTCTGCACCAATCTAAGGGTTGTCAGTATTTATGTATTTGTTTTCATTCTTAGCCATGTGAAATATACCACAATATCTTATAATCTCTTGAACGCTGAATTATTTCAATCAAAAGTGTCTCAGCATGAGTCCGCCAGATCACCCAAACAAGGATGAAATCTTCACATACTTCAGAGTCATTCTGGTTTCAGTGCTTTAATTTCAGCCCGTCATCAGCCCTGACCGTGCGATGATTCCGAACACATGCTGACGTTTTAAAAATCACCTTGGCGGAAAGTCAGACTAGGATGAGGTCTCCTCAGATCTGTCATCTCATTGTTTGGAGCCAACGACCCAAAGACCCTGCAGGATTTTGATGCGAGCATCAGTGTGAACAGCTGAAATGTTTTCACCTGCACACATCATGAGTAAACTTGTCCAAAATGGTTAAAAGGTCACAGTTTTGAACAGTATTTGTTTGCCTGTTAATCTAAAAGTTTGATGATGATGATGATACTGTTTTGTTATCAGAAAGATTACTGAAGATTACTAATACTAAAAGACTATTGTAGTATTAATTTCTGGCATTGTTATCGTACGTATAGCAGACCAATAACAGACCAATTTCTGATTTTTTAGAGAAGTACTAAAATTATTTTTGTACTGAATTCAGCACTTGCATCAAGAGGGTGAAGAATACTTTCCGAAGTCAAGAGCTCTGATTTTTCAGGTGCATCTGTTCATCAGTGGAGGTGGACTTCTGAAGCAAGGCAGCAGCCAGAGCCAGTGTGGCTGCTGACAGCTGGGGAGTGCCCTGCTGACAGCAGACAGGTGAAAGTACTCGCTGAGCTACCACTTCCTCCGCCGACAACAAAGTTATCATATCAGCGGGATGTTCACGGCTGCTCCAAGGATGAAACAGTACAAAAGGTGCGCCACCTGCGGCCTTATCAAACCACGGAGGCCCAAATCTCCTCAGTGAACCCGAGCGCAGCCCCTATCAAAGCTTCTTTTCAGTCTCACTTTTCACATTTTCCTATCAAGCAGAGCGGAACCCCTCATCCCGTCCCCGACGCTGAAAGGAGGCTGCTCTCGTGTAGAAGCGTTGGGGGGTGGAGGGGTGATGAGCAGCTTACCTCTGGGACGGATTAGCCTTATTAAAATAAAACAGTATGGTCCTGAGTGACAGAGCAATGCAGGAGGGAGGAGGCAGCGAGGACGGTGGAGAGCGAGGTCCTGGCCTCTGAGGATCTAAAGCGCCGCTCCTCTGTATTCTCCTTCCCTCCCTTCTTCACTTTCACTTCTTTCTCTCCTCATCTTCTCCACCATTAGCTCAGGCCTGCTCTCCCGTCATCGCCCCGGTACAGAACAGGCAGATCTGTCAGTGGTGCTTCACGAGATCTGCCCCGAGGCCCTCAGATGGGCTGCCAAGTACAGGGGCTGGATGGCAGCGGTAACAAAAGACCCCCCAAAAAAGCACCATGAAAGGCCTGGACCTGGGTAAAAATGTGTTTAATAGCCCTCCTATTGACGGGCGTTGCATCTATGGAATGTGTACCGGGGTCAGCGTGCAGAGATTCCCAGGCTGGGTTCTCCCGCGTTAGTAAGGAATTCATGCATCTGTGTGGAAGAGCGTTCACCTGCCTGAGCCTCTGCAGGCACGCAGTGAGAGATGGCGCGCAGGATTGCTGAACGTGAACACTCTGAGTCACGGACTTGGTCGTGTTACTTGAAAAAGCACAAAGTCTTGATGGAAAAAAGTGAAAATGTGGCCAAAAGGGTCATTAGTCTTCGCTGTATGATTACTTTTTTCCATTATTTTGAAGTAAAACAGGAAAAAAAAAGTTTTTTTCCTCATATTTGAAACCTGCAGGAGAAAAACCTGAAACAAAGAGTGAGTGTTTGTCTGCTTGACTGCTTGTTGCAGCCATGATACAGAATCAAAGGTCAGCAGAGATTAAGGGAGCCGAGCGGCGATAAAGGGGAGAAAAGGTCTGGTTTCACATGCAGGTGGCTGTCAAGGATGTTTACCTAAAGAGACCCACATCTCTTCTCTCTTCCAAATTAGAAAAGTTCAGCTCCGTCCAACAGGCTGCTATCAGGTACGGCCATGACTGTCTAAACAGGCTCTGTCTTATTATGTCTCCATCCGTCCTCCTGAGTTTTTACCGCAGGCTGAGGACTGCAGTGCAAGGCAAACGTGCACAAAGAGCTTTTTAGAACCTGAGTTGAAACATTTTACATCATTAAAATCAGATTTCTGGAGCCTCAACATGAAAGTGGGGTGGGGGGGAATCATACAGAAACCATGGGTCTATATTTACAGCATTCCAGTCAGAACGTTTATGGGACTTCAGTGCATGTACATGTTTAATTCCTGACTTGAGGTGGGCTGCGGGCGGGGACGTGCACGCCCCTAGAGCTGTCTTATAACCGAGCTATGAAAGCCTGATCTGAACCTCCACTGGGGACATCAAACGAGGCCTAAAATCGTTAGCAACCCTCAGCTCCTTCTCCCAGCCAGAGATGAGTATCACCGCAGCTGCAGCAGCGCCTCACCGTCTGGGCAGAACAATCCTTCCTCATCAGCCTTCCAGCAGCGCCTTTTACTGGCTGCTGAGTGCGGCTGCGTCCCGGGAATGTCCCTGAAGCTGAAAGTCCTTTTTGGGAGATTCCCAGAAGCCGACTAGGGGCAATTCCTGAATGTATTTATCACCGTTCTGACGGGAGGGGGGCCGGCCAGATGACTTCCCTGAATCTTTTCCCAGGACTGTTAGATGCTGTTTGGGATGCTTTGAAAATGCACGGATGCCAAGTCAGCGCAGTGGAGCATGCTTTTTATGAATTTGTCAGTGATGTGTTTGTTTCTGTAGGAAAAAAAAAACAAAACACGTTTGTTTTGTGCACAATCCGACCTTGAATTCCAACTCCATGTGAGAAAGATGTTGCAGTTTTAAATTCACAATTCTGGCCTGGGATAAAATAGCATGTTGAGGAAAAGGGGTACTACAAAATGTGTTATTTACTGCCAACACAACTTCACAGGACAAGTCTGGATGTAAAATAATATACTTTATTACGACCGTACATTTGTCAGGATCAGTACAGAGAACTTCCCAGATGCCATGTGACATTTTCCACTGTTTCAGTAATGACCTATGGCAGATATATTGGCTCATGAATTCTGTGTCAGAGGTCAGCGAACACCTGATTGGATGTAAAAGATCCATCCATCCTCCATCCTCAGCCCATTTCTTGGGCTGAGGATGGAGCTGAAAATCACATAATCGATAGCCTCAGACTCTGCACAAAACATTCCAGGGGATTCTGGAAGCATGCAAATCGGTACCAATTGTGAGCATAATTTTCAGCCATATTTGTGTTTATTAAACATACAACATGATGCACTGGACAGAAATCTCCCTTCAGTCCACTCGAAAGTGACGCAGGAAGTACAAGATGATGAACTACAGAGCAAACATTGCAAGATACTGTAAGTCATAACATAAATATCAATACAAGGGGAGCTCAAAACGAGCCTTGTTTGTCAGTAAAGCTTTCCACCATGCAACCATCAGTACCTTAAAAAACTACATCTCCTCATTTATAACACAGCTCAGAGACAAGAGGCGGTGCCAAATATATACACAATGCAATAAAATAACATCAGGTTTGTTTCCGAAAGAGCAGAATTTCAGCGTATCTTAAAGCTAAAGCTGCAGCATTAGTCCAGCACGTTACCATGTGTACAGGTAGCTTGAAGGGAGGAAACGAAACTATCGGAGGAAAACGACTACGAGGTCTCCAGAAGGACTTAAATACGCGACTGAAATACAAGATGTAAAAATAATATACTCCACATACATTAATATAATTACATACATATACATATAGGTTAAATACTGATCATTCTGAATCCCTGGTTTGCTGAAAACATCCTCCGTTGATTTAGGCAGCGAGCTTTAAATCTTGGACTAACTGAGACCCTCTGCTCCGACCTGCTGTCCAGAAATAGTGCTTCACACTCGGGCTGGTTCATCAAAAAAGGGAAGCAGCGTAATGGCTCAAAAGAGAGCTAACACAACCGCTGACTCTGGCAGATGGAAATATATTGTTATTCCATTTGTTGGAAATAAACAGGGCTATTCCTGATGCTAACGATCACCTTGCAACTGTGTGTTTTGTGCCCATTTCTCAGCCACAAAATGTAAAAATCAGCTTCCAGTTGTGTTGTGACCCTTATCTTCTATGTTGTGATTACAGAAGCCGTTCATACGGTACACGGGTCTGGGTGAGGGTGGTTTAGCTCTCAGTCCAGTCCATTCATTATTCCAGATTTTTCTACTGCGTGAACGATGGCAGGCTACTACATTCCTGCCTGCTTCATAAGTGCATTATTGTTACAATATTTAGTGTTTCATACCTCAATAGAAAAGCTTTCTGCTGCCTTTTAGAGAAAAATCCACCCTTAAATAGAATGTACACACAAACTCTTAGGATATTTTGTTATCTTTAAGTTATCCTGCAGAAACGCTGTGATCATAATCATAAGAGGGGAGGTGTTTTATTCCAGGGTGGATTCTCTTCTTAAAGTACCACCTTCACACAATTAAGGCACCTTCTTAAAACCCCTGAGGGGTCAATGGGTTCTTCTAATAAGAAGAAAAGCGACACAGAACTGGACTGAAACGTCAAACAAAAATAAAAACACTGTGGAATGTCTCTGGGTAAGGTACAAATGCCAGAAGTGCCCTGTTTACATTTCTCTCTCTTGTCTTTAAAAAGCAGCACCAGGCTACGCCAAAGCTGCAGAAACACTGGCGGTATTTCACGAGAGCGCACGCGTGTAGAAGTCAATAGCCGACGTTGAGCTTGTTCTTGTTCAGCTCTCTCTCCAGGTTGCCGATCAGCGTGTCGATGCTTTCCTGCAGGTCCTTCAGGTTGACCCTGTTGCTCAGCACCGGGCTGATGTCCTGGATCTTCACGTATGCCTGGTAGGTGTGCTCTTTAGGCAGGCGAGGAGGCAGGATGTGCTCGCACAGCCTCTCGTCTTCATCGCGGTCCTCCGTTTGCTGCACGCTGCCTGAACTATCGCTCTCCACAGCTTTCTCCTCCTCCTCTTTGTCCTTGAGCGCCTCGCTCAGAAGCTCCTCTCTTAGTTGCTCCGGCTCAGCAGGATCAGGAGCCGGGCATGTGACCGTCTGCCCTTCGTCTGCTTCCACATTCTCAGGCTCCTGCTGCCTTTCCTCGGCTGCCTCCGTGTCCTCACAGGGCACATCGTCATAGTCCGCCTCTTCTTTGCTGGCAGGTAGCAGAAGTTCAGTGGGGAAGTAGCTTTCGCCGCATTCACTCCAGTCGCCAGCGTACCGGTTGCTGGGGCTGTCCAGGCGGCCCGGTCTTGGCCGCAGAACCCCCGCCATGTCCACTTCGGACAGATTGAGGACCTGAGGACGCTCCTTTCTGCGCCGTAGAGGAGCAGAGATCAGGTCTGAGGGGGCCTGAGCCAAGGAGGCTGCAGGAGGATGAGAGGAGGAGGAGGAGGAGGAGAAGGAAGAGCAGGAGGAGGACTGGCCTGATGGATCCACAACTGGAGAATACAGAGACAAAAAGAATCTTCATCAAACCTGCACAAAGCCTTTTAACCAGCCAGAGGCGTTTTAACAAACATGCGCCAGCGCAAAGCAGCAAAACATTTACGGATCTCAAAACAGAACATTAAACGCAACCTAAAACGCCTGGAAACCTGGAGAGCTTTCTTTGGTTCTCTCTCACAGAAGTCCACATGCAGCCGTCTTATCTTGATAGATGACTTTCTGTCTGCTGTGATGACGTTTCGTGATCCACTTTCCCTCCCTCACATGAAGAAGCAAGCAGAAACGGCTCTCACGCTCTTTCACACAGTAATCATTAACGTCTGCATCTTCACAGCCATGAAGGACGTTGACGTACGGTGTGATATTTTAAGATCCACACTGAAATAACTGCTGGTGCACATTTTATGGGAATTGCTTGGCTTTTACAGCATTTACTGTGATTGTTTAGTGTGAATCCCCAGATGGAGTGATTAAATCGTTTTAAAAACATTTCCTATTATAGTAAACGTTTTTTAAAGGCGCATTTGCTTTTGGCACAGGATTTGTGCTAACAAGCCTTTGGTATCAGGATATGAACTATTTATTTAGTTTATTTAGTTTAAAAAAAAAAAAAAAAAAAGCCAAAAACACAATTCTATCAATTTAAAAATGAAGTGGTCAACAACTAACCCCCAAAATGGGTGTGTAAGGTCATTAAAAACACACACGTTGAAGCCACATCACACTTTGATAACAACTGTGTCCATCTCGATTTTGTGTGTCTGTGTCGATTTGGCTGTTGGCTAAACACACTCGATAATCGACTCCGTTCAGACTCGATAAAGGGAAACCATCCGAATGTCCCACAGAAAACCACAACAGGGAGAGCGTCTTTATCAACACCGACAAACAAACAACAGCAGAAACACTCAAATGTGTAAAAAAATCTGGGCTGTGATTCGATTACACTCCACGGGGAGCATGTCCAGGCGGATGCTTTTACTTTGCGTGTTTTTGGTTCTGTTTCCTGTGTTGCTGCTGTTTTGGCTTCTTGTGTCTCGGACTAATTGGTGCACACCTGAACCTGATCTAATCAGGTTCCTATTTAAGGCCGGGGTCCTCAGGCTCCTGTCGCTAGGGTGTTTGCCTCCAGCTGCTTTCTCTGTGTCTCCCTGTGACTTTTCTTGATCGTGTTTTCTTGCGTTCCCTCTGGTCTTTGCGGTTTTGTTTAATTTCCAAAGTAGTTGAACCTAGTGAATCTAGCGCTTTTAGTTTGTTTTTTGTAAAACTGTTTCCTAGCGCATCTAGTGATTTTTAGTTTGTTTCTCTAGTTACTACAACTGTGGGGACTTCTGCCTCTGTTCCACTCATAACACCAAGAGGCACAATATAAAAGAAGACTGAGCTTTATTTTGCATACAGATATATGAAATATGATTCCTACTGATCGATTCAGGCATTGATAAGCGTAGCTGCATACCAGACAACTCTCCTGAGGCTGAAGACGCAAGCAAATTATTACCGAGAAATTACACCCATTAATTATCCTCATTATAAACACAACAGGCGTGATTCATGAAAGACACGACGGAAATTATTAGCTGTCAGCAGACAAAACTCAGACGGGGAAAATAAAATCTGACAACATGCTCTCTCACAGCGCAGGTGCACGCACGGCACTGGAATCTGGAGTCGAGAGGCTGAGAAAAAGATCCCAAAAAGTGGACCATCAGAGCGCCACTTCAGGGGCTGAGGGCCAAGGTGAGGCCTGGAATGTGTAATTACAGTCCAGCGCTCAGACATGGACGGGGAAGCGTCCAGAATGGAGATGTCTTTAAGGGTGTAAACAAAAGCTTGGGAGCTGGTCTGAAAACTCTGAGAGTGTTATTACAGGTCATTATAGGTGCTCAGCAGGTGACATCAGCAGCAGACGGGAGTGTGGAACAAGTGCGGGCTTCTAATGAAGCTGAAGAAAAGCCTTTCAGCAGACTACTTGACCTCCGTTGCTCCCTGTCATCGTCTGCATGCAGCATCTCTCCCAAATATCTTTGCACTTTTCCTGTTGAAATTCCACTTTTCGGGCAAAGCTGCAATTATGGGATCGACACACACTGACTCATTCAGCCGCTGCGCTCGGTCTTCTTTAGTTAAGGCGAGTGGACGGCGTTCGGCCCGGCGCTAATTTACACGGCTCACTGCGATATCTTGAGGAAGCAGTAAAACGCTGAGGTCAGACATCAGATTCAGCTCATCAATCAGCAGGTGTGGGTCGAAACTACCACTTAGCCACTCATGAATATGTTAAATAAATAAAGCGTGTTTCCAGAGTTAATGTGCAGTTGTGTTTGGTCATTTGGCCATAATTGTGCAGCCTCTTGCATTAAAAGAAAACTGGCTTTCTTTCAATTACCACACAATAAGCTCATATTTGCTGGTGGTTGCATAACGGACTTTCCAGGCAGCCTCAAGGCCTTAATGAGTGTCAACTGAATGGTGAGTAGACACAGAAATATCCCATGTACACAGTTTTAAACGATATACTCTTCTGTTATCTGTCAGCTGACAGTACCAGCTTCCCCAAGACCCGATCAGCCGTGCACACAGCCGGAACCCAGCTGGATCCGCCTCTGGTCAGAGATTTATGTCGCCGTGGGGGCCACGCCCCAGCAGTCTGACTGTGTGGCGATGAAGTGCTCATCTCCTGAGGGTCGACAGATGGTTGCTTCAGCCAGTCGGACCGTTTTTTTTTTTCCAGGTTTAGTGAGGTTAGTGCAGAGGTGGGCAAACTAAAGCCCGGGGGCCACATGTGGCCCGATGAACTATTTAATCCGGCCCTCAGAGCCTTCACAATAATTCTTCCAAAAGCCAAATTAAGAGGGTTGTCAGCTTGACTGGATAGAAAAAGGTTCAGACCCCCCCCCACCCTTCACCTAGCATGCTAACATGTCCTCTCAAGAAGGTGGGGCCAAACATCATTGGAGCTTCATCATCCATCTCTAGTTGGACCAATTTACAGGCTCTTCTTCTCAGTCAATAGTCCATCAAGCGCGATTTTTAATTAAGCACAGATCCTCATTTGGGGGGTTAATTTCCTGCACCACCTGGCCGGCCTGTTCATCAAGATCTAAAACCCAATGTGGCCCCAGGCAAAATAGGTGCCCACCCTTGGGTTAGTGAATAACCTCAAGCTTCAGCTGGAGCTGACCCTGTGTAACCCTTCCAGGATCGACCCACCAATGTTCTCTGACTGTAAATAAATGTTTCAAACCAAAATACTCGATGTGGTTGTGCTTAACCAAAACAGCACAAAGGGGCTCACAAGGGACACATGACTCACCTGGCCAGAGCTGAAGTAGGTAGTGCAGGACTTCGATGTGTTTTTTGAAGTGCAGCGCGCTGGCTAGCTCCTCCGAGTCGATGAAGACTCGATTGGTGTGGCAGGACGCCTCCTGGCGCTGACTGAGCAGCACGGGGCCGAAGCACACCGCCAGGTTCTGACAAGTCATCTTGTTCACTTCCTGGTAGGACGCTACTAATTTCAGGTGGTCAAGAAGCCTCCGCAGTGTCATCTGTTGCGCAAACACAAACAAGACGTGATTATTATGATTAGAAGCTGGGATAAGACCGCTGAAAGCAGCAGAGGTTAACTGGAAAAAGGCGCTTCCCGGCTGAAGGTGAGAAAGTGTTTCTAGTGAACAGCTAACACCAGCTGATGGAAGAGCTGTCTGCCCGTGAAGAAGTCAAACAACAGCGGTCTACCCTGCTCTCATCAGCTTGTCATCAGCTACACCACCAGTTTTAGTTTTGCAGTATTAATGATGAGGCACGGCGGGGGAGCGCTTGTTTTCCTCACCTTCTCCACCTCTGGCAGGCTGTCCAGCAGGCTGACAGTGTGCTCTGAGTCGGCCTGGTCATTCTCGCAGCCAGCTGCTCCTATCCGCAGAGGCCTTGTGGTCATGGACTCCAGGACTGCTTCATAGAGGTTCTTGCTAATCAGAGGGAAGGGGAGCTCCCGCAGGTAGTCTTTCAGCACTCCTGAAAGAGCGAGAGAAAGTAGAGCATGAAAAAAATAGGCTACATGCTAATTTAAGTATTCAATTAGCCTCCACAAGTGTTTATTCTGAACACGAGGTTTCAGGAGAGATCCTGTGGTGTCTGCAGAGGTGCCTGACTGGATCTGGGTGTGCCTGCAGACACAACTGTTGTCTGTGATGGCACATCCACACCTGTGATTTCAGCTTCAGGAAAACACGAAACCTGTGCTGTCTGTCTCCGCTAAGCTCGTGAAATATGGCAGGTATGTCTTTTCCTCGAAGGGGTGAGGTGTTGAGGGGGTAATTTAACAGTCACAAATGCAGCTGGCGGGGCGAGAGCTGGAATAGTTTTCACAGACACCTCAGAGGAACTACTGTCACTCCCATCTGCACGCCGAGACGAAGAATTTGCATGAGTTGTGTCATTTTATTTGGTTTCTTATTGGGCTAAATTTGATGAATGCAGAACCCAAAATATCATCTTTGCGCACATATTTCTTCCTTGGATAAAGTGTTTTTCCCCGGAATGCAATACAAACCAGTCCAGATCCAGGTGCTCTGCTGCGAAACTGCAGCTGGCGCTTACCTGCTCAGTCAGAATGCACTTAAGGTTCCTCATTAAGTTCTTAGCAGTTCGTCCAACCTATTGAAGATGTTCTGCTTGAATAGAGTTTATACGAGTTAATGCGAAGGTGCTTTGGTTTTATCCTCACCGGCAAACCTTGTCAGGATTGGTTCATTTAGATCGGTAGGAGATCCATGCTGTCTATTTATTTTGGAAACTGACTATGTAGGTGTAATTAACTCCACATTCAGAGCCCACCTCACACTTTTATTATTGTAAATATGTTGTACAATCAATGTCTATGGAACATCTGAGGTTCAGCATCGCAGCTGCTCGTTAGCCCACAGTTCAAACTGCCAAAAGCCCAATTAAGTCACCTCAAGATGGCCGTTTGTGAGGACTTGTTGGAGAACTCCAGCTGCCAGTGTTACCCAATTTTGTTTTGCCCTCCTATCTTATCAGCTGCTCAAACAAGCCGGGATAAGAGCTGTTGTCTCTCTGCCGTTTGCAGAGCTGGATCGAGGCTAACTCTTCTCCGAAGGTTGATTCTCTGTTGAGATGCCAGAGATTGCTGCTTTTCAACACATGGTGCCTGTGCTAACATGTTTACCGTGTCGTTTTCTTGGCTCTGGTAAGAGTGTTTGTGTGTCACATTGTCAGCCTGCTGTTATCCTGCACAGACTCCTCTTCTATCTATGTATGTGCAGTATTTACATTTCGCACTTGTGGATTAAGGCTAATCTCTTTTGGCCTTTATTTCTCTATAGTTGTAATTTGTTACGATGCATTTCCTCTGGTGACTTATGCCACACAGAAATATCAATATTCAGGTTAATTTCATGCCATCCTAAAAGTTCGGTGCATTTTGAGCTACTGAGTGTTAGAACTCTTGCTTATGTAAGTACGTACACTTTGTTTGCTGCTAATAGACTTGGTCACACGGGAGCAGATTTTTAAAAGCAGAGTGACCCCTAACCCTGACCCGTTTCACTGAAATTCCCCAAACCAGTGACACAATCCTGATTCAGATTAGATTAGGCATCTGGAAATAGGAAGTCCGACTTTAGTCGAGGTATTTCTTACTTTCTATTTACAGAAAACTACAATAATAAATCCATTCTCAACCTTGTGGCACAGTCAGGGGAGCCAAGCGCCACTTATCACGCTAACTCGTTAATCCCACTAAGTCCCCACTGCGCTCTTTAAGGGACCCAGAGGCTTAAAGCTTTTCAGTCTGTTCCTAACTAGCATTGTCTTCTCTGGTTTAAAAATGGACATTTTTTGTTTTAACTGACGAGATTTCCTGTTTTGATTTGCTGCAGAAGAGCAGTTTAATTGAATCTGAGATTATCCAGTGAAAGAAGGAACTAAATCAACACCAGGTTTCACATTTGCACCAGTTTCAGCATCTCTCATTGTTTACATGCAAATTCAGACCTGAAAAGCCTGAATTTTAATAACTATCACAGCCATAATGATAACTTAACACATTTTCTATGGCTAACAAACAGGAAATATATAAATTATGTGCATGATGAAGTAATTACGTGTAGCACCAAGTCCAAAAATATAACCCTATATGATACAGCAAAGACATACATGTACACATCCTAAGTGGCGTTCAATGGTGGCTTTTCAAGCTTCAAAACACACCTCCTACTCTTTGAGCACACACTAGCGTCCTGTGTCAGCCCCCATTTAAGGCAGAGCAGCAGAATGTGGGCTGTAAATCAGCCAGGTCAGACCAACACAGCTCCAGGCAAACGTGCACTTAGAACGTCATACAATGACTCTGTAACCAAAAACGTCCCCTGTGATTGAGCCTCGCTGATCTGTGGTGCAACCATTGCATTTTGTTTCTGATTCACGTACTTCCTTATCTACAACTCAGCCAAGCTGATTTCCAACGCAGATTAGACAGAGAGGTTGTCCTCCGGCTTCCTGTTGTCATTCTTTCTCCAGACTTTTTAGAGATGATAATAATAATCGGTTTGTCTCAGGAAAACAGGACGTCCAGGAAACCTAAAAAACAAGTTGTTTGATTTTATTGTTATCTCAGCATGAGGAGATGATGAGGATCAAGTGTGCAGATATGGTGTAGCTCAAACCCACAGACTTTAGACCCTCTGACCTTTTCTGTGCTGGGAAGACACAACAACAGCAGCAGCATGGATTCAATACATGAAACACAATATCCAGTCACAGCCTCACACACCAAGCATGAACCCCCGTTAACATACATGTTAGCCGCAAATCCATGTCAGTAATATTGAGAACAAAAGTCGATCGAGCTTTTAGCTCATGCGTGTGCGCACGTGTTTCCCCGGAGTGCTGAGAACACAACACAGCCATTCAGCACAATCATTAACCTGCTATGAGTCAGTGCCTGTGTTTACTTCTGTCTTTGCGTCCCTATTGGTTCCTGATTCAGTAATAAACATACACACGCTTTGTGAAACATAAACACACACGCGCAAGGTCATGGGCTCGGCGTGCTTTCCCTGCAGGTGCCTCACTTCCGTTCACAGGCGAGCTGACATCCAACGCACGCTGGGTGTCTGCTGGCCTCACGCCACAACAGTGCAAAGACGACAGGACAGAACATTTATCTCCACTAAATGTTGGAAAATTCATCTTGCAGGTAAACCTGGCTCAGCAATAAAGAAAGCAGCCAAAGCTGTAACAAATAACTGCTTTTTTACAGAATAATTAACACGTTTTAATCTTTCAAATGTGCCACCAAACGCTACAAGATGCACAATGCGCTAGGGCACGGCTCTACCTTTGACCTGTTGTTCAAACAAAGGGGAAGGTCACTCCCCTTTTCAGAGCTGCAGTCAACGCCTCGCCTGGAGAACAAATGGGGGTTTGTTCTACGTCTGGCCCCATCCATGCCGTCCTGCAAGCCCCCACAGCACTAGAGGGGGCCAGAGGAGACGTATGTTCGGTGTAGCACTGCTGTGTGCTTTTAGAACTCCAAATGAGCAAACGTGGTTCCTGACTGCGGTACGAGCAGCGCTTTCATGCTTGTGTTGATCCATCAGAAATGTGGCAGTTTTCTGGGCTCCTGACCTGCGGAAATATCCTGACACCCACGCAGGCCTGCAGCGCTTTGTGAAGTGCTTGCCTGCTTCCCCAGGCCAGCCCAGGGTTCAGTTAATCCTTCATGCGTGAGCCAAATACCATCTGTGTTTGTTCGGCAACAAAGGGGGCACTTGTTAATGACTTTCCATGTCTTCCCTGGAGTATGGCCGGGGGTGGGGGGGGAAGGGGAGTCAACTATGGATAAGGCAAGTTAGGAAAGGCAAATTACAGCCCGTAAACTGGGATCAATACCTGCGCTGTGTCCTCCAGTGGCGTTTGTGAGCCTGTGCTTACAGTTTTGAAGCCAGTAGACAGATATGTTTACCCCTTTCCAGCCTTTGGACCACACTGGTTCCACTGGAAGGCCAAAATAACCGGAGCTGATGGATTAATCATTAGCAAACTTTACCAGTCAACCCCCCTGAACCACTCCCACTTCAAACTAAGAGATATTCTTAAAAAGTGAGTTTTTCCTTTTGTGAGTACGTGACGGAGGTTTAACATCCACCGCTCCCACATCGCCAACCCCTGTCTGACCATGTTTGAAGAGAGTGTGACGAAGAGAGGACCCTCTCATTTCTGGTTCCTTCCACTGAATTGTGATTTAAAACAACAGGTTGTGATTTGAAACAAACGAGCGCCACACACTGAGCATGTTGTGCAAGCTTTGGCTTGAACTCTGAGCTCTGGTTAATCCCTTTCACTACCTCCTTGTTTAAATTAGCCGTGCGACACAGCAGCTCTTATCTCATCCACTGGATCTTCGCTTATTAGCCTAGTCTGACTTTACTTTGGAGTGATTCTAGTTTAATCCAATAATCAGCCTTTATATTTCAAAGAAGGAGAGACAACAACGCAGAGAGGAATTTTTTAAAACAGAGAATCCAGTTCAGAAATCTGGCAATAAAAATGAAAGCTGTCAATCACCTGGAAGATGTTTTTTGCGCTTTAAGAATAAACATAAAATTAAATCCCAGCTGGACATTTTAGAACATGCTAAACTAAACCCTTCATCTGCCTCCCATCCCCCTCTCTCTGTCGACTTCCACCCACTCTTCCATCTGCAGCAGCAACTCGCCTGGTGGAGCAAATTTAGGCAGCAAGCAAAAACCAACAATCCGATCTGATGCTGGCCCTTTTTTCCTGACCCGTTCAACTGTTAACTGTGGTCTTTGCCCTGCCATGCAAATGCACGTGGATCAAAGCAGGCATGGTAGGACGACGCCTATGCGGGGCCCCTTCCCAAAACCAACAGCAGCTCCAACAATGCCCAGGGGTTTCCGTGGTCTTCCTCTCTTTTTTGTTTTTGTTTTTTTTGGGGGGGGGTAATTAAATATGAACCCATTTTCTCTGTTAATACACAATTTCTTACTTTTAAAAATGTGTGTTTGGATATGACTAAAATAATGCAGAGCATGTCTCAACCGCTAACTACAAAGAGAAGGAATGACCTGAATGTACACTGTGTGTGTGTGTGTGTGTGTGTGTGTGTGTGTGTGTGTGTGTGTGTGTGTGCCTTTGCCCTTCCCACTGCTCTTTACTGTTGCCTGACTGCTGGAATGCTTTTACTACAAACAGCAGACTCACACTCACACATGCGCTGACCCATCTGTGTCGGACTCACCAGTTCAGACACGTTTGTACCAGATCAATACTGAATGACTTCAAATATGTCCCGTTTGCTCTGGTATCAATGCACTTTGATCTGCCACAACTCTTTACACCCATTAACGACTCCCTTTCTTTATTCGTTTCATTCCCAAACAGGAATTTTGGGAATCTGGACAACGTTTCTGAAGTCGGAAATAAAATATGAAATAAAAGTATGTACACCTCCTCCATGTCTTTCAACATATTCCTCTAAATTCTTGAGGACACATGATTTGTTGCTTTCTTGGGAACTGGAATGTTTTGGTCTCTCATCCATCAGTGCCGTCTGAGCGTCTCTCCATAATCATTATTTCTGGACCATCTGATTGATGGAGAAAACAATCATGAGCTGCAGCCTCTCGTTCAAGGATTCATTTGGGACCACTTGTTCTGACACTGTCATGGGAAGCACGATGTTTTTGTGAACTCGGTGCATTACATAATATCCTAATGAAGCGCTGATCATAGAAGGTTGTTTGTGGACAGAATTGAGAGTGCAGAAAAGACATTTAGTTAAGAAATAACGTAGTACTTTCACGTTACCTGTGATGACGTTAACGTCAGGATACATGTTTTCACACAGCTCCACAGCGTGGCTGTCCCTCTCAAATGCTTCGCGTAGCTCCTTCTTCACCGCTGCAGACCCACAAAGACGGTACAGACCCACCACCTGCAAACACACATGTAGCTAGCTTGTTACAGCGTCACACATTCACAGTATGACTTTTTAAACTTCCAGTCATACATTTTGGTAATATATTCTTTACATGTATGGAATGTGATGTAAAACACTGCTGCTCGAGACGGTATTTTCCAAACAATTTAACCTGTTAGTGTCATTCCTCAGCGTATTTGAAAGGCCACCACGCTGAACACAGTCTGTGTTCGGCCAAATTATAGTCAGAGGTGTGATTAAAAACTTCAAATCCACCACTGACTGAATAAACACTGACGTCCTCTGCCGGCACTCCAGCATTTAAAATGGAAACTCTGCACAACTAATCTTCAACATTTCTTCACCATACCATAATTTCTCCTACATGTGTCTGTCTGGTATGTGGCATAGCAGACCGAATGGTGTGGTTGCCCCGGTAACATGTTAAGTCAGTGAGCTGTGAATGGCGTGCCGGGTCCAGTTCCATACATATTTGCACACACAGAGACCACTGGCCTTTCTGGCTTCCAGAGTCGGAGCGAAACCAAGTCTCCGCCAACAAAAGTGCTATTTGTGAGCTCACCTCTGGTGTTTTCCAAACCTCGCACGAGAGGGAGAGAAGAGGAAGGACCAGGCAGGGATTTGGCTTTGTGGGAGAGTAAACAGTCAAGTCAAGTCACCAAGCACAATGAACAACAAGTCCATTCAGAAATAAAAGAAACTCTTTAGGGGGGAGAGCTGACTGCAGCTAGTGAACAGCTGTTAGCAAAAAGAGGGTTTGCACTTCTGCCCCGTGGCTACCGGGCAACGCCACAGGCTGCACCAGCCTGACCCTGCGAGCAGGAGAAAACCGACACGATGACCAGGAAAACTATCCCCTTGATGAGGAGAGTCAAGGGGATAGTTTTCCTGGTCATCGTGTCGGTTTTCATCTTCTCTTTCATCATCATTGAAATGATGATGTCCAGTAAGTTTACAAAAGAGATGGGATCCATGTGTGATTTGTTAGACTATTTATCCTTTTTATCCTCTTAACATTAGCTACTTTCATCTATTAATGTATATTTATCAAACGTATGGTTACCAATGTATGGTGGACTCGTTTTCTCTTCCACCTGTGACGTAAAATCTATTTATCCAATTATGTACTCTTCCTCCAATTAAAGGGGGTCTATACCCTGGCCCAGATGCATACATACTGTATATTTAGAACAGCAAAACTGTGTATGTAAAAAGAAACTGATGAAAATACCTCTCTGCGATGATCTCATGGTTAAAGTTTGCAGTCTATAAAAATATAATTACAGCCTGGTCACACATGCTGTATGTGCGTCGGACTGTGATGTGTGAAGTTCTGTGGAAGGGCCGTGGGGGGTATGCATCAGCATAGACGCTCACGTTGTAACAACATGCGTGCATCCTCGACTCTCTTTATGGTTATATGTGGGTTTCTAGGACAGATCCTTTAAAAGCATGTACTCCTCTTGGCTTTGGCTCTGACATTATCTGGAGTCTTTTCTAAACACCTACAATCATCAAGCCTCTTAAAAGCTCACAGGAGCCCTCAGGACACTGATTTCTAAGAGCCTCTGAAAAAAAAGCACCCCTCACACATCCAGATAATCATTTGTATAGGCACACTGACGCACGTCTGGCCTTGTGCGCTTGAAGTGATACAACGTGCAAATTCCTTTGGATCTGATGTCTATCCCCATCCCAACACTGCAACCTGAAGGAGACACTGATTGTAGACTGATACCACGTGCAAAGACTCTTCCACATCTTCGTAAAAAAAGACAGCAGCTAAACGAGGACAAGAGTGACGGGGAAAAAATGTTAAACGCAACACAATTCGGCGGAGGGGAAACACAGGAATTGTAACAGCGGGCCCCTTCGGCTGAATTACATAAATAGAGGAGAGATGTGAGCTAAGAGCTAAACCACTCAGATGTTAGAGATGGCCCCTGAAGAGGATAATCATGAACTTGACAACAGTAAAGTCTAGACTGGTTCTCCAGAGTTAGTGATCTGAGAAGGACAACACAAGCCCCATCGACAACAAACGCTAAAGTTATCTGGCTAAAACTCCATTTAAACACAAGATGTGATACATGGACCACCTTCCATTTACCTCACATTATAATTCCTAAAATGTCTCCTGAAAGGCTGCACTAGCAGCTGTGGGCGGAGTCTGGTCTGTGGATGGTTCCAATGGCCGAATGTTTGCCTGTTGGCCCCAGGCACCCGCTGCCCCTGGCATGTCCCCCTGGGGTGATCAGTCAGAACACCAACCAGACACTGTTACCGCCACTGCTTCAGCACTGATTAGGAGAAGCTCTTCACCACATTTCTTTCTTCCCCCCCCCCTTTATAAAACACAAGACATCCAGAGTGAAAATGAAACATTGTCCCAAGATGGGAGCATTCCACTCCAGCACGACAGCCACAACACCAGTCTGGTAACTGGGAGTCTTTTTCTTCTCGGAAGAAAAGATCCGGTGGCCTCGGGAAAGCTCGGCCACATCATCAAGAGTGGTGATGTCTTTTCTATTCATGCTGCTCATGTCTTAGAAGTGACTACAGGGCAAGCATTCATCAGTTCACTCATCCCCCATGAACGCCGAGAGGGTCGTACCATTTTAGCTCCTTTACATACAGTCTACTTCAGGATGATATAACATTACAAAACCCCCTTTCTGTTGGAAGGGAAGGATTGGTGAATGGTTTTTATCCACACATGAACATGTGGTCATGCATCCCCACAGAGCCATGAAACTATAGCTGAGCCTCCATTAGGTGAAAAATAATCAAATCAGTCGCTGACATCTTTTTGGTGACCTTTAAATGTAAACTTTTCTTTTATGTATTTCAAAAATATGAGCTTATCAAATCAAAGCCACCCACCTGACATCCTCTCTTTTCAATTTCATTGATGCACTTGCTAATGAGCAGCGGCACCATAAGCCCCGTGTTCTCCCTCTCCACCGCGCGCCACGCCTCCACGCCAAACACCTGAGGTTCCCTGTCTCCGTCAGGCCCACCGTCCAGAGAGTTCTGCCACTGCTCCATCAGGCTCAGCTTGACGTAGATTAGCCCCCTCGGCTCCAGCTTCACCGCCAGCTGGTGGCAGCGGGTCACCCGGAAGAGAGCGGGCAGCACCACGGTGCCGTGGCAGCAGACGCGGTTGCGTCTTGGCGTGGGCTCCCAGCTGAACACCACAAGTTTCAGGTGCTGAGCGTTCTCCAGATCGATGTTGAAAGTGTGATCCATATCCAAGAAGGTAGTTCGACACGTGAGGAGAGCAGTTCTGGCTTTGTTGACCGAATCCACTTGGATGGCGCAGTAAACGTCCCGAGAGTCAACGCGAGGAGGTTTCAGGTCTTCTGCGCCGTAGAAGTGCAGGCTCATCAGTCCAGAGATGTACTGGCTGCACTTGGGCTGCTCTGTGAAACTGTAGTGGCGGAACGCGTCAATGTCCAACTCTGTCCCGCTCAGTTTGGAGCCTGAGACACCTCCTTCCTGGTCCTTACCTTTCCCCGCCTTCCCCTCTGCAGAGCTGTGCTTCCCAGACTTGGCCACCAGCTCTGGTGAGTCACCATCGCTGAGGTAGCCACCTTTACTGGCAGATTTGGAGCTGCCGTTATTTTTCTTCTTGTTGAAGCTGTGCTGAGTGGACACACTGCTGTCCAGATGGTAGCGGGAGATCACATTCCGACTAGCCGGCCCAGCTCCTGATGCCGCTAGCCTAGGGGGGCCTGAAGAATGCGGGATTGCCTCTGAACCACTCCCATTGTTGCGAGGAGAATGAGCCCTGGGCTCCAATTGACTGTTTCCACTGTTGCCGCTGCTCGGGGTGCCTTTGACGCTGAGCTTCCGACTGAGCTCCGGAAGCTTCTTCATCTTCATGGAGATCTTCCTTACTGTACGAGGGGACTTAATCCTATCTGGGAAGGACCAGTTGATGGAACTGCTCTTCTTGGCTGGGTTGGGACTGGAAGGAGGGGAGATAACCCCGTTTGGAAGGTCAGAGACATCTACAAAAGGCAAAGAAAAGTGATTAAGGCCCAATTAATCATGGATTAAACCCTTAAATACAAAATTCTTTTGAGATATATTTTTACTTTAGAAAAATGTGTCACTGTATCAGGACTTGGCTGTAATATAAGCCCTCTGACTCATGTAGGATATGGGGATAGTTTTTGGTCCCTGCTCATCTTCGGTCGGTGCGTTGCCCCATGCCTGCAGCTGGAGCTTTAAAGTAGCCTATTATGCTACACAATAGCAACCAATGTCCAAGCTGATGCATCAGAATGGTGTCAGTTTTGCCTCTGTCTTCAGCAAACTTAATCCTCATGCCCCATGCTGCCATGTTGGACACTTTCAGGGTATTTTATGCTTTCTGAAGGTCAGAAATCTCCAACTTTACTGTCAACTATGACAGTAAATGCAGGAATGTAATTAGAAACTGTGTGAACAGAGTAGATAAAACAAATGAAAGACAAAATATGCACTAACCACAATTTACAATCTCTCAGAAGCACTACACCTCCATGACACATCTATCAAGCGATTTAGGTTTAAACACAGCCCTTTAATCAGCTGACAGATACGTTTAGCAGCCAGTGCTACAAAAACACTCAAGCCACACATGATACTTGTTCCAGGCTATAGGTTCCACCGGTTTGGAACACTGACTGCTTTACAGAAACATGCTGCTAAAATGCCAAAGATATGGAAAAGACTCAGAGTTTCCATGAAGCCCTTTTATTGAGGTGGGTTTGTTTCCTTCAAACAGCACGGAAATTGAAGTGGAATGTCTTTAGTTGGGGCTCCAGGAAAAAAAGTGGTCAACAAGGAGGAAAATGCCTGTCTAAAGACACCCAAACTACAGTTACTCAGTAATTACTCAAGCTGAAAAATGTCCATTTGGATTTGATGTCGTAGGCAACTTCCAGATTTTGTTTAGTCTACATGTTTTTTCCTCACCCAACAAGACTGGACTTTTGTTCTTGCGCAATTTTATGCTGCTAAAATCAATATTTACCAGTTGATTTAAATTGATTAAACCACTGTGCGTGTGTGAGAGAGACTTGAATACATACCCGTTATCTGACATGTCATTAAACGCTCCCTCATAAATAGCATTCTACAATAGCAGGAACATGATCTTTGGGCAATGCATTGACACAGAGCGTTCAAACGTACAACATATCCGACGCAGCCCAGCGTGCATGTTGAATTCTCATCAGAATGGGTGCACTTCAGATCCAGATGGATGTTTCGTATGACAGCTTTCTACATATGAAGGTTTTCTGGCCAATCTACATGCAAACGTCTTGACTCCAGGATGGGAACGATGCCCCTTTCAAGAATCAAAAACAAGAATTTTGGCACCAGTATTGTGTATTGTGAAGTGGATAATATCCAAACTCTTAAAAGACCCCACTACACTACCTAGCATGATTATTGCTTTTATGTGTAGCCCAGACAGCAAAAAAAAACAAAGAAAAGAAAACCCTGATATGACTGTTTTACTGAGTGCTGTTGCTGGTTTCATCAGCTAATTACATTCTGGAACAACAGATATTCAGTGAAAAAGAGAAAGCTGGTAAAAAAGAGAGAGTTTGACCCTTCCAACCTCACCAGCTCTATTTTCAGAGGGGACCTGCTGTGCTATTCTGGGGCAAGTGCCTGTAAGTGAAAAGAACGAGGCCGAGGAGGCACAACAGGATGCAGAGAAGGGTAAGACGGGGGGCAGGAGCAGGGCAGGGTGTAGCCAGCAGATGGGGGGACAAAGGCGCCCCTTGTCCAGCCTCTCAGAAGTCTGGATGGTCGAGTGGAAGGCTGGCAGGCTGGCTGGTGAATGTACAAATGAACACGGCTGTTCTCTCACATTCCTCACCCAACCATGTTTAGCCTCCTTTCCCCTCTGGTTGAGTAGCGTTCCCTGTCAAGGCTTCCTGCCAATAATAGACACAGAGGCGCTCTGAGAGGGGAGAACATGGGTGGAGGGTGCTGCATGTAAGCCCACCAAACATCTGGGGAGTGGTGCAACCCACGCTCACTTCTGCCCAGCTTTGAGGTCCACTCATTCTGCAGTTTTGTCAAAATGTCTCAGCGTATTGTCACGAGGAGGACAAATTCAGAATGACTGAAAGTAATTTCTTACTAAATTATATTTGGTACAAAAACATCTGTGCTTAATTTATATCATGCTGGCAATTAAGACCATATTATTAAATGAATATCAATTATTAAATGTCTAGTCTTTATGCTGAATCAGGCCTAACAGTATTGAATATCAATGAGAAAAACGATTGTCTTTTTTTAAAGCTTAATCTTTTTGGTGCAGAGAAAGCACCTAATTATACTCATACTGTTTACACGAGTAGCATGGCTATGATAATCCTGAACATACCTACTGTATACTCATGTTGGAGCGTAATATCCTACACAACTATATATATTTACTATACATTTACTATATAAATATAACCCTGACCAAGTTAATGATTTCTGCTTCTTTCACACACACACACACACACACACACACACACACACACACAACATGACGTCTTACTGGCTGAGATTCAGGGGTGATGGTTTGACATCCAACCCTCCAGGGCCATGTCCCTGGGTCAAAGGGCAAAAGGTCCACATATCTCTGGGTGACACCTGAGCTGCGTAACTGTGTCCACTCCCAACATTTAAACACACACAGGCACTCACCAGATTACTGTGACACAAAGACAGTGCATGTAAGTATGCATGCATAGGCTCACTTACACACACAGCCCGCCTGACCCCGCAGTCCTCCTCAGGCGCTTGGCTGCTGACACCTCTTAACAAAGGCCAGGAATTTATGACTTTTCTTTTCACAGCACTGGCACCAGACAGGTGCAGGAGGAGGGTGTGTGTACAATATGACTGACGGATCCTCTATGTGCGCACAAAACTGCTCAACATTGATTTAAATATCTTTCACTCAAAGAGAAATTTTGCGAAAATGTGTGTGTGTGTGTGTGTGTGTGTGTGTGTGTGAGAGAGAGAGTGAGCCAGACACAAAGCAAACGCTTGATAAAGCCTTGGAGCACGACAGTTATCTTCCTGTTTCCCTGTAAAACCACTTGAGCGTGTCAGTGTATATCTGGGCAGCGTTCCTGCCAAATGTGTGCATTAAATATAAAGACAGAAAGATTCCTGCTGCGATGACAAACAAGGAGAATGTAAATAAAGGGATGAATGGCGTAGCTGTCCATTGTGTAGCTTCTCGATGTGGCGACCGAGACTCTCCTTTTCGGCTCTAAATCACTCAGTGCTGGAAGGCCTTTCAGGGGCCGCGGCAGGTTCATCACAATAGCTGCAAAACCCCTGCTAATATATCCAGACATGCAGGCCTTCTCAGTAGCACAACATGGCCCCCTGCCAAAGCGGCCCTCATGTAGCTCAGCCCTCCTACCACTGCAGGAATTTCTGCTCTGCTGTAGCTCAGCCGACACAGTGGCTGCTAATTCTCAACAGCTTCCACCGGACATTTAAGACATATATTAGCAGGAGAACTTTGCAGAAGCAAAAACAACAATCAGCATTTAAGGTTTCTGCACTGTAAAGTTATTCCTCTAAATGAACATCCTTTAATTATTAGACTGATAAAATGACAGCATACATTCGATTTAGTTTGAGTTAGCCGATGCAACGATGAAAGTCGAACATTTGGGAGGGAAAAATTTGCTGAGTATACAACCTCAGAAATGGACTGCTCAAAAATGAAGCACAGATGTGAAACACTTGCAGAAAGAACTTGCTTTTAAATCTCTGGTACATCAGCAACACTAAATATTAGAATTCTGCAGAATTAACCTAACGTAACATGGAAATGGAAACTGTAATATTCCAGATTTCATGATAAAACCTCATCACCGGTCATGCCCTGGATCAAATTCTTTACTCATGATAAGATCCAGGAATGCAGCTTATTTACCAATAACATCAAGTCTAACTAATATAAGTAAAATTTGCCACAACTGACATTTTTCTGATACTGTGATACGTTTGCCGACTCAGCAAATCGTCAAAGAAACCAGAGCTGGGTTTCAACAGCTGCTGTGGTGATGAAATGAAGACCAGACCAGAAGGAACGAGCCAAGAGAAAACTATGCGAGCTGAACTTCACATCTAGTGCCAAACTAAAGAATCTGCTCTTTTGAAGTGCAGATCTCAGAGTATCACTGTTGACTTCCTCTGGACCCATCTGTGAACCTACCAGGCAGGATACCAGCTCTCATGTTACGCTAGGAGCTAATTCTCAAAATGCTGTCACCATTTTGATGAAAACAAGCCCCAGAAATAGCACTGATCCCATTCAGAGAGCTGGCCAAGTCGGTCCAGATGCCCCCCACACGGGCACAAAATGGAACAAGAGATTGGCAGGACACCTCGCAAACAACCCGGAAAGTCCATCAATCATTATTCACAGTACAAATGGAGCATTCAGATAGACAATAAGTCAGTCAATGGGCAGCACACGAGGAGTCTGGAGTGTATCCGGAGGAGGGGGGGAATCAGCCAGCCGAGCAGAGGGAAACTCTGGCTGCAGGGAGTCATCTACATCTGCACAGCTTCATTAATTCAGCAGACACTCTGAATTAAGCTGATAAAATGGACTGTTTATTAAGAACTGAAAAGAGAAGAGAGAAAGATTTGAAGCACCGTGTCTGCGCTCCTTGATGTTGAAAGCCGTTTTTTCCCCCAAAGGAGGCGGTACACCAACCCTTGATGTGCTATCCTAAACAAGACGAGGTTGATGTGGTGGAGATGCGGCTCGCTGAGGTCTTGACAACCACGTTAGAAGACACAAGTGCGATCGTGGTTGGATTCATGCAGCACTTTTCTGCATAAATGGAGCCAGTGAAACATAAACAAGTAATTTCCCATGTTTTTTGTCTATTTACTTCTTTGCAACACATGTAACATTTCCAGGTGGGTGCTTTTATTTTTGTGTGTTTTTGGTTCTGTTTCCTGTGTTGCTGCTGCCTTTGCTTCTTGTGTTTTGGACTAATTGTGCAGACCTGAACCCAATCAAATTAGTGTCCTATTTAAGGCCGGGTTCCTCTGGCTCCTGTTGCTAGAATGTTTGTGTCCAGCTGTTTGCCCTCTGTATCCTTGTGCTTGACTGGGTTTTCTGTTGCTCCCTGTGGCTTTTGTTTATATTCTGAATTAGCTTAACCTAGCGTTTAGGTCATTTCCCTGTTCATCTATGGACAATAAAAGCTTTTACTACAACTGTTGGGACTTCTGCCTCTGCTTGTGGGTCCAGACTTTGATCCACTCGTAACAACACATAACAAGTGCTTTTTACGAAATAAAATCAAAATAATTGTGTTGATACCTGTTTGTTTCATATGATTTGGTTTCATATTAATTTACTAAATGCTAACAGCTGCTAAAGCCTCGCTCAAGTAATATTACAGTCCCTATCAACGCATATATTTTATTTTGAACACTGCCTGGAGTCACCGTGTCATGTGTCAATGTCGATCTGCTCTGTGCAGCTCGATGAGCCTTTCGCCAAAAATAGATTGAACGTTCAGTGAAACGGCGCAGAGGACGCGATTGGAGATGTACCTGACATGTGACACTAGACTGCTTTGAAGATGAGCTGGGAGGCCGGTGGATCGAGTTAAAGAGGATGCATCAGATAAACAGTGAATTAATAAGGACCAGAACACACACAGGAGATATATTTGGCTCTTTGATTTAAAGCCAACACAGCCACTGAACGTGCACACACGCACCAGGCAGACAACGGTAATGAATGTTCTCCCTCCTTGTTGACACACAGCGGGGCTTGTGGCTCTTTTATGTCCCAGTGAAGTGTGGGGTGGTGTCGCCAAACCCACAAGAATCAATGTGTTACAAAGTCAACAGCAGTGGTGGGGGTGGTGCTTTCAGAGCAAGTGAAAGAAAGAAAAAGAAAACTGGTAAAAGTACGAGTGAACCTGTGGGGACACAGGCCAGCTGTCGTTAAACAGTCGCATTTTTGGATTTAAATGAAGCTCAGATCTTTGATCAGGAATCGGCTGATGATGAAACAGACGGAACAGCGCTAATCCCCTTTAAAACTGCTAATTAAACAACTCGGGCCTCCAAATATACCCTCTGTTCTAGGAGACTCTCCTGAGAACGTCAGAAACAGCTTCAGTTTCTTGAGTTCTGTGTGTCATGATCATTGTCTCTCCTGGAGCGGCGCCCTGAGACTCATTTGGTGCTGGTTTAATCCTAATCCTACAGGCAAAGTCTCTCAGGACCGAGTTTCTCTGAGCTGCACGTGATGCCAGAGACAGCCAAGAGTTAGACGTGTGGATCAAGGGGTTGATCAAGCGCCAATTAATCCAATGTCCTTGCTGAGGACAGATTTATTCTGGGAGACGGAGCAACACCTCAAGTTAATGCTTCCCACTTGGAAGAACAGAGTTCTTTTTGTCCTGAATTTAGTTTTCTGCAAAAATGATCAGGTCTCCTTTACTGTTACTGGAACTTACTTGAAAATAAAAGCCTCAGTGAGGTTTTCCTGCTTGATCTTACACACTGCATTTCCCAAAACAAGGCATTTCATTCCTTACCACCTTGTGTTTACACAGCACACAGCGCTGAACACTAACGCTAGGAAAGTGTTGTCAGTTATACACATATAACACGCACAGGGGTGAAGCTAGCGCAACTGTAACTGTTTCAGCTGTTGTGTTGAAATGCAGAAAACACAGGATTAATGAAAGCGTTGCAGCTCGTTGTGTGAGTCACAAGTACACGGATATTCATTCCTCTGAGGAATGCTGATGCTAAATTCCTCCTGGCTAACGTCCATCTCGGTTTAACTAATGAGAGACGCGTATATGGACTGATATGATTCGACAGCCAAAGCTCCTTTCAGAGCAAAAATTGGTGCAAAGCTGCGTTTGTTCTTTGATTCAAACGCTGAGGTTTGAATTTTTTCCACGCTACATCTTCTCAACACAGTCAAATCTCAGGTATCGCTTGCAGCTACATATGACTGTGGATATTTTCAACACAAGCAGTAATTAGTGATCAAAGTGTAAGAACACCTACTAGGAGACAAAACAAACACGGCATAATTTTTTAGCTCTGTAGCAACTTAAAAACGTGCAAGAACGTTTGAATGAAAGAGGTTTTAAAATGCAGGAAAAGGATGGAAACCGTGAGGGTGTATCTGAGGTTTCTGCCATACCTGCGGCCCTGCTGGTTCCACCCTCCTCCTGAGGTTTGCACCCGAGCATGTGTCTGTGCAGCTGGAGCGCCTCTGAGGAATGTGTACCATTCCCCTGGCTCCCATCTCCCGAACCGCCACCGCCGAGGTTTTCTCCAGGCACCTCCAGGAGATGTCCTGCATCCCCACCCCTGCTGGGCCTCCTCTGGGGAGCCGCTCGAGACGGAACCAGGAGTCGGACGAAGGGCCGGTGAGAGATCTCTGGTTCCTCGTCCTCGGGGATTGGGTTGTACCAGATCTCTCCTTCGTCATCTGCATCATTCTCCTCCGCAGGGTCCAAGCTCCGAAACTGAGCGGATTCCTTTGGCTGGCAGATGTTGACCTAACACAACAGATAAACTACAGCTGACCACCTCAAATGTCCACAAAACAAGTGTCCTCTAAGGTAGATACTGGCTTGTCGAGCTTGTAATAACACTTGAAACGAAGGTCTCACTCAGCACACACACAAGGCAAAGCTAAGCTAACCATTTTGTGTAGCATGACGATGCAATGGATGTCTAACCTGAGGCAGGGGCAGACGTGCTGGCCGAGTTGCTGTGCCTGAAGTTCTTATTTGGTCCGGACAGGGAGAAGGTGGCGGCTGATGGGAGCCCTGACTGCCCCCCTCCTCCTCAGCTCCCAGCATTCCCGGCAGCTCATCCTTGCTGCAGTGGTTCCTCCCCAGGGAGCTCTGCTGCAACCAGTTGCGCTTTTTAGAGACAGTGATGGTGGTGAGCGGCTGCCGCCATGATGGATGATTTTCGCCAGGCCGGGCCGCCTCTTGACCATTAGCACAGGGTGTTTGGACATTCTCAATGAAAGCTAATGAAGAGAAGAATGAGAGTTAAACTACAGGATTTAACAAGATTAAAATACTCTGGAACAATAAAAATAAATTAGATTGGCACGAACGACTGGCAACATCATCCTCATCATCATAATGAACTAAAAGAGATGATTTTAATGTCAGACAACTCATGTCCTGTCAAGTTTGAGAAAACATCTGTATCACGAAACCACAAGGTAATGACCACTGATTGACACCCTTAGATTTTATAGCCTCTCATCTGTTCTCTGCTGTTTAAAGTCATCAGGTTGATTGTGATCTGCTTGTGAAGCAAGTCAAACACCTCCTAACGCTTGAGTAATGACTGGAACTTGGAAAAACATGACAGAGCAACACAGCTGTTGAAATAAGAACAACAACCAGTCAGTGAAAAGGAGAAATTGTAAAAAAAAAAAAAAAAGATGACCTGGTTCTTTAATGTTTCCAAAAAAGCATGATCAGGCTGCCTGCAAGTGTTGGCGTACATCTCTATTTTCTTCTGCAAGCGGATATAAAAGAGCTTGCTTTCCTAGAAATCCACTTCAATGTGCTAAACATGTATTTATTTTCACAGATGAACAGATCCAAGCAGAGAAAAACAACCTCTGAGCGTACGTGTGTGTCTGAGTGATGGGTGATGGGCACGTTCTTGCTCTGACATGTAGAGCAGCCTCGTGTAAAAGACTGTTTTGATCCTCGGCAGCTCTCAGACAAGCTTCTCCACTGACTATAATGACAAATTCTCCTTTCCAGAAGGAAATGCGTTTTTCACGCAGGCCACGCTAACATCCACCAAATTACAGACTCTGGATTATTTTCACTCTACAAAATGTTGAAGCTGAGCACAAGGCATCGAGTTGGTCCTTGTATTGTTGGAAATGTGAAGGGGCACTTTTTTGGTCTGTTGTCAGTCTTTTTTATAACAGAGTCAGTTGAAACAAAGGTTGTTTTTACTGGGATTTAAGATGCAGCCAAATGATGATGGCTGCATCACCTAAGCAAATAAACAGAATAAACAGAAACGGAATTGCAACGCTACATGAATCACGCAGAGCGGCAGCTACAGGACACGCACAGTGGACTGTTGAGAGAAGTGACGATTCCCTGTCGACAAATCAAAGCACTGCAGTGCGGCACGCCGCAGCTTTGTGGCTGTCTTGAGCTGCCATGCCCCAGTCGTTAGCGCATTAGCACAGAGGTGCCAAAAAGATTGGAATGTATTGGCAGTCTTCCAAATTTTTAATAAAACTCCTGTCAGTGTTCATAATCACATGAATCTAAACAAAACAAGTCTTGAACTTTTTTTTCTTCCCCAAACCCACTTGAGGAAAATGACAGCCCTGATCCCGCTGCATTCCGGCTGATCATACAAGGCACCGCTATCTGAAACAGCTTGGGAAGAAGAGAGTCCACCTTTTGAGGCATTCCTAACCCCTAAAAACAACACTTGAACTAGAAAAAACTCGACCCAATTCTGACCCTCTGCCATTCATTTCATTTTCATTTAACCAGACCACCATGCTGCCAGGATTCCAAGCACATCTTTGAAATACTTCCTTCATTTTGCTTTGTTTAAATTAAGGAATGTTTCCTGCCAGAAACAGATGAGCTGAACTGGTGTGTTTGTGTCTGGATTATAGCTGCTATAGAATCTATCCTAACATATAAACGCTTAAATTACTTAATATGTCACAATAAACTTGTACAGATTTGGTCCAGCAGTAGTATAAAGGCCCAGGCAGCCGGACTCTAACGCTCTGCAAAGGGTTTGTTTTCTGGCCTTGAAACTCCTGAAACTTACTACAAACACTTTTTCCTTGTCAGTCCTCTCCAGACATGTTTATAACTTTTTTCAAGTGGAAAAAACTCAGCCTGGACCTAAATATAGACCCAAAGTAAAGGTTCCTGAAAGCAGCTTTATGTGCTTTAATGTCAGGAGGCTTGTCTAAAATGGAACAACAGAGCTCCAGCTCTAGGAAATAAATGTTACGATGACAAAACTGTAGGTGGAAAACTAGAAATAGGATGGTTAGAAAACAACCTTAAAAAACCTGCAAACTATTCCACCAGCTCTGGTAAGAAGTCTAAACGGAGGTGCAATAGTTGCACACAGAGGTGTTGTCAGAATGCCATCGTCTTTAAGGGGTCTTTCATCGCTGAAAGTGGAAGCGTGTTCCGACACGAGCAGCATTCCAGACCACAGCTCCGTGTTTACAGCCTTGCCGCCACCGCTGCCGTCTCCTTCCACCGTCACACAGAAACACAGAAGCTGGTGCGTGACGGTCGGTGGACTTAATGAGTAAGACTTTAACGTCCACCACAGTCCCATGTCAAACCATCAGAACAGCTTCTCACATCAGCAAAGCTGGAATTTGGAAAAGGACAAAACAGGAATGAACATTTAAGACAGTTTAAGAGACATAACATTTGTTTTACACCCTTGTCAACAATGAAAACACTTATACAACTATAAAAATAAGGTTATAAAACTAAAACAATTAGCTTCAGACTCACTAGTTAAACTTAAAAATAAAGAAATAAGTAATTTCATCTTTCTGAGGCTGGAAAAGCATGAAAATCACTCATTTACGTTTCGATGTCACAGACCAACAACAAGTTTTTAATAAAAGGCTGAGAAGATTTCAGTGATTTAAATTTCCAACAAGGACTCTGACGGCCCGGCTCCTGATGCCTTGATGGCATGACGATGATGTTGTCAGGGCACGGGACAATGCGACCTTTGACCTGAAGGCCACAGATGGTCAGAGCGCATAAAGCACGGGTGCACATCCGAATGAGGAAATAATAGCAGGAATGTTGAAGAAAATGTGCACAGAAAGGGTATTTCCTGAACATGCTAGTGTCCCTGCTTGAGCCTGATATTAATCCAAGTTTTAACTATATTCATGTCCAAACCCTTTGACTGATTCCTTTTTCTCTTTGCACAGAAAACTCTTGAGCCAGTTTCCAAAAGGCTTTTCTCTTATTTGCAGAATCTCTTTTGCTTCACGGAGGCTCCTCTTTTGGCAAGCCCAAAACACACAGCAGCTCGTTTCTCCTCTGTACAGACAACACTTTGTTGAGTTTGCAACCCCCCCAGGAAAAAACCCCCAGAAGGAATCTGGTGAGATGTGCCACATCCCTCATGACGCTCATTCATATGGTAATGAGGATTCTCGGGTGTAGGTTTTTCTTTTTACATCAGTGCTGCGCTGAGGTCGTCCAGGGTTGCATCACATGTCAACACTTGCATCCTGACAGTGCAGCCTGCTGATGCTAATGCTAATGCTGCCTCGTTCTTTTCAACGCTGCAGCTCTTTCAACTCCTATCTTGTGTCATTGTCAAGGTTTTCAAAACAATCCTACATAGTCAGCTCCAAAGCATTATATCTGCAACATGTTTCCCATTAAATTATTGCCGATTACTCATTCAAAACAGCCAAAAGTGTTGCTACAGCACTCTGCAGCAGCCCCACGGTGTGCTTCACTATCTCATAAAATGTCCCAGTGCCATCACTTGATCTGTCTTTAGCACTCCTATCCTCCATAAATCTGTCCAAGTGACAAACTGTAAAGACAGATGACTGTAACCCACACGAGGAAGAAAAAAACACTAACACGTTTTCTGGCACAATGCAACAACCGCTCCACGCTGCGCCGACATGACTTGACAGCGGTCGAGGGGGATTGTGTTACACCTGCACGCTCATCTCACGCCCCTCTTTGTATAATCTGAAGGGATTACTGTAGGAGGAATGTTGGGGACTACTGAGCAGATCTGTGCCAAATGCAAGTTCAATGTTGCCTTCAAAATAATAGCATCTAGGTCTCGGGTTCATTTCAGGAGAATTTTAATATGTCTTTCATGTCTTTCCTGGAAAAATGGAGTAACATCCACTGGGAGACATCGAGAAAAAAAGTGTATCACATAATAAATCTCATTCCAGGTTGTGATATACCAAAATAACCCCACATGTGGACTGATACATTTGCATAATGACCAAAATAATATCTTATTTTGAAAAATGACAATGTAGGTTTTCAAAATAAGACACGTAAAACCTTTGAGAGCATTTTTCTTTTCTTTTTTAGCAGGTCGTCTGAGAGGCCCTTAGATGCGAGATAAGCCCAGGACTGACCTTAATAAATACTTAAACTCCCTTTATTTTGTTCATTCATGGGGAGGACTTAAGTGACACAATGCAAACAAGTTAAACAACAGCAATGGCATCCTAAATATTCAATCCACAGTCTTTTACATGCAAGTTACCATGGAGCTGTCCAGAGCAAATGACTGGGGTGGAAGGCAACATGACAGCCCAACCCCCATGGACACACACACACACACACACACACACACCGCAAAGTGTAACTGTGGTGGCTTTTCCTACTTTAGATTCCTCTGGCCACAGCTGTGGAAATGTTGGAAACTTGGAACTGTCCAAAAACTTGGGGGGAAAAAAAAGGAGAATAAATGGGCTAAAGACAGAGAGGAACATAAAAAGCAATATCAAGTCTGTTCTTTATTCTCTCGCAAAGAGGAAACAGCTTGAGATGTAAATGTCGGAGCCAAGTGCAGCTGGGAGTCTTCCACGCAGCAGGGATCACTTTCTATTTCTAGGAGTGCAACACACCGACAGTCATCGGCAGCCTGCATGCATGGCAGGTCATGTATTCACTTTGGAAACTCAGAACATCACGCACATTTAAAACAGAAATAAGCCCTATTAAATAATAAATAAGCGCGCTTGCCAACCATGTTCTTGCGAACAGCCGAACTGTTTGAATTAGTCAATATGAGAGCAATAAAAGTGGGGACGTTTGTTTTGAACAACGCAATCGCCTTCATCAGATAAGGAAGACGGGGCGAAACTGTTCCACTGAGAGGTCCCCCCTCCTAACAGTGCTCCTTAATAGCGTGTGGCTCATGAGTGTCTGTGGTTTCATGATACGGAGGTTCTCCCACTTTGCGGCAATCACAAAATCATGTAGCACATTATCATATATCATTTTAACAGACAGAGACCACCACCACCACCACCACCACCACCACTACTGAAAAGAGAGAGTGAGTTAGTTGTTACTGAACTACGCTGTGAGTGATCCGACCTACGACCTGATGTGCGATTAATTTGATGTTAAGATGCACCTAAATTAGTGTGAAGGACAGAACCCGCCACCGGTTAAACAGCCTCAAAGGAAAAGCAAAGAGGTCTGAGGTGTCTCGTCCCTTTGCTTTGCATCCAGTAGGTCAGGAGTGCAGGGTGGACCGCCACCAGACGGAGTGTACTACGAGTGGAGGAGGATGACAATTATCAGAGGAAGGAGGCTGAAGGAGGCCCCTTATTTAGAAGATCCACGGGAGTTGAGGTCACTCCGTGTAGCCTTCCTACCTGGATGCTGCACTTGTGGCGACTTGATTGTAGGCGACTTGGCTTTGACGGGTTTAACCCGCTGACCGGCGGCCTGAGCCCCCACCTTACACTCACAAGGGTTCGCCTGAGGAGGCAACGCTGAGCCCTCGATGCGCTGCTTCATCTCAGAAGACAACATGCGTCCCTTGTGCATCCACTCCTGCATTTTGTTGACAGTGACCCCGTGGCCCTTGCGGACGGCGTGGGACCGCTCTTCGCGCACTTTGGTCTGCTCCTGCTTGGTGTCGTGACCCCGATGCGTCGGTGCGTCGGTGTTGCTGTCTGAGGAGCCGGTGAGGCTGTTGACGGAGCCGCTGCTCTCATTCAGCGGCTCACCCTGCTCTTCATCTCTGCCTGGATCCTGCAGCAGCTCATCACTGCTGACAGCCTCATCATACAAACGCGGGTCTTCAGATACTTTGGTCTCTGTGACTGCTGCATCACACCCAATCTCTGGACCCTGCGCCCCAGAGACGTGGACGCACACTTGGGGTCCTCCTGTGTACCTGATGGCTCCATCGCTAGCAGAGCGCAGCAAAGCGGGTCTGACCTTGGCCGTGGCCAGATTCCCCGCGCTCTTACTCTTCAAGCTGCAGGCTTTGAGGCCTGACTCGGCGTTACTGCTGAGGCAGCGCAGGAGCGAGTCGGTGTCAGACACCTGCTGAGGACTGTGGTCACCTGATGACCAGGAGTCACTGTCCATGTTTTTGGTGGACAACCTGGAGCACAGGCTGTCCCTTGAGTGGCCACTAGAAGAGGATGTGGCCTGCTGTTCGGTTAAACCACAACTAATCGGCTGTACATCCAGGTTGATATCATTCATAGCATTGATAAGCAGGTAATACGCTTCCTTCAGCTGGTTCCTGAGCCGGTCTGTTTCCTGTGCCGTGTTACTCTCATCAGCCTGACCTTTATCCTGACCTGAGAGAGAAGGCTCTCCAGGCTCTGAGTTCTTAACATCGCTTCTCGCTTCATAAAAGGGCAGAATTTCATTATCGTAATAGTCCTCATCTTCACTGTTTAAGTGTCTTAGTGACTCTCCTGTGACGCGCGGGGAATCCGCGTTAATGTCGCATATGTCTAACTCAGTGGGGAAAAATGTCGGACTCTGCAGGGCGCCTAAACCTCTCGTCTCCCCTCCTTGCTCACAACTTTCAACATTTCTGTTCAACATATTTTGATCCGAGCTTGGGTATGGAGACGCTGAAGTCTGCTGACAGTTACTGTCAAAAACCCTGCTGGTGTTGCGTTCAGTGACGCACGGGACGGTGGCTGCCATGTGCCGGGACTGTCCTCTGTCTCGGAGCTCTGTCTCGGAGCTCTCCCGACTCTCGGGGGCTAAAGCCGAGCCTGCCAGCGATTCCACCCGTGTTCGACACAAAACGTCACTCGAAGTGCCCCCAAACCCGATGGAATCCCCAACCCTGCACTGGCGCGGGACCGAAACGAAGACTTTCCTGTGGACGTGCGCTCCATCAGGCGTGAGTCCTGCAGGTAGCGTGATTTTCCCAGAACCCTGGTAACTTGTCTCTCCCTCCCTGATCGCATGTCCCCCACACTGCTCTGCTCCTTGAAATGACCCCACCGGGAGTTCCTCATTAACCCGAACCCTGCCCCCGCTGCTCCGCTCCTGGGGACGTGCGCCGACCGACTCCGCTGCGCGACCGTGTCGGACGCTCGCCACCCCCCTGGTCTGCACCGCTGCCCCGTCAACGCAGTTCTCGTACGTGCTCATTCTCTCTGACGCGTAATCCAGCTCATGGAGCACAACTACCTGCTCAGCCTCGCCAGAGTTTCGCTGCGTTTGCAAAACTTTTTCTTTACCTTCTCGGCTCCCAGTGACCGCAGCAGCAGCAGGGGTCGAGCCGTATCCACCGCCGCTCGCTCCTTTCTTGGATTTCTTCCCCCGTAGTTTCGCTAGTAAAGTCCTCCGCAGAGGATCAGCCATTCCTTTCCTTTACCCCCAGTAAATTTCTCCCGGGTTCTTTCAACACGTTGGCCCTAGAGGGAAATGACCGACTCGGGGTTCCTCGCTCGCCGCGGTCAAAGCTCGCCGGGCGGACGGGGTCCTCTCCATTCTCCGCTGTCACCTCCACACTGACCGCCTCTCTCCTGGACCTTTTCACTCAGTTCCACTACCTCTCTCCCTCTCTCTCCCTCCCTCTGTCTCTCTCTCTAGCGCACTTTGCCCTCCTCTCCCTCCCTCGCTTTCTCCCCCTCCCACTCTCTCCCTCTATCTCTCCGCTTCTCTCTAGCGCCTCCCAGGCTTCTCCTCATGGTGGCTTCGCGGATGTTTGGAATACTTTCCTGCCTCAAAGTTCACAGATATTATACATTAATTATCCTGAGAACTTCTGATTTTATTTCTTTGAAACTACAATTTTCACCCAAAGTGGAAAAACTGCCCACAATTCAACAACAACACCAGCGGGAGGCTCAATGTGGTAGAAAAATATGGATATAAATCACATTTCTGAATACAGCTCAATGAACCCTTCACATTAATTAAAATGTCTTTATTTAATGAGTTTTTTTAATTATTATTGACCATAATAATGATAAGTAATTAACAAAAAAAAGAAAGAAGACATCATCAATGTTTCTAGGTGCAAATGAGAAAATTGATTAGTGGTAGAGAAGTAGGATTTAACATAAATTTTGCATTACTGGGAGGGTCACATTTATCTTTAGGCTTGGTTGGTGGGCGTGAGACGCAGTTCCAGCACAGAATGTGAATTAAATTCACCTGTGAAGCATCAAAGTGGGTCAAAAATTGCCATCCTCGGTGGAACCTGTGAAGGTATTTCATCAGGAAAAAGTCTGATCTTCTCGGGGGAAAATGTGTGGCCCTCCAGACAGAGCGAGAGAAATATTGAGGAGGACGGTGATAATGCAGCATCTCTGATATATTACAGCTTTTGCAAATGAGCAGGAGCCAGTGTGCCTTTTATTCCATCTTCATTACACACACAACGGCTGTTTTTCATCCTCTGACAGCAACACTGGCTAGAAAGTGCAGCATGATGGATCACCACAGATTATCGACCCGACTCTTTTATCTGCAGTGTATCTTGAGTAATCCTCTCCTCTTTGACCTTGAGTCTGACCCCTGTCCGTGCTCGCAGGACGACCAGAGGCCTTAAGGCAGCCGAAAAGGGAACGAGGCATACTTCACTTGAGCCTCGAGACATTGTTTTTCCTCTGCTCGGAATGTGCAAGAGGATGAAGCTGCAGAGGGTGTGCGAGTGCACAAGCATCTCATAACACACACATCTACCCACAGCATGAGCCCCGTGATGGACAGATTTTATTATCGGAGCTATGCATCCGCAGGGCCCCCAACATCTCACATTCTCCTCACACCCGCCGCCGCCACTGCCATCAGTAAAAACATGATAAGCATCTGCTGCTGCTCTGCAGGAGCTGTGCGGACCCCCGACGCCTCAGCCTGCCCCTCCAGGACCCTGTCTGGGCGCTTGTTTACAGGTCAAAACCCGCAGGCTGCACAGAGCGTCTTTGTGCGCCAACGAGGGGGAAAGCAAGAGGAGTGGGAGTCATGAGGAAAAGAATGGATCACGACGTAAACCTTAAGACCAGACTGACGTCTTCCAGATGATGAAAACATTCACTGGGGGCCAGTGTTCTGCCTTATGTCACCTCTATACCATTTATTTATGTAACGTTCCTGATGGACTCGTTCCTTCCTGAAAATGCGATCTTGATTTGTGATACCTCCTCGTGCCTGAGGTTACACAGCAACAATGATACCTTGTTGCGTGTTAGGCAAAGTGTCAGAGAGGCCCTGTTATGCAAGGAACCACTTATTTATTTGGGTAATTCTTTGGTCTTGCTTTGTATTGTTTTGCTCACATCAGCTGGGGGGTGTGGTTCTTTAAATGACAGCGTTGGTAAATCATCATTGCTTACACTCTGGGAAGAATTACAACTAGCGTAGGTGTAAATTTATTGCTTATTTTATTAGCATTTTTTAAAATCAGGCTCAGCTGTCCATCACATGACACGGTTGTGGTTCAGTCTGTCAGTCATCAGGCCGTCGAACAGCTACCACCATGATGCCCCCCCTGAACCAATAAGGTAACAAGACTTTCTTCTTGGAAACACACTCCAGGTCAGGATAACAGCCGAGCCAGTGACACTGTTTATTTTGTTTGGAGAGGAGAAATCCAACAATAAAACATGTAGGAGTGTGAAGCAACACAAAAGAAGCACTCGTCCGGAGCTGCTCTGCTCTACCTGCTGAGTCAGCCATGATGAAAGAGAGGAAAGGAGGAAGTTTTTCTCTCCTCGCCTTTTCTCTTTTCTCCCTCCTCCTGCGCTCACTTGTGCTCTTTGTGAAGCTACTGGCTTAACATCTGCTTAGCTGGCCCCTTTTCACTCGTCCCAGCCAGTGCGTGTGTGTGTAACAGAAGCGTATTTGTGTGTGTGTGTGTGTGTGTGTGTGTGTGATACAGGGTCTCTGCAGCTGTTGGGGCTCTCCTCCTGATGGCTACTCATTGTTCTCTCTCCGTCCCTCTGTCTCTCCGGTCTCTCTCCCAGCCTGTTTATGGGCCCTCTCTTTTTCACCGTGCACACCCCAGCTGAATTTATGTCTTGGACACAAGCCCTTCTCTGGGTATAAATCATGCTGGAATGATTCCTGTCAGGAGTTGTGTTGCCAAACGCCTGCAGCTTTTACGCTAGAAAAACAAGATCTTAGAGAATACTAGATTCTAATTTCCTAAATATCTTTTTATTTTTTGTAATTCTTATTTTGATCACAGAAAATCACAAGTAAGGTGTTCAGACATTAAAGAAAAAGCATTTCTATTTTATTTTACAGCATTTGTACAAGTACGTTGACTGAAAACCATGTTCACCTGTCTTATAGCAAGAGTAACAAGATATTCTGATGTGAAATAAGACGAAAAATACTTGGTAATATTTTGGTGTTTGCAGTATATATTCCAGAGATCCATCGTTGACATACTGAAACAGTCAATTACGAGTGCAAATATGTAAGAAAAGACATTCTTTATATCAATATTTCATTTCTTCCTGTTTTAAAACAAGAAATCTGTCTTCAAATGTTCTATTATCTATAGAGATAAGAGCAAATGTATGTATGAACTAATCATGCTGACAAACATTAATGTAATATACAATTAAAATGATAATAGAGCATTGGTATTAGTGCTTTTACGACATTTATGTGTCAGGAACAGATATTAAAGACCACACAAGCCCGACATCATATCCAAGCCCAAATAAAAGACAAATGATAGTGATGGCGTATGACACGAGATACCTGATATCAGCAAATATCGCAGGAATATTATTAAAAACAGATGAGCTGTGAGATGAGGGTGGTGAAGATCAGGCACATGGCTCCAAATGTGCTGCATCCTCCCCCCACACACATGCCTCTGTATCTGAAACTCATCACTTAAAGTGGCTCCACACACACACACACACACACACACACACACAGTTTGAAGATGACAAACAACAGTAGCAAGAGATAGTCTGACCTCCTGCTATGATACAGGTCGTTTAAAATTACATGGAGAAGATTTGACTCTGTGTGTGTGTGTGTGTGTGGGTGTGTGTATGCGCGCACGACTCTATTTCATCAGTTCATTGTTTTCATAGAAAAGACAGTTATTGAATTGACTTAGATACTTTGAAATGTGAATATTGTCGTGTATTTCTGTGGAAGCAGCTCCTCAAAGTTTCCAGTTGTAAACTTAGATCCACCCAAATGGCAATAATCCATTTTCCAAACAAACTCTCACTCAGGATAAGTTTGTTAAAGCACTGAAACCCAATTTAATCACTAATATTCACTCCTCACAATAATAATCTGCAGTTTTGATTCTGTTTGATTTTCTTTTCTTCTGAAAATCTGCTAAAGCCTTGCAGATGTTCCTGGGTGGTATGGACGAATGCAACCAAAATATCAACTACAAACAGGGGCATTATTAAGAAATCAGCAGCCAATACCACAGTGTCTCCGAAAATTACAATATTCTGTTACTGTCTCGCCAACATTTGGAAAATCTGACTGTCAGTTCAGCAGGAAGCCAAGAGAAATGTGCCTGTGGTTTCCAGATTATGGTGTCCTCTGAGTGAGGTGGGAGCGTAGAACAGAACGCGTCCTGCTTAATTTTAATCTGAAGACAAAGTCAAAGGAGGGATTTGTTTTTCCTCCATCTATGCTGAGCTTTTCTTCTCTGCTTAACATCTGTTTCACATGACTGGCACGGCTGCTGGTGTGAAAAGCAACTGTTTGCTTCAAGAAAACAACCGAGGATGAGTAAAGTCAACAAGACAGTGCATGCGCACGCTTGTGTGTGTCTGTGTGTGTGCGTGCGTGTGCGCGTGCTGGAACTTTAAACCAGTTCACGTTCTCTTTTCACATTCTGTCCACGCTGTGGTTGCGCAGACACCAACACTGTTCCACAACTTTGGGCCGAAATATAATAAGTCGTGAGCTTTAAGAGGAGAGCTGTCACCAAGTCTTAATTCCAAAATCACCTTGAAGCAACAGCAAAATCAAATGTGATCATGGTTGTGTTCAACGTGGTAATGATTAAAACGCTGGGATGTTTCTGCCCAAACCCACACTGCACACAGTCAGTTCAAGAAAGTTTTTCCTTTGGGAAATTCTTGTTCTGCAGTACAAAGTAGCCGTGGTTTGTTGCATAAATGGGAGAAATGTTTCCTTCCATTTCCCCTATCGTTTCCTTGCAGCTGAGATCAACAACCAGTAAACATGTAGAGAAAAGCTTTGTCACTGTGGGAAAATGTGATAAATCAGACGGATCCCTGAACAGTCAGCGGTCACCGCGAGGTCTTGACCTTCCAGTAAATGTGTCACAGTGACAAACGGTTATTGTGAGTGATGCTTTCTAAGAGCTGGCCGACGAATGGATTGATCCGAACTTTTTGAGAATTCAATTGGCCGACTACGATTGTGCAAAGTGCAACGTGAGACCTTCCTTTGGATTGAAAGAAGATAAGGTCAGCCATGTGTGACATCCTTCGGGAAATAAAAAAAATCCACAAGGTAAAGAAAGAAAAGAAAGAAAAGAAAATCATGACCATAGTTCAGGAGTTAACAGAGTTTTCAAAGAGACTAGTCCAAAAATGTCAATCCCAAAAATGTCCAGGGCAGTTTTGACACCACTGTGAGTAATTCTCCCCCTCCGATGGCTGTGACCTCTCCAGTCATTTCTCATGCAGTGGAACGTGGAGGCATCTGACGTAAATTGGGATGATAAAAATCTATTTTGCCGCGGCTGTTGGTCTTTTTTTGTGCAGGTATTCATTTCAGACAAGGCCAGGCACATACCTGCAGGCCGGAATTTTATCATCGCCGTATTTACCACTATTTCATGTCAGCCCACAATGGCAGGAATTCCTCTGATCACGAAGCTGTTGCAAAGACAACACCTCTAGCTCCAAATGTCGAGAAAACCATTTTTTAATAGATACCGGAGTGTCAGGGATAAATGACATATGAACACTTGTCCAGTCCAACGCCTGCAGGATGTTTGTAGTGCAGTGAAGCTGCAAAGACAGAGAAGTTTTCACTATTTAATTGGCAGAGTGGAGGAACAGTTTCATTTCAACACAAAGAACAACTAATACTAATTTAAAGGTGTATAGTCAAATATTCTGCCATTTCATTTCACATACATGTGTAGTACACAGAACACTTTTCCTTAGAAGTAACAGGCTCTGCACACCACGTTTGTAATTTGAAGTCCGGAAGTTTCCAAAGTGCTGCAGAAAAAGAATCGTTTAATTTGGTGGGCTGACTGCGCCACCGTTTGGTGATAAGCAGGAAAGACAAGCAACTGTTTTGTTCAACAGTTTTGATTAGTGCGGCGATATTTTGTAATACAACCAGTCTCGGTTTTCAATCATTTTAAGATGATTAAAAACCAGATCACAAAGATTAAACTCACATCTATTGGTTTTTGATTACTTGCAAAAATACAAAGCTAAAACAATAAATAATAATAATTTCTAATCACTAAGTGAACAACCATGGGCTCAACCTGTTATGTGTGTTGGCCAAGAAAAAAAAATCCCCTCTTACACTGCTATTTGTTCTTTCTGAGCAAAATTAAACAGATGGGGGATGACAGCACAGTGCAGAGGAGAACCCCACTCCCACTTTAGAAGTTTAAAAAAAAATAACTGTTCAAAATATTTCAGATGACTACACTCTGTATGATTTGACAGAGAGATTATTTATAAAAGAGGTGGTACATAATGACTGTTACCATGGTAATGCATCTTTGAGGAAGTGTTTTAATGTATATTTAAAAGTAAAACAGAGCCTTTTGGGCCATTTTGTGTGTAAAAGATGGTTAAAACACTGAAAGAATGGGCAGTATTGAAAACAAAGTACATATTACAAATGACCAAAACTCATCATACAAAACTGAATCATTTAAGAGAACATTTCTTCTTTATGTAAAGCATTTAAATAGAGGGAAAAAAAGTCCTTATAAGATACTTTATTATTGAAGCTTCATTCCAACTTTTGCCTGAGAATCCTTTTCTCCTCCTCTACAAAAGTCTTGTCGGAGGTCGCTTGTCCCATGTCCCTCTTTCTCTTCTCCTTCTGCTGAAACGTCTCCACTCGACGTTTTTTGGCCGATGTTTTATCCTTGTTGGCCTCCTCATCTGTTCAACCAGAAATTGGGAATGCAGAGAGAACAGAAAATGGAAAATGAAAGTTGTTAAATATTCAGGAGCAGATGTAAGAAAATGTATTACCTAAAAAAATAAATAAATAAAATAAAATAATAATAATATATAACCATCAAATAAGAACGTTGAGCTCATGGACCTTCATTTGCTAAGTCTGCACAGTGGAAATCTCTAAATATTCTGGTGACAGCTAACAAGACAAAACTGCACCACTGTCTCAACACTGAAGGACGAACCTGAGTCAGAGAGTTGCTCCTCTGGGGGTAGGAACTGAGCTTTCGCTGTGTGAGCTTTTGGTGCATCTTCGCCGTTATCCTCATACACATTGGACCACTTTATAGCCATGTCCATGCCAGGTGGGGGGCCCTTCTTCTTCACTGGTTCCGCACTGTAGCTCTCAGGAGGGGGCACTGCAGTCGTGTTCCACGGCTTAAACTCTTTGACAGGCTTCACATAATAGAACAGAGGTTGCAAAAGTAAATTAATGCTTCTCCTACATGAAGAGTAACCAGTAAATAACCACAGATCTGCCAACACAATAATTTGCATTCTCCTTTCTACAAAGTGATGCATAAAGCTTAGAGTTGAAGACTGGTAGTAGTTGTTGAAGACAGTAGAATTAGGAGTTGAAGACAGTAGAATACTGCTCATACTACTGTAACATCAAAATCAGGCTCAGTGCAAAACAGGACTAAAATATTTAAAATATATTAAATATATATTTTAGAAAGTGGCAAAAGAGATTAACGAGTAATTTATCTGTCACTTTCTATAATCCCTCGTTTTTACCTCTTCTGGGGGTTTGACCGTGAGGTTGTCCCAGTCAATCTGCTTATTCAGCGGATTATACAGAAAAGCAGGCTTGGACACGGAGCGGAACAGCTCGTCGGGTTTGGGCAGAGGGGCTCCGCCGGCAGCCCTTTTGGGTGCTTGTTGTGAGGGCTGTGCTCCACTTTCCACAGAACTGGAATGGGAAGGCGCCGTTTTCTTCACAAGATCTCCTTCATGGTCTGAGTCGCTGCCATCACTACTGTCGCTCAAATCGTCATAACTGGAGAAAAATCCCAAAGAACCGGACTTCTTTTCTTCTGTCATTTTGCTTGATTCAAAAGGCTATTAAAGCTGAAATCAACAATCGCGAAACGTCAAATTAGCCAAATTGTGGAAATAGGCTCAGGTACGATTATTGTTAAAAGATATACACCCCATTTTGAATTCAGTTCCAAAACAGTCGCAAACTGTTATGGTGTGTCGTAAACATCGCGGCGTAAAGCTGTCGCAATGCAAGTTGATTAAAAAGACACTGGAAAAGGTAAGAACGCCTAAACTTGTGTGTATTTGTAACAAAATAAGCAATCACTTTAAGAATGCCATTACTGGAACTCCATAGTAGGGCTGTTCATATGTAGCTTGATTTGGTTCCGAACTTAAAGAACTCTGTGACGACTTGGAAAAAAGAGAAACAGCAAATTTTATCCAAACATTTAGTTGTAAAGTATATTGTAAAGGAAATAGGTTTTTGGGTTGCTGTCGGTTTTTCCAGGCTTAATGTTATCCGGCTGATGACACTGTTAATCTTTAAACACTGTAAATATTTTGTATTTATTTGGGTTTTCATGTTTCTTGAGATTCCCTTCTTGAGCCGAGCACTACTCGTGTTTGTTACTCCGTGGCAGTTTTCAAATGTTTCCATCTCTTTACTTAATTAATTTGGAATAAAACTCTTAAAAATTATGAGGGGGGAAAAATACGTTATTTTGATGATTGTAAGAAAATACCAGTAAACGTAAAGCGTTATGGCATTTTATGACCACTAGAGTGCGGCATATTCAAATTAGTGGGGTCAATTTCTATCCGATTAAAGAGGCGCTGCTGAACGCGAGTCTTTATTTGATCACTGATCAATATAGATCATTATTTGCTGAATGGATATGTACAGTTCAAACATGTTATTTGCTCTTCCCTACATTATAAAGTTCATAAAATAAAGTGTTGAACCCAACATATTTGTATTCAAATCCTCTTTTTCTATTTTTGCAAAGTCAGCCATTAAAATACGTTTAAGCATTGATTAAAACAATATTGAGTTTGGGGGTTATCTCAAACAATCAGTTTTTGTCCACATGCACAGAACACGTGTGAAACACAAAGGGCAAACAAGGACAGTGTAAATTCTAAATCTCCTGGATATACAGCTTGAAATATCTCTGTCCCCTAATTCTCTCCATGTTTCACTCTGTCTCTCTTCAGTAATAACAGTACAGGTGCTTCAAATGAGATGTTTGGTATTTTAGGTGAGCAGGAGGTCAGATCTGCAGCTATTTACTGGAAGTCCACTCCAAACTCCATCCTGAAGGCAAAATATCATGTGCACAAAATATTTGAACCCCCCCCCCCCATTCTCACCCTTTCCCTCTTTGTTCTAAAACCATATGGCATATCTTCTTTCATCAGCATTAGCATAAACACTCCATCAACCTTAACTTTTGGAGAAATTCAGCTTTTTCCAAATGATACAGAAACAGTTTTTCATTTATTAAGTTTTGACCTGATTTTGCGCCCTCATGCTTCAGCGGCACCGAAATTAATTCAAACAGAGCTTTGTTCCTAGTTTAACATTCAACACTTCCATCTTTATCCCTGATGGATCTCCCATCTTTATCCCATCTTGATCCCTTAATCCCCAAGTTGAAACTTGACCAAATGTGCCAGATTGCTGCATGGCAATTGAGAAAATTAAACCTGGTCCTAAGTAATTTTGTAATCGTGCAATTACAAATAGTTCCCCCCAATTTCCCCACTAGATTACAGGATGGCAGTGCTTTCCCATTTATTAGATAATGTACACCATTAAGACAGTGAAAGACTTATCTCCAGTTTTTTTTCTGAAGCCGTCTTACTTTTCTCATTATTTCCTGTTATAATCAGCTCCAGGATGCAGTAGTTTGAGTAAAAAAAATGATAAAGGTTGATTTTTTTTTTTTTTTTTTTTTTTTTTATGAGCAGCTGATGGAATTTACCATACCTTTGGCTTACATTTTTAGCTCCCATCTCCACAGTCTGACCATGATGTGAGACATTCCCCATGGAGGTGAAAAGCCACACCTCTCCGCGCCTCTGTTTAATCTAGCCATTCATAATCACATGAATTCCAATTTCACCCGCAGACCTTATTCCAGGTCAGACGAATCCGAGACCACCTGTCAGGAGATGTTTTTGCACACAGTTGGCAAAAAAAAGGATGGATCAGATGTTTTCTGTTTCCGCTTTCTCGAAGAAGAGACAAATCACACAAACTAGGGCCTTGTTTCCAATTTTACTCTGTTATAAAAGATACAATTTGGCCATTTGGAACATTTTAGATTTTATTAACTTTCAGACAGTTAAATCCAGCTAACAAACACCTAAATAACACCTAATTTAAAAAAAATGGTTTGGTGATGTGCCTATAAAACCCAGATGTGAGCATTCATTTATTTTCTCAGTGGACCCTAAGAGCACATTTCAGATAAAAACTCCATCAAATTCTAATCAACAAATCACCAAAGTATTTTTACCTGCATCCATGAACGTCACTTATATACTGTGAGTTTATGATAGATACTAACTGTACTCTCATTACATCTTTACTAGAGTACTACTGATTTTCCTTTTGACCTTGCTGATGGTGACCTTTAAAATCTTATCGTGGTCTGTATCCGAAAGAACCTGTATCCAGGCTTGGGTTGCTCAGCCAGCTTTTTAAACGCTCACAGAGAGGCCAAAAGCAGGATTATTTTACTATCACGTTGTGAGTAATGACAAAAAAATACAACATGGCTGGAGTGGAAAAAATGCACAGCATGCAATGCACGTTGCAATATGAAATGTAAAAGAGCAGTCACGTGCGATTGGAAAGCTATAATCACCCATTCATGGCATAAATATGTCTCTATTTTCACATTTTAATCAAGCGGTGATACAATACGCTGGAGTGGGACTGAGCTGAAGATAACGTGTGTTGTCGTGACAGGTCGTTTTTTTTCCACAGAGGAAAAAAAAAGACTCAAATATGGTTTTAAAAAAAACAACTTGTAATAACACGCATGTGTGTGCAAGAAATAGCAAAAACATCACATATTTAATAACTGTCACACAGTCCCTCTCAGCTTCCATTCTCTGTTTATCAAGTAAGAATATACCCACAGCTCTGTTTGTGCCACACGCACGCTCACACGCTGCTGTGTTTTCCTGGTCCCCTTCCCCTCGCTGGGATTCCAGACCTGAGAGGTGGCATTCTTTGGTGGCTCGTTACATTAACTGCAGGCTGTGTTTGCACCGCAGGCTGTGTTTGCACCGCAGCCTGTCGGGGCTCGTGGCTGGAGGCTGAAAGCGGAACCAACTAATGTGCAAAGAAGAAAGAAAAAGAAAAGGGAGAGAAGGAATCAAGATGAGAGGATTTGCCATGAGATGGTGCGAGGGATCTGGGTCAAAAGGACAGTTTGGGGGTGAAATGAGGGGGGGTGGTGTGGCTAGAGGTGGGTGTTGGGGGTGATCATCCCTATCACATGTTCTACGGTGTCCTGCAGTGTGGACGATGGTGGGCCGAGCACACACAGCACCATCAACCCCATGCCCTTCCTCATGCTTTTGGTTTTTACCACTCTCCTCTGCACAGCCTCCACAACGCGCACACACCCACACACACACACACACACACACACGCAGAAACTCTTTAAAGAATCCAGTTTAGTGCGAGTGTAAATTGCATTCCGTTGATTTTTTGGCAGGTTATTTTGGTTTCCCTTAAATAAAAATAGCATTAAGATGTTTTATTTCAATCTGCATTTCTGGAGGGATTACATTTAAATTATTTCCCACTCAAACCTGTTTTTTGCTATATAATTGAAGAAAACTCACCCCAGGCAGTAAGACAAACATTGACAGCACTTCTGTGATTTGGAGGTTCAAAGCTGTCTGCAGCACAGATTGGTCAGTGCACGGAAACGCCTCCCAGTCTGTATTTTCTGCATGTCATGAAGGTATGCTTTGAACCCATGCCGACAACATCAACTTTTTGCATCCACTCACTAACTGATTGCCCTTCATCTGAGCAGACAGTAAAAGAGGATAACCAAGGAACAATGATTTCATCTATAAAAGAGGATCCCAAACACAGACGAATGGCACAACCTGCAGCTCACACCATCACCAACTTCTGTGAGATGTCAGAGGAAAAATCAAAGCGTCTTCCCAGCTAATGGTAATAATATCTGTCCTATAGTCATATCCAAACTGTAGCCAGACAGGAACATCATTTATCAGGGTGCAAATCTCATTTGAAATCTAAGCGATGCTCCCAGTCTGTTGCTTTTACAAGCTGTCTGGGTGTCATTGTTTGCAATTGCAATTCTTGGATCGAGGCAGCGGTGATTTTTGACAATCCAACGCACTTTCCTAGGTGGTGATACAGTAAGAGAGGGTGTTTCAGTCACAGAACAGCAGAAAACCAGGCTGAAATCAGAACAGCAGAACCTCAAACAGGCTGGAACCGGTGGAGGTCACGCTATCAGAGGTACATCCTATACCTTGTATGAAGAGCAGACGCTTGTTTCAAAGCCAGAAAAATATGTTTTGAAGGTTAAATATACTGCTCAAAAAAATAACGGGAACACTTAAACAACACAATGCAACTCCAAGGCGTTGTAGGGAGGTCATACAGGCACGTGGAGGCCACACACACTACTGAGCCTCGCTCATTTGAACTTGTTTTAAGGACATTACATCAGAGTTGGATCAGCCTGTAGTGTGTTTTTCCACTTTCATTTTGAGTGTGACTCCAAATCCAGACCTCCACGGGTTAATACATTTGATTTCCATTGATCATTTTTGTGTGATTTTGTTGTCAGCACATTCAACTGTGTAAAGAACAAAGTAGTTAGTAAGAATATTTTATTCATTCAGATCTGGGATGTGTTATTTTAGTGTTCCCTTTATTTTTTTGGGCAGTGTATCTACAGAAGCACATCAGTTGGGTTGGCCATGCCCTCCTTTCTGAACTATCTGACAGAACTTCTGCTGTAGGTCTGCTGTGTGATGGAGTGTATAGGGAAAGGATTGGGGGCACATTTCACACCTTGGGGGCAGCTTGGTGGGGGGTTGGCAGCAGCTTTATGGGCAGAGGGCACCTGGCTGTTAGCTGAGGTCCCTGGTACGGACAGGCTTTAGTGATCAAAGCAGGATAATCCCTGCTCCGTCCAGTCACACATCAGTCCTACCCAATGCTGTCTCCTCCTCTGAGTCCTCGCAACGTTACATCCGCTACACCCCCCTCCCCCGAGCCTCGGAAGGCTCCGGATCTCCCATAAAAACAGCTCATCCTCTCTCCTGTGCTGGTCCAACCTGTCTCTCCTGATGCCCACGGTGAACCCTGGAGCTCCAGCTTTGGGATTTTCTGACTCATTAACTCTGCTCAGTCAGGTGAAGCAGCCTGCAGATTCCTTCCAGCCAAGTTCATCAACCCCAGCCAGCGGCTCCAACTGTGAGGTGATAAGAGAGAGGGGGCTCCAGCCATGGGACCCTGCCGTGACTTTGTTTAGTGTGAAATGAGATGAGCAGGAGGGGGACGAGGAGGAGCAGGACAGGAGAAGGTGCGAGCACCAATCGTGGCCTTCAGATGGGTTCTGATGAGTCAGACGTGGGCAGCGCTGCACCCTAATGCAGTGCAGCGTATTTAACACAGCTTAGCAGTGTAGTTACGGGAGTGTTAACGCCTGTCAGTTATACGACTGCTCGCCTTGGCAGCAGGTGTTTGTTTGACCCCAGGTCTAATGTGCAGACGGTGTCCTGTTGACCTGTACCGTTTGAAGCTATAGGACTAATATGGAGCAACAGGGGAAGAAGGGGAACGCCTTTTCAAAGCAGCATTCTCAAAAGGTTTATCGCTGACCTGCTGAGCCAGTAACGGATGATGGTACCGTGGCGGACGCTACCGTGTGTTAGTGTGGGTGGCATCAAAACATTCTCCTGCTTTTCTGCAGACATACCATAAACAGCGCAAAGACAACAGTTACACAAAATAAAATGCGTGGCAGGTTAAATTATCCTATAGTGCTAAATACAAAATTAAGGAGAGAAAGGTAAAGTTGTGTTATTTAGCCACTGGTAATGGAACTGGTCAGCCAGGAAAAGGACCAATACTGTCAAGATGAAATAAGATAAAATCATCCATTCGATAGACATCAAAAATATGGTTCTTTGGATGATAAAATCACCCTAATGTCCATATACCAAGACAAAGATGACAATCATATTAAACAACCACAAAAGCCAGAGCTCAGCTTCAGTTTGTCCTGTCTGGGCTACTGTAGGACCGGGGTCCATATCAGAGGACCTTCTTCATGGAACAGAATGGAACACAAATGCAATTTGTATTAGAAATGTTGCCTGGAAAAAGTGCTGAAATGCTTCTCCTCCTGTTTTCCTGTTCTCAGTCTTTTACCACCTGTTCACAAATGCTTTCGTTTTTGGCACAGGAGCAAAAAACAACAACAGAAGAACAACAGAGCTTATACAGATATAGCGCCGGTGAAAGAGGAGGATCAGGTGTCTTTGTCTCTGTGCCGCAAATAAATACAGAGGAATTTAGGTGAACTAGCAGCCAGAGCCTCCAGAATGATGGCATGGGTATTATTTAGCTGTATTGGACACGGACACGGAGGGTAAAAGGAAGAAAGCTATAAAAGATAATGTGTTGCAGTCATGCCTCTGAGCCCCCTTCCTGTAAGTTATTTTGGAAAGATTTATTCCATTTTATTATATAACGTACACAGTTGACATAACTCAAGTCACGGCCAGCTTAATGTTTGGGTTTCCAGCAACGTCTGATGCCCAGCAGAGCCAGTCAGCTTAAAACCGTCTGGAAGCCACGACTGTGCTGACCTCAGGGCTATCTCTAGATGTCTGCTTGGGTAATTCTTTTCTTCTCAGGTCCGCAGGGTGATATGTTCCTAGTCAAATTATTTAAATAACACTAAAAATAAAGCCTGTGATGCATTTACAAAGTCCTGGACCACCTGAGCAATCGATTAATAACAGAATCTTCAAAAACCACGCATTCTGCAGCTGGATGTTCTCCATTCAATTCTCTCTCGAAACATGTGGAGAAATATTGAGACATGTTGGCCAGCTGCGGACGACTGCGTATAGTCTGACTAAACCATTGAGTATATAAGCAAGATAAGGTAAGTATTGTTAAAAAAAAAAAAAAAAACTAAGTTTGAATCACTACTGGGTTTTTAGTAGGATTTGGAAGCAGCACAGTTTTAATGAATGTTATTAAGAACTTGTTATTGCTATTACAAGTCAAATAACTGTGTGTCATAAGATAACATGACATAAACTACATGTAAATGTGATTTTGCTACTTCCATCGCCTTATCGCCAGCGCATAAAGAACAACTCTGCTACTGTGGGAAATTCTTGATCTCTTGGTCTTTACATTCTAAGAAAGGATCTAAGACTTTGTTCTTATATGTGGACACGGCGGCAGCTGGCGGTCTGGACAGATTACACATGTGAGCTAACAATGTCGAGGTCTTTTATGCTTCAGCCAAGACCCATTCTGGCTTTAGCCTTGAAGAGTAAACCGTGAGGTATCAGCGGTCATCCATCCGTGACTGGAGCCAGACTTCTTAACCTGTCTTCTGGCTGACAGGTGCCACTGTCTTGCCCCAGTGGACAGAAAGGTTGCAGGGCACAAAACACGAGCTATTTTTTGCTGTGCTGAAAGTAGACGGTGACATGGAGCAGCTGATGGATACAGGAAAGTGTCTGGGCTAAAACTAGGGCTGCCATGCGTGAAACAAAAGGTCTTTACCACCCATGAACTGCCAGAAAAGGAACCAAACGTCACGGTGTGTTTGACGGAAGTGGAAAATTACTGGGGAGCATCGATCAAGAGCAACCTAGGAGAAGTTAAGGAAGTTAAAGAAGTTCGTTGGCTTCTTCTTTGTGAAAAGTAGCTGATGAGCAACAATAAGCAGCTCAGTCACAGTGAAGATATCAACCAGGTTCTGCAGCCTGAATATCAGCTCATCAAACAGCCGGACGCCAGTTTGCTCAGGCGAGGAACCCCAGTATGGGCCCTTGAAAGGACAAATCAGACAGAACCAACAGACAGAAACAAAGCAGCAGATGGGCGACACTCGGGCTAAAAATGGCATCGAGACTGTGAATATTGTCACATCATGCTCTGTTAACTGAGAGTTTATCCCCAAGACATTTTGACTTAACAATTAGTTAAAATAAATACACTTAATGAAATACTCTGGACTAAATATCCTGGGTTGCTCTAACACGCTAAGCATTAGAAATGTATCACATCTAAGAGGCAAATATTAGGTCTGTGTATCAAACCGCATCTTTAGATGTGACTGCGCTCAGCGATCACAGTTGAAACTCGGACCTAACATTTATGTCACCGCACCACGCACGGCACACACGATGCCTCCTGAAGCACACAGTCATGTTCACATTGTAGCTTTAAGTGGATGAATCTGAATGCTGGGAGGTTGTAATGCTTTAGCAACCACTGTCCTCACCCTTCCTTTTTCATTGCATCCACTTAAAGAACTCTCGGCCCAATTCTGAGTGATTTTTTTTTTTAAATTATAGCAGCATATTTTGACTAATTGACTGGTCTTACAATGCAAATGTTAGCAGGAGTGTTGATTAAAAAGTAGTTCATTCTTTTTATTGCATTAGCCCGAGACATACAACACAGGTGTTACACACAAGCATCTAAAAACTAATCTACTGCTCAAATGTTGAATTCTGTCTCGTTCTCGTTCTTCCACCTCCTTGGGAATGTTATTGTGTAAACCAGGGATCACAGCGGGTTCTCTTTCCCTGTAGCGGTAAATCTGAGTTGTTCCTCTTCTCAAACTGGCAACAATTTTCTCTGCAGTTGTTTCTCATTTTCAGCAGAACAGCCAGTTTTTGTGTGTTCCCAGGAAATAAATAGTTAGGTCTGGTTTTCATTGTTTACGTTTGAAGTTTCCAGTGAATGGAGCTCGCATTAGGTCCGCATGGGTGCCGTTTCAAACACAGGTAAAAGAAAGGATGGGAAATATGTGAAAACAGAATAGAAATGTGAATAACAGAGCCCATCATCAGGCAGCAGAGAGAGAGAGAGTACAGTAATTGTCAAAACATTCCCATATGCAAAATCCATTTAAAAAAAAGAAAGTTGTTTCCGTGTGTTCTTCCCCCTGATTCTCTAAAAACCCCACCACTGGACTGCAAAATTCCAAAAACTTTGTAAAACAAAATACAGGTTTATCAGTGTGTTTGCCCTTTGCTGGATTAAAGCTGAAAGACTCGAAAAAGATGAGACGCTTTCGCTTCAGCGAATCCTGTGGAGGTTTGACGTACGAGAAGCCATTTTCTGTGTGTTTACGCGGGCAATTTCTACGCTCCAGTGATTGTCTGTTGTGCTTATTCTGCGATAAAAACAAGCATCATTTCAACGTCTGCAAAATGTAAAAGCCATATTCAAAGATTAATAAAATAGAGATAAAGACTGTGTGGTGAGAGCAGATGTCGAATCATTTTTAAAAATTATTTTTAAATAAAAACAGACAAACGGGGAGAGCTCTTGAAGATTAGTCAAAACTTTGAAAGAGGGAAATTTACAATATTTCTAAAAGCACAAAGGCTGTGGTTGAGCAGCGCTTCATCTTTTCTGTGGCAAATCCAGCAAATGCGTGATGGCCTGTGACATCTTTAAACACTGAGCGGAGCCACGAAATCTTCAAAGCATCTCATCGCAAATTTGATTTTAAAGTTTAGAAATGCGACTGTAAATACTTGGCAGAGTGTTTTCCTTACATTGTCATGCAACGCGCCGGCTGAAGAACCTTTCCCAGAACTTTTCCAAGCTATGTTTGTCTTTTCCTTGTGTATGTTACGAAAACTAAACAACACTAACCATCCCATAAATGGGGCGACTACAATATGATTCTGCACGTTTCCGGTAAACAATAGAAATGCACAGTAGAGGCAGACATATAGTTACCATAGTTACCATCACTGATTGGTTTACAGTATTTAACAGCCTTTTTGTCATGCAGCTGTGTTGTCTAACCAGACTGGAAGCGTCTGATTTTTTTTTTTCCCTCTGCTTCATCACACCATGATTATTGAATCCCAGAGTTTTGTGAAGTGAATCTAAATGTTTTGTTTTTAAGATGCATTAAACCCCAATAATTGTAGTTTGACCATGGCGCATTCCCAGTTTTGGTGGTTTTACGTGTTGGTAATCCAGGAATAACACCTTCATTTTTGCTTTCGATGGTTTATCTCATTGCTGATGCTCAGGATTAACAACAAGTATACAACAGTTACATTCAATTCAGTTTATTTTATATAGCGTCTTTTACAATAAAATTGTCTCTAGGTGCTCTACAGAGGCAGAAACTCAGAGCCTGAACCCCCAGGTAAGCACAGTGGCAAGGAAAATTCCCTTTTAACAGGAAGAAACCTTGAGCAGGACCAGGCTTACAAGTAGGAACCATCATGCTGAAGATGTGCAACTCTGTGTGTGGCTCATGGATTATTGTTAAATAACATTTTGACATAAAGATGATATCATTATCATCACCAGAGTCACCTCACAAAGAAACTGTATGAGGTCTAAATTACTCACAGCCTAACTGCATCAGTGGAGATAAGAGAAAACATGCCTTTCAAGCCATTCGCTCAACCCTCCAAAGGACTGAAATCGGATTTTGTCTGAGGAACACTGTAGTAAGCAAGCATAAAGCTGCTCTCTGTTCCACAGCCAGCCCTGCAGAGAATTCACGCCAGACAGAGGATCAGCTCCACAGATGAAAGTGAGGTCAAGGTGGCTCTATTCCCTCCTCCTCCTCCTCCTCCTCATCAACCTTCTACTCCTTTTTCTCTTCTTTCTCCACCTCTCCCTTCCCCTCATCCCAACCTGGAAGCAGACAAAGCTCTAGAAAATGACAGCTCCGTCTAAACTATTTTCTTCTCGTGACCCACACATTCTTCTGGACAAATTGAGACTTTTTTTTTTTTTTTTTACAAGTCTTAGTCCCTTTGATTTCAGTTGATCGTAATTGAAAACGTTCTTGATGTTCAGTGAAACTCAACCTGTGTGTTGGATTTACAGGAGTCTACCTGCTGACTGAACTTCAGAGCAGCTCTTCAGGTACCAGTGAGGTACAAGGTCTTTGCTCGCTGATGACCACTTGTCTGACTAGTTTTTAAAACGGATTTTGAAACACTCTCTCATTTACATTCTTTTGCAAAAAGAGGAAAGAAAACACGACATAATGACTGAAATAATATTGTTGGTTTTTCCAGCAGGACAGATGCGCTTCTTTACAAACTGCACAGAGGAAGACAGTCACCACAGACACAATGTAACATGACATACTGTCCTTTTCACATAAAATCTGGCATTTTCCCATGAAATGACACCGCTTCATTTTAAATTAAATTTATGAGCACATGATCTTACAGCTCTATTTTTGCACACACGCTTAGGTCGTTGTATCAGTCAATGTTGCAGCAAAGACTGGTTTTGGAAGTGTGTAACTGTGGTTGAGCTCTGTGAGAGATGAGCAAAAGCAAATGCGCACAGATACACACAAGCCCCTCAGAGGCAGCCAAACATTTGTTAAGTGAAAGAACAACTGCTGTCTGCTGATTTCCTGTCCTGTAAACTTAAATGATGTTTTTGGATTCTGCTCACTGACTCAGCAGACGCTGCGTGAGCCAGAACTTTAGCCTCGGTCCAGAGTGCTTACACACAGCCTCACATGCAAAAACTGTAAGCCGAAGTGCTTCCTGTGCAGCCAGCGTGTTCTTCCTCCGTGCCCTTCTCCACCCAACCCGACCCCCAACGGGACTTTCACTTCTGAACTTGCTCCCAGCCCAAACACCCCCTTCGCCCTGGACTCCCCAGGCCCCTCTTCCATGCTTCCCAACAGCCCCTTGAGCTCTACAAACCGCCGCTGCGCGCACACATGCATGCTTTTGCACGATGCATTGTTTCAGCTTCGGTCCGCTCTGTGTGCATCGCCATCTGTTAAGCACTCTCCCAGCTGTTGCCCACTCTCTCCTCACTCGACAAAATAACAGCCCTACGAGCCGATGACACGCACCCAGAAATTACACAGGGCTGCGTCCGCTAATTAGAGACAGAGCTACGTTTAATGTCTAGTCAGTTTGCAGGTCAACGCAGCCGCACATGCCCTGTCAAACCACAGCTTATCAGTGAGATTTGTGGCTTATTGATGAGTTGTTTAACTGATCACCAAACAAAGCTGTCCATGAGGTTTGGAGGACATTTTGTTTTACGCTATATCAACCGTAGAGCTCCCAGCTTCCTCCTTTTCCTGTTTCTCTGACTCTCCTTTCTGGTCCTCCGAGGCTGAAAGTTTCCACAAACCCCACATTTACAAGCTGTTAGTGTATTATGTTGTCTGGAAAGACAATATGGAAAGACAATACGCTCTCTGACCGGGACATGGTATTTGAATTCTACTAGTGGGAACTTCTGGAGCTCAAATCGTGTGTGCAGGTAGGAGTACATGGTGCCCTTGAGACTGGAACCAATATGCTTTTAATTAAAAACAGATTCAAACAAACGAAGAACAAAAAGGAGGTAATCTGACTGTTTTACTGGTTGTTTTAATAAAGCATGTGGTGTTACACACTGTCAAACCTTTTACTGGCAAATTGGTCTGGCAAAGGTCATGTCAGGACCAAATTGACTGCATTACGTAATGATTCTGGATAAACTACCGTGGTCCCGTTTCAACACATTTAAGCAGAAATTCACAGGATAAGTTATTAAGTTATCCATCCAGGGGTCACCGTACACCCATCTGCCCGCTCCTCCGAAGAGAAGAGGAGACATAGTACGATTCTCATTGCTGGCACCAGTGGCAGTGCACGATGGACTGATTAGTCTGCATCTGGACGTATGAAAAAGAGAAAAATTTGAAACATTTGCCGTAAATCTGGGTGCATGTTTGGCTGACGTCGCTTCTCGCCATGTTAAAAACGGAAAGCCACCAATAGCTTCATGAATTCCACCCATGTTTGGGTTCTGGCTTATCGAACCGTGGTCCGGTTCTTTAACCGAGGTTTGAGACATCCTGATCGTAAGGGTCTGAGGTGGCTCCTTGATCTCTCACAGCGAGCATCACTCAACATTTTTCTATCCTTTGCTTATTGGAAGAAAACATCTGGCCAAGGCATTTCTATCCCGCGGTGCTGATTAATGGCAAAGCCTGCAGAAGAGAGGGCGCACCAGAGAGCACCCACCCGTCGCTTCCTCTTTGGAGACTACAGTCTTTGATGAAAGGGGGGAGGAGAGATTAGGAATATTGTAACTATGAAAAAAATGCGCTGTTCACAATGGCTGGTACTGCACTGGCTCCGTGTCACTTTGACCACTAGTTCATTATTCCTTGTTTGGGCAATTTGCTTATTCCCTGCACCGCTTGCTCGTAAATGGAGAACTCCTGGGCACTCCCAGGATTTAGAGTCTCCTCGTAGCATCACTTGCCGGAACTTTAAACCGTATGGACCCCCTTCTTTCCTCAGACTAAGTTGGGGGTTTGTGGCGAGTCCCAGAGATCCAAAGAGCTCTGTTTGTTCCAGACTAATGACTTAACCTTGATTGGGAGTTCTGGAAGTAGGTCAGTGCTGGTTTCTATGGAAAACTGAGCAAGATAAAGTGTCATTTTCAAGAGGGGGAGCATGTAGAAGTGAGAGTTCAGGTTACAGAGACACAAAAGACCCCTTTTTTTTATTAATCTGTCACTGTTTTTATGAGGAATCAAACCCTTTGTGACATGACACCCACAATTACTGATTTTATCCCAGTACGAATTCAGAGTAAGACGTTCGAATGCTCAGCAGTACTCCAGGCTTTCTTTCATTCATGTAGTATGTTTACAGTATGTTTAGAAGCCAACTGCATCCATCTTCCTCTAGGCAGCATCATTAACCTCTGTCAGTACCTGACTATTCCATCATTTCATCGCGCTGCAGTGGTCAAAGCAAGAAGGGCCACTGACAAAACCACACGTCTGTCCGTGATGTCACGATGGCTCATGCTGAAATCCAACACCAGCAGCTGGTAGGAGTTGCGCTGGGGTGAGCACGGGTCCCCCTGAATCAGTGCAAGTCAAGGCACATAGCAGAAACCAGCGCCTGGAGGTAAATCCGCGCAGAGCTGCATCTGCTGCAGTGTTGGAGAGGAATCCGAGCTCTGGTTCTCCGGAACGAACGACAGTCAAATTAACACTGCAACAGTCCACCAAACTTTCCAAGTGATTTTTTTTTTCTTTTTCTTTATGAGCACTGCTGGCGCGTCTCCATCCGGGTCAGAAATAGCCGGTTTTCTCTGCGCACCGCAGAGCGCAAAGGCGCTGAGAAGCTCAGGTTTGGACAGTCTGGAGAGATCTGCTGCGGATCGCAACACCATGACGGGATTCTGAGGTGGCTGCTCTCCGGCGTCCAGTGTATGCTTCCTTCGGCTGCACAGCCAGAGCCAGAGCCCATGAGCAGGTATCCTCTTGAGCGTGATTCTGTTTTCACCCAGATCTCTGCTGCCTGGACAAATGAATACAAATGCATTTAGGAGCTCAACGGACAAGGAGTGGACACGTTTCCGCGGCAGCAACGTAAGTGGGCTTTCTTTCTTTCTTTCTTTCTTTCTTTCTTTCTTTCTTTCTTTCTTTCTTTCTTTCTTTCTTTCTTTCTTTCTTTCTTTCTGTCTTTCTTTTTAACCTTCGCCAATCTTGCAGCTGTTTCCAGTTACTTTACGCAAAAACTGCGTAAGAGGGGTGTTGTAATCCTATGGAACCTCTGGCGGGGATTCAAATGGACGAAATCGAACTCGCAACAGCTACGACTTCAGACCAAACATGCCGGACGTTTCATTCGATTCATCTGAAAATCCGGAAGTTTCTAAAAGACAAACGCATGAGCTGCAGTAGGCTGAACACAGGAGACACTAACAGCAGCTGGTGCTATTTTAAATTTAAACGCACCTTTTGAATATTCTTCTGTTTCTGTGATGAAACTTGTGTTTTGAACGTGTTTAACTTGGAGCAGTTTGAACACATGACCAGGGTTTCCAGCCGTGCAACATGCACACCATGTGCACAACTGCTGAACACACTTGATCTTCCACTTGTGAGAAGCATGAATGAGAATGGGATTGGAAGCAGTTATGGTTCCTGCAGCCAGCATACCAGCAGGGATAAGTCATTGTGGATGACATAGTAGCATCTTCAGCTGTCCTGTGACATCCTGCTTCGCGCTTTCCGCCTTGTTTTCTTCTGACTGTTGCCTGATGAAGACAGAAGCGAGCGAGCGAGTGTGTATGCATCAGTAGTTAACCGGCTCCTCAGACAATCAGCCACTGTTGCAGGAATCGCTGTGCAGCCACTGCCTGAGGTTTGTCTGTGCGCGCAGGCTCCCATCCCGTAGTGGAATTCTCACCGTGATGTGTGGTTCTCGGAAGTGCAGATGGCCTTCAAGTCCAAAGCCATGTCAGTCATGTTTTTGGACATGTGAACACAAATGGAGTTGAATTCCACTGAGTTGTCCGTGTCATGTGACACAGCTGTTTTGTTTGTTGTTTTTGTTTTCTTTGCTGAGCTGATTGATTTGTGGTTTACTCTGATGTGGGGCATCCATCGTTCTCACAGAGCAGAATGTTTTATTGTTTTGTTCTTCAGCAAAGAAGATGATTCAGATAGTGACGTGTTTTTCTTCACTCTTGGACGTTTTCAGATGTTTGTTTTTATTGATCATTGACTTTTGGAAACATTAACACCAGTAAATAATAATAATAATAATAATAATAATAATAAAAGAAACTATTCTTGGTAGAATCCCAGCCTGTCCAGCTGCTCTGAGTATGCTCATCTTCTCCCCAGCTGTAGTTGTCGGTGAGATTGAGTGTGTTTAACCGGCCTAACATCTGCAGGTCTCCCCACAACAGGAAAAGGGCAAACCAATAAAGGCCCGTGGAAGTTTACTCACAGCTCTTTGTCTTGTGGACTAAGTCAATCTTTGCTCTGGTCTGCGCTGACCTCTTGACTCCATCTCCTCTCACAAACACACCCCACTTCTTCCTCTAACTAGAAGAATCCGCTTCTATAGACATCCAGCTTTCTGTAATTATAGTGTAGATTTAACTTTAAGGTTGAACTTTTTCTGCTTAAAGTAGTTTTGGAAGTTCATCAGGTTGTGGAAAGAATTTCAGCTGCCGAGCAGCAGGTAGACAACTCAAACCTGGAAACTTGTTGGCCTGCTAATTTTTTCCCCTGATGGATATGAGGAGATAGGTCCGCTGATTGTTTCCATTGTGAAGGAATTTTGATAAAGACTGAGGTGCTAGAGATGAAACGCCGCCAGTAGGAACAGATGTGCATCAGTTCGATCCTCGTGCCAGTAATGTGTTAGCCAAGAAGCAACACAGAATCACCGTACTTGATTAGAAAGATTCCTCCATGTTTTATTTCAGAGTCACAGACATATCCAAATCTTGGCTTGTGCATGAGCCCTTTTGCTTGTTGATGGATATGTGGAAGCTCGCTCAAAAGAAACTCCTAAACCACCTATCGCCCCCTGGTGGATTGGTGAAGCAAGGCCTTAACAGATCCTTAGCTCAAACTAAAAATTGCGTATCTGTGTTCTGTCATGTAGTCCATAACATGCATCTGTGTTCTGAGTGTTTGATCTTAATTTTTGTTTTAGCTTGATGCTATTAGAATCATTAAAACTAATCACAAACATTGAGTTTTTTTGCAGTTGGAGAATATGCACATCAATCTCCATCGCTTATTTATTTCCCTCTGTTCTGAAATGCATTTCAAATTTGAACTCATTTGAGCCACATTCTTGCTAAGAGCGTTTACAGGAATGGAGGTCAGGCAAACGCTTCCAGGTCAAGTTCAATAAACCTTGATTTTCTGAAGTATGACTCCCGCGCTGAGTGCTTTTAAAGCGCTCCCGGTTTTAATATCCTGAAGGAAATTGTTCCCTCCTTCAGTCAGGAGGGAATAGAAGTAAATGGACAAACCAATCAAGATGTTTTTGTTTATATATGGCTGAATATCTTTAAAATCAACTAGCATTTCGAGTTAAGCGGATGGTGGTCTAATGTGATTTTTACCTCCAAGAGTGTTCAAGCGGAAGTTGGTCTTCTTTCTCCGTTGCTTTTTTGCTTAATTGGATAAACATCTGACAATATTTTGTCTTGATGCATAGCTTCCTTGGGATGCGATGGGCATTTTATTAAGCGTTATTGCGCACGTCTCTGCTCCAACAGCAGCTACCACTTAAAATGACCGTATGTCTCTTTTCTTGAACTGAAGTGACTCTGCTCTCCATTGGCGCCTGTCAAACTTTTTCCACATTTGAATGGGCCATTGTTTGGGATCCAAGTTAATTTTGAGGGGAGAAAGGCAGGATCTGTTACTGGTGGAATGATTCATTTCAGCGGGGAGTTTTAAGTTGTGATTATTTATAGTCTTGACATGACACCCACTCCCCACATGGTGGTATTTCCCTTGGTCAACACAACGGTGTTTGGGGAGCTTTGTCCTGCTTTCAGCAGCATTTTCCATTAACTGCAGGGATCGGAAAGCATGTCGAAGTGTGTTTTGTCAATAGGGATTTGAATGAGGCCTTTGGGTACCTGTCTACCTGGCAACACTTTAGTTGTTGAAAATTTGAACATGCGAGTTTTATTAACCTGCGCTTCACAATGGGTTAAAGTACTGGAAACCTCCCATGATGATCTCAGTCTGCTGGGGGTCTCAGGGATGCCTGAAATAGTCCTGAAGACGACAGACAGGCAGACAGGCAGTCAGACAGACAGAACGCTGCCTGAATCAGCATCAGATGGCCCCATGTTGACCCTCCAGAATGTTATATTTAGGTTTCTAGCTTCTATTTTTGGTTTGTGCATGAAGCTTGCCACATTTTAGGCACCAGCTCACTGTTGGATTTGTAAAAGTCACTTCACAAATTCCCTCATTCATTTTGACCTATTTGAGGATCTGCCTGGGCTTCTGGCTGTGGAATGTCACACTACTTTCCTGATGGGACGCAGGTGAAAAGCGCAGCTCATATTAGCCGTCTTGTGCTTTTACCCCTTTTTAATCAGCTTTTCTCTTTCATTCCTCCTGTCTCACTTTCATTCTTATGCGCCTCTGTCCATCTTTCCTTTGGTCACTTTGACCAAACAAATATGGCCGCCTGTCTCGGGTCTTACGTCATCCACTGGTTGCCACTTCTGGGATTGACCTTCTCCTGAAAGGCTGTCAAGAGGACGTGCTTGTCAGGTTTCTACCCAACCAGGGTCCAATCGTGTTGACATAACAGTCCCCCGAGGCCGGGACAGCAGCCCCTGATTGACAGCCCTCTTCTTGCTCGTCTTCTGCAATGGTACACTGAGCTAACACGCCTAATTTCTCCTCTTGTCTTTTGCCTCACCGTCACACTGTGTTGAAAATCATCACACTGCGTGCCAGAAGCCCCTTGTAATTGTGTCAGGAGCTGTCATATGCACATGGCTGTCAATATGATTCATTCGGTTTGATTATGCAGAGCATTCTTTGAAGGCATACATGATATATCCTGTGTAAAGTATGTTTGGGGTTGGCTGCAAATTGCCAAAGCTTTACATTGTCATTATTTATGTCAGATCAAAACTGGTGCTTGTTGGACTTTGGCTGGTCTCTTGACAAATTAATCTTAAGATGCAAAAGCATTTCAGCTCAATTACTTTTGGTTTATAGTAGAAGAAGATAGAGTAAACTAACGTCAGCTCTTGTTAGTGAATCAAATATACAGTATATTCTGTAGGCCAGTGCTATATACCTGTTTAAAAGATCTGATTCTTTTAAAACCTGAAAAGCTGTGACAGTGAGGTTGGGTAACTTTGGATCGGTTCTTGTAACTAGGCGCAAAAGAAGCATTTGTGTAATGAAGCATTTTATAATATTATAAACAAAAGGGTTGTCCTCGCTGTCTTATTGACCCGACGCTTGTCTGGTTGGGGCTTTGCATGGGAACCATCCGTGTCTTGAAACAATAAAAGTTGGTACAGCGTCTGCAACACCACCAACAAAAGCTGCCCGCATGACTGTATTTTCCAGATGGAAAAAGTCAATAGCTGAATGTATTTCTTAACGCAGATGGATCAGGTTGAATAAAGGGATCAGGAAAGCATTTAAGAGATTCCACCTTTCCTTTTGAACACTTTAAAATCAATGTAATGCTTTAAGTAATGGCTGTCTTTTATATAGTTTCTTTTCACTTAATCCATTAACTTCCAAGTACAAGAAGAAAGAAATGATCTCGGAATGTTTGCTCGCGTCTGCCTGTGTGTGAACTGGGTGAATCAGTCATGTACATGACAAGTCTCTTTATCACAAGTAAACCTCAGAGGATCATCTCTTTAGAGCTTTACCAGGGCTGCAGGAGAGTTCGTAGCAAGCACAGTCAAGTTCAGCGTACATGTCACATCATTTGGGCTCTTCTGGAAACCTCAGCAAGGGACTTTACCATTACCATCAATGCTTGGTCAGTTTACTCTCTGTTCTGAGCACCTATGGTATAGACAAGCTCATCCGGCACCAGACTGCTGATGGGCTCCTCATTTAATTCAGTTTTAGTGAAGGAAGACTAGAGAGAGTGGAGACGTCTGTTAGCATGCAACAGCTACTGCAAGCTTGTCTTTGCCGAACAGGAACAGAGCCAGGTTCTAGTCACTGATGTTCTCAGACTTGTCATAATTCTGTCTGTGATTAGTGATTTATAGCTAAAATAGCTTAACACGGGACTAGGGTTCTGCTATGGGTGCAGTCACTTTACTCCAATATTAATAAATAAATGTGTACTACAGTATATCGTGGTTTATACACCTGTCTTTCACTGTTTTAGCACGACCCTTGACAGTGGCTTTTTAAATCAACCTCACTGGAAACAGTGAGTGTATAGTTCTTGTATACTTCAGGTTTTCAATTTGTGTGTTTTCTTTCTAGGTGGAACTTAATTCTGCTCCTGTCAGTATGCTCAGCTGTACTCTCTGGAGAAGAAGACGACCGTGCTCAAGGTAAACAATGACACTGACGTGCATTACCCGATGATGATCACAAACACGCCAAATATGCCATATTTGGTGGAGGCAACGCAACCTACTTTCTTTATATTTTGGAAAATGCAAAACACATGTTTCACTGCACTTGACTTCCTTCACAAAAGAAGGAAGAAGAAGGGTAGTGTAAAGAAAACTTTGACGTTTGTAGTGAATTAGTAGGGTGCCTTCCGGGGATTAGAACTGCATCACTGCCAGAAATACAGTACTTCAATATGATGGCCTGTGTTTTGACATGATGACATTCTTCAGCACCAAAAAACAAAAAACCCTTGGAAACGTCAATCGACCCTTTGTAAGCAGTTTTTTTTTTTTTTTTTTTTTTTTTACAAAAAGGAAAAATATATGCAGTTCATTTAATGGAACTAAAAGAAAAGTGATTCAAAGTGTTTCAGTTTTAGTGTTATCTCAACATTCCGCCCGTTGTTTCAACCATATCTTAACACCAATGCATTAGATAGATGTTCTGAGCAAATGGGGTGAATAAAGGAAACATTAATCATTTGAATTGAGAAGTTTCTTTGCTTCTTGTGAAGAATGGCTCTTTGCCCCACGCTTGGATTAGGTGAGTGACAACTTAACATGAATTTTGTGTAACCAAACTCTCATCAAACTCTCCAATCACAGTCCAATCAAAAGACACTCTTACTGCATGATGAGACAGCTGTCAGCAATTATTTTGATCCATCCTGGAGCTGAATTATTTTAGGCTCATTAAAAGCATTTGGACAAATATTCTTACTTCCACCAGGGGGAGACATATCGGCAAAACAAGTTTTTAAAACTCATAAAAACAGCAATTTGCGTTTTGGGTTTTCCAACCTTGATTTCTGTCACTAATGATATATATTAACATGGAAATATTGAAAACTAACCTAAGTGAATAAAAGCGCAGCAGGTACGTGAAAAAATAACGCTGCGGCTGACTGACAGTGCTATCAGTTATCGAAGAACTCAATACTGTGGGATGACTGTGAGGAATATGTGTACGATTGTTATCTAAATAGAAGAAATTCTCATACACTAATTATTATTTACCCTTAAATTAATTTAGGATACAGGTTCACCAACATTTGGTGAGATTGTGGTGGAAGGTCCTGCCGAGACTCGTCCAGAAGCACCTGCGCTGCTGGAGAATCTCATCTTTGTGCACACACATGATTGTGTTTTAGCATGTGGCATGGCTGCGTTTTCCAAACAGCGGTTTTAGGCACATTTCCCCTGCTTATCAGATAAAAGAATTTCTTTCACCCCCACCTGTCAGTTCAAAAAGTGGCTGAGAAAAGCCTAGAAAAGTCAGAGAGATGCTGAAAACTAGACAACCCAACCAAAATATTGTCCAACAAAACACTGAAAAGAGCCCCTGAAGATCTTTCATCGTGGAAAATCAACGTTTAACGCCAGGCTGATCTCAACACAGTCATGTCTGAGCGGTTCCCGTCACTGATTTTGATGATTTTAGCTCCGAAATTTTAACATTCAACATTTCAACATTATTAAAACTCCATTTTTCACAGGATGGAATGGAAAGGAATATATACATATTCATTTCCAGATTTTAGGGACACATTCTGCAGCACTGTTTTTTTTCATGAGCTATCACTAAACATGTCAACTCGTGCAGAGGAAAGGAAAAATGCACGGCCAGATGCCTTAAATTTGTGTTGTGTTCTGCATTGTTGGCACCGATTTTGTGGAATGTAGATGGAGAAATCATTTTAGAGGTTGCAATACAGATGTTTTGTGTATTTAACCAGCATAAAATAATGTTTTCACTCGATGGAACACAGCCAAACACCAGTCCTTGTAGACCTTGACACATCGTGCACGCGCTTTTCCTGCTGGTACAGATTTTCTTATAGAATTTGGCCCCAAGAGACAAGACACACTAAAGACAAATACCTCAAACAAAGTAAATCCTGCTATTTGATTTATGCCTTCAAATGGATCACTGTTGATACAGGATTGTAGCTGTATATGACACGAATGTCAAATCAAGAATGAACCTGTTAAAGAAAACAATGTCAAACAAATTTTGAACACTTATTCAACAAAGTTCGAGAAGTTCAATTAAAAACAGGCTGCATTCATCAAAGTCAGCGGTTGATTGGGAATTCTTTCCAGCTCATGCGTCACATCTTGACAAATTACACTTACTACAAAAACAGCTCACATCAGTTTAACAGATAGTGGTTTTTGGTGACATTTGGATCTTGTTGATTTGCACTTTTTGGCTGCTGGGTCCACATCATTCATGCGGTTGGAAATTCAGAGTATTAATTAAGCCAGTGGATAAGTTAGTGCAAGTTAAAGCGATTATCACAAATGATTCTCCACTGTGGTCTTCTTGTGGTACCTCGGTGCTTAGCTTACCTTCTGCCTCCAAATATTTTTACTACTTTTAGCTTTTAACCCTGCTGTGTTTTACTGTCAGCACAGTTAGGTCAATTTTTAAAGATTTACCTGTGGGCATGGTGGAAGAATGTCAGGGCCACCTGGACGAAAGCTCGTCAGTCTTGTCTGGCAGATATACTCGACGATGCTCTGGGGATTGCTTTCTTGTAAACTCGTTTGGACCACCAACAGTTACGTTTCTCTCTAGTGTTCCTTCAATTATTAAACTCATCAAGTTGTGTTGGGGAATTTTCTTGTTGGAGTTTTTTTAATTAATTTCAAGTTGTCTTTCATGTATCTAAACAGATTCACTGTCTTTTCTTTTTCAGGAGTGGATGTCCTTTATCGGCTCGGCCTGATGCCTCAAAGCAGAGCAGGGAACCTCTATGTGAGGGCAAGTTCTCCTTCAGCTCCTCACACCACCGTTCCCTCATCCTCCAACCGTCCTGTGTCTGGATATGGGGTGATGCTCGACTCAAACAGCCTTTATGAGGCCTCTGCAAAACGTCTGATCCCGCCTGAGGTCGGCGCTGAGTTTTCTTTTGTTGTTAGCTTTAGCTCCAGGAGAGCAAGCAATGCTTTTCTTTTTAGCGTCAAAGACAGCAGGGACAGACTGGCTTTTGGCGTTCAGCTGCTGCCACGCAGAGTGGTGGTCCACACTGCTGAGAACGCTCCCGTCTACTTTACCTACAACTGGCAGGATGGGGGCCTGCGCCCCTTTGCAGTGGGTGTTCGTGCACACTCTGTGTCCTTCTACGCAGATTGTGGGGCTGTGCAGCAGCGGGAGCAGACCCTGGGAAGAGCTCAGACGCTCCGGGATCCTGGGGGTCTCTTTACTCTGGGGAGGATAAACTCCAAATCAGCACCATTTATTGGTCGAGTGTGCCAACTAGATATTTATCCCTCAGCACAAGCTGCCGTGCACTACTGCAACTATCTTAAAACACAGTGCCGGCGGGCCGACACTTACCGATTGCCACATCCTGGTTTAAATATGGAGGCTAATGACCCCCCATTTGATCCTTTGATAAACTCCCTTGCAACCCACCACTCATCCTTAAAATCCTCAGCGGTTTTCAAGTTAGATTCTAATCCTTTGGTCACACAGCATCCAGCTCCCAGTTCATCAGCACAGCCTCACCTGGAGGACCAGAGTTCTCTGGCCACCTTGTATCCCCCCTCCACAACGTCCCTGCTTCTGCCTGGCAGTCCACTACCCACCATTAATTCGACAGGAGTGCTGGATCCCACTCAAAGCACCACTATGAAAACCACTACTAAAGTTGTTTGGACGAAACAGAAGAGCCCTGATGAGGAAGCTGATCCTTCTGAAAAGAGCGCAGAGGAAGAAAGCAGCTCTGGCAGCCTGCAGGCAACAGAAGTTGCGTTCGATCTCATTACGTCAGTGAGGCAAAGTCACGCGAACGAAGGAAACAAGTCCAGCAGCACTGTGCCTCACGAGACTCTCCAGCTGGACACCCACATTAGGGGCAACAGCACCACTTTGTACCGAGAGAACCATGTGGACCGACAACACCAACGGGACAGCAGCTATGATGACGTAGACATGGGAGGATATGATTACGGATACGAGGACGTCTTAGATGAGTATGAAGATGGTTTCCGTGGCCCCAAAGGAGAGCCAGGTCCTATGGTAAGTGAGTGAATTCATGGTTCAAAACATCTCAATTGCAAAAACAAAAAAATGTTAACAGATTAATAGTTTATCTATCTCCCATAAATCGATTAGAAATGTGAACATTTTGTCCTGTCATTTTAGTCATTTAATGTTCTCTTCAGTAAATGTCTTTTTTTTTCTTCCCTGATGCTGATATCATACCAGTCACTGTTGCTTTTTAGCTATAATGGATAGGTCACCGGACTGTTGGAGACAAAACCAGCACATTACTGACTGATTATAAATAACCTTAATATACTGTATAATAATTGTGTCTGTGCATGTACAGGGTCTCCATGTTTATCAGACATGCATGTTTTTAATTTTGATGAGTCTGCTGGGGTTTTTTTTTAAACCTAGAGTATAAGCTAAGCTATTCGGGTGACTCTCGTCATAGAGCCAATAGTTACTTTTGAAGTTGAGCGCTTCCTAGTGGTTGCGTATGTCAGTGCAATCTATTCACTTTGCCGTCACTTCACATAAATCAGGTTGCAAGTTTGCTTATTTGACTGTTTTGGAGGCATTAAAGCGGAACTAATCGAATATCTTTCCTTGTAACTGTATCATCAGTCCAGCCAATAACCAGTGTTTACCATGTAAAGTAGTGGAATTCAAAATCTCAGTGCCTGAACATGCTGCTACATAATTACAAGTGCTAAAATATCAAAGGCCTCTTTCTTACCAGTAAGGTACATTTTATGTGTATATATGTCTGCATTAGCTCCACCCTCCATGAATCTGGCAACCGCCTCTGACCTCATCTGTCTACAGAACATCCATGTGTGTGACGCAGTGGCGAAAACCGGTTTTCAAAGCGATGAGTCAAGGGGATCTTCAGTTTTGAAAAAAAAAGAGAACTTCTTGAATTAACTCCACTGGGAGTTAACGCTCGTCTCGTTTGCGAATGTTTGAACAGATTGTCAGATTGTGAATGTTGTCTTTCTACTTCATGAATGCTTCAGCTTCTTCAGGCGTTGTAGTTGGCAGTGGAGAGCTCACACTTTCCATGTGTCTGTGAGTGGGAGTCTGCAGGAACAAACCGACATTTCTTTATTATTATTGTCCCATTGTCTTCCCTTCTTTCAGATAAAGATGCTCTGCTGTAACTGATTCTAAATGTTGCTATAGCTAAATTTCGTGTAAAACTGTAAAACACGTGACACCTTGCAATATCACTTAAAGTGGGATGAATAATTTAGTTATTATATATAGCAGGATCGCTGCTATAATCATAGTGCAGGCGTATTTCAGATGCCTTTGGTAAATACAAATTGTTTTTTATTGCATGTTTAAAAACCCAAACCAGCTTTTCAATTTAAAACAGTTTGCCCTGGATTACTGTCCTGCAAATAGCATCCCACAAACGAGCTGTAAATGTTTCATTCAGTGTGTTTCTAAGATGTAGGACTGTGTTAATCCTTTGACTGACACCAAACAGGCCATTTTGTCATTTCCTAAAAGTTCTCTGCCCAGAGTTTTCCGATTAGTGCTTTCAGCCGAAAAACTGTCTGAACCTGATAGCGCTTACGTAAATATTGCGCATACTCATCATAGCAGAGGCCTGGACAGTGAACTGCATGTTATTGCTTGCCATTAACATACTCTAACCCTAACCCTTTTTTCCTTGCCCTTCCTCCACTGTCTCTCCAACACTCCCTTCTTTCACTTTTTGGCCCCTCTGCGTCTGTTTTAGGGTCCTCCTGGTCCTCCTGGTTTACCTGGTCCTTCAGGAAAAAGAGGTTCACGGGTAAGCAACATGAACAGTGAGCAGCCATCGTATTGTACTGTTGATACCCGATAATCAAAAAAGCAACATCTCAGGCTAATCATGAGGGTAAACTCACAAAAAGGGAAGGTTGCATTTATTATCCTGAGTGAGGAAGCAGCGTAAGATTCTGCCTGTATTTACTATTAAAATCCAGCTGCAAAGGGTTGGAAAAGAGCTGATGACAGACATGTTTGTGCTTGGCCAGATTAAATTTAGGAACAGGCCATGCTTCATAAAGAATTGTGAAATTAACCTTGTATGACGTTGTTTACTTGTCTCTACCGCTGAGATTCCAAAACGGAGCGTTCAAACTGTTCCAGATGCAACCTGCTGCAACCAGCATTATCTCTGACAGCCGGCTGATCCTGGAACTGCCAAGTGTGTCATGATGCAATGCCGCTATCTTTCCAGAAGCATCTTTAAACACAACATATCATAGAGGTTTAAAAAACAAAATAAATTTAAAGTTAAACAAGGTTTCCTCAGAATTTCTTGCTGTACTTAATCACAGTTAAAATTCTCAGGAAATATTGCTCAGTCAGTTTATTAAATGCTGGGAATCGAAGGCACCAGTGGCTCTCCATCCGAAACAAAAAGAAGCAGAAGCAGCGACATACGCAAGGTGTGAAAAATCACCTCCTTTCGGGACCATGCTTGGATTTGCATTGAGTTGTGTGAAAATGGAAATCTACCTGGAATATCAGGGTTTGTATAGCAGTGCGTGCTGCTTCATGTGAACGTAAACGCTCCGCAGATGGAGCCTAAAATAATGGACGTGAGCCTGTGCATTCGTGGCATACCTGCGCTGTTTAAGGTATAAATTTGCATCAGTACACTCGATGAAATCCCTCGTGACTCACAAACGCATGTGCGTCAAGCACGCGTCGTATGTGCCATCCTGAGGAAAGCGTCTGTTACCAGGGAAACAAGGGTGATTTTAAACCCTTTTTGCTAATTTTGTGTTTTATTCCACAACCATGCTTTGTAGATTCTCGTTTTCTTGTCCTTCTATATTTTGACTCCACATTTCAGCTGGAAATCTTGTTTTTACAGGGCCCTACTGGTCCACATGGAAATCCAGGTCAGCCAGGACTACCTGGTCCAAAAGTAAGTGACATGAACATGGGAACCCTTTTACATCACGAGCGTCTGTAAACTGTCACATGTGTGTGTATGTACAAAATTTTAGCCCGAATTTTAGACCAAACCTACATGTTCGTTTGAATTTACAGACCTCTGGACCGGGGTTTATTTGGTTTTTCCTGCAAACCAAACTGCTTCCGCTCCAAAAAGCGTAATGTGCTGAAGTTTGCTTTTGAAGCAAACAGCAAGTGTCATCAGTTACAGCTGAATCTTTTATTCCATCTTTCGGCCTGTTGGAGCGTGTTTGAGTGGGATCAGACAGAACCAGATGTAAGGAAGTGTGTTACTAATGAATCAGTGTGTCACATCAGCAGAAAACACTCACAGATGGTTTCTGGTCTAAACGACATGCTGAATGTCCTAGATTATTTTCTTTTGGTTTTCACTAAAGAGCATGCTAGTGCTACCTTCATCTTATAAACCATGACACAAACATTATATATATGGTAAAAAAAAAAAACAGTCCTTACTTTTACTAGAATGAGGGCAGATGTAAAGGATACATGGAGCCATTGAGCAGGATGTGGATAAGTTCATGCAGATGGTTGTGGTGTCTGTGGTCATGACTGGCTACCACAGAGTCTGCATCCTCATTTAGGGGAAAAACATATGGTCCAGTCTGAAGTTCTTCTCTTTTATGATGGATCTTTTACTGTAAGAAGATAAGAGCTTGGTTGGAATCTTAGCTAGATGTAATTGCTAATGATGAGAAAAATATGGACGCACTGTCATGAATCACATCGTTTCCTGCTTCATGGTGTGTTGAAAAAGTGGGGACTGTTCTGCTTTTGTCTTTGGAGTAGATTGGTCCTCTCACCCCTGACCTTGTTGGGACATAGTGCATGTTTGGCTGAGGGTCTCCAGTTGATTATTTTGAAATGCGGGGCAGCTGTCTATGCATGGAAAATCAAAGTCAGTGGTCGTGATTCCACTGTGACTCATTAGTGAGTCATTCACTCACCCTTGCCTCCACTGTGGAGGCGGAAACGGGACTAAGACCCTCTTTGTATCATTTCAGAAATGTGCATCTTTTTCAAGTGATGTTGCTTCCGAGGGCCGTTACAGAGGAATGAGTCCTTGACGTGTTTTAAGTGTTATGATTTTGCGCTTGCAGGACTTGAAGGAGCCTTTCAACCTCTTTCATGCCCCGCTGACTGTTTCTTCTTGGTTATGCTGTGTAAGAATTATTTTCCCACCCACCACTGGTTATCAGTCAGATGTTATCATCTGTACTATGTTGCTGAACACTTCCTATCTTCAGGAGGCAAGTTTGAATGAATATTCTTCCTGTTATATGGTCTTTGTTATGACAGCTGCTCTTTTTGTAATGATTTACCCCCCACATTACAACACGTACAATATATTATGTTTTTCATTAGGACTTTGGCGCACTCCTCATGACACGGAGGCGTGACATCATTTTCTTTCTGTCTTCCTGGCAAATGCTGCGCGTTACCACAGCAATGTGAAAAACACCTGGCTGCCACACCTCTCTTTCAAAGAGGGTGATTGATGGCAGCCTAGTGGTTGTTTGTGTGCTGCAGCCCACATACTCTCATTGTTAATTAAATGATTAAATCCAACATTTGTTAATCATGTGCCTGCTTTATTTCTATGCCCTTAAACCAGGGGTGGGCATTTATTTTATCCACATTGGGTTTTAGATCTTAATGAACGGGCGGGATCGGATGTTAAATAAAAATCGTGCTTGATGGACTATTGACCGAGAAAATATTCCGAGAAAGAGCCTGTAAATTGGTTCAACTAGAGATGGAGGATGAAGCTCCAAATGATGAAGGGGTAGATGAAGGGGGGGGTCTGAACCTTTTTCTAACCAATCAAGCTGACAACCCTCTTAATTTGGCTTTTGGAGAAATTATTGTGAAGGCTCTGCGGGCCAGATTAAATAGTTTATCGGGCCACTTGAGGCTCCCGGGCCTTAGTTTGCCCACCTCTGCCTTAAACCATTAAATTGGGGCTTGTCACGTCCTACAATACCCTTTGTGGGCTTGGCCGTGGTGCAGACTTCATGTCAGAACAGTTGTTTGGAGTTGACATCTTTTAATTACAACATCAGCCTGCTCAAGACTAGGCAGGCAGAATTTGCAGAGCTGCTCAGCAGCTTGATTGCTCTGGCACCGGATGGAAATGATTCATCTTTATTTATGGTCCAATGGAAAAACTGAGCTTTCACAAATACCAGGCCAAGAAATCTAAACAGAAACTAAAGAAAAAAAGTTAGAGATGTTTGTTCCAGGCATATGTGAAGTCTTCAAGATGTGTTCTGTTGATCTCTAATGTGTATTATAGCTTTTTAAATTTGGAAACCCTATTTTCAGGGCTATGGATGCCTAATCTACAGCATCTAGAACAGGATTCTACTGGATTTTTAGATGTGCTTATTGTTTTATATCCACCGATCTCTTCAAATGGTTCGATAACAAATTAAGTCCAGTTCGACTCTCTGGACGTATGATCATGTGTCCTTCATCTCTCCTAGGGGTCAAAGGGAGACCCTGGGCTGTCTCCAGGACAGGCTCCACCAGGAGAGACGGTAAAGAATCTCTCTCTCTTTGAAGTAGCATTCATTTTCCCAAACAGGGCAGTTAATAAGCTCCAAATCTGATCTGAGCCCTGTTCACCCTGAAATGTTGTAATTCCTCATGAAAAAAACCCTAAAACTAGCACAAGGTAAAAAGTAACATTATTAAGAAGACATGATGAATGTCTTTTAGTTAGAATTCCTACTTTCACAACATACATTTATTTTGTTTAAAACCAAATTTTAAGCATGTTCAAGCTTATCTAACTCATTCTGTGTCAGTCAGTTAATTAGTGTCATCCGTCTGTGACCTTCTCTTCTTTGTCTGTATTCACTTAACCACCAGCAGCAGCTTAGTTTAGACGTTTTTAAATAAACAAACATCCAGGTAGCTGATAAAATGGCCTTTTATTTTTCCACCAACGCCTTTGTTCTTTTAAGGCGATGTCCCTCTTTTACTCACGTCATTGCGCTTCTTTAGGGTGACAGAGGTCCGCCAGGTGCCCCCGGGCCAAAAGGATTTCCTGCTTTACCGGTAAGGTTAATTCCGTATTACCTCTAAGGCTGAAATCATCGTGGTGTTTAGGAGATATTATTAAAAATATTTTAGCCAGTATAACTGGCACTTTGGCAATATCTTCCAGCCTTTAATATCAGCAATGATGCGTGTTAATAATGGGTATTGCAGGAAATATAATGTAGGATGCATCTTTATAGATGAATGAAAAATGGTATTGTGGAATTAATATGCTGCATCCGTGATCCAAAATTCAGGATTAGAATATTATTCAGTGGCTCTGTCCAAAGCCTTTGCTCCTAATGTGGTCAGACAGCCTGCAGCCCACCCTGCTTCCTCTTTACCTTAACAGAAAGAAACCATTTTGCTCTGTGCTTCATCCATCATCGCCACACTTAGCCGTCCTCGCTGCTTCCTGCGTGCATTCAGACATCAGTCAAGTCTTGATGAATGGTCGCGCGGCACTCCGTGCTTTGTAACCGTAAGAATGTGCAACTGCCTTAAACCTGTCGTGCTAAAGAGGGTCACTGCCAAACGTATGATCCTGACCCCACCTTGGGCCAGCGGTTGGTTTTGTTGCTGCGACCATGAGTGCGTTGGCATCCTCATCCTCCCTGAGGGTGAACGTTTATGCTGCAGTGTCTCTTCATGCTGCATTTGATACGAAACAGACAGCCGGCCGCAGCCCACCACCCAGGGGGTTGCCCCGGTAGTCTGTCATAGATCCCAGAGGCTGTTCTCCGCACTGCTGGCCTTCACCTTCTCTCCCAGGAGGCCATCCCCGTGTTTGCAGTAGCTGAACCTAATATACCCAGCGCATAAACCATTCCCTGACAGGTACTTTCAGAGGAAATGACTGGCTCAGGGACTATGCTCTTTACCCCCAAGTGGGTCCTTTATTGACTCTGAAGGTTCTTGTGTCACAGCCTCATAAGGCTGCGCGTCAATGGCACCATTCAAGAAGGTGCCTCGTTGCCACGAAATGATAGTGGCCTGGGCCCGACCTGGTGTTTTGAAGTTGTAAGCATCTGTTTTTGATAATTGCGCTAAAGGGAAAACAAGACTTGAAACAGAAGAGCGGCGTGAACCACCCAGCAATTAGATAAGATTAGTTTTCTGAGGAGTTATTGTTTATGTTTACATTTGACTGTAAACATTAAATCTCAACTCGGTTTTAAGAAGAGTCATGAATGATAAATGGGTTGCAGCAAAAAGGAACATTAAGAGCATGAGTTCATTGACTAATAACCCAAATACAGTTTAAATTTGCAGCTTTTCTCCACATAAATGAGCTCTTTTGTTAAATTCAACAGAAACGGCTGATAAGTAATTCAATTTCTTATTATCATCATGAGGTTTGTAGTTTGATTTTATGTGCACTTTCAGTCTAAAATTATGTCTGACCAATGCTAATTCCCTAATAGATATCATTTTCAGTAACTACACATCTGTATTAGCTCTGAAAAAAAAGTTAACGTTGCAATTTGTATTTACATAAGAATAATTGGGTTTTTATTTTATTTTCAAGGGCCCTAAAGGTCATCTGGGACCACCAGGGCCACCAGGAGAACAAGTAAGTGACATGCGTGTCATGGGGTCAGCAGACCTGACAGAAGCGTGACTCTGACTTTCACCTTTTCCGTTTCCTGTTTCTCTCTGTGTCAGGGCATACCTGGACCTCCTGGGGAGACGGGCGAAGCAGGTTACCCTGGCAGGCAGGTGCAGTGAAAAATAGAAAAATACGCTTCCAGTTCCCTCATCAGTTCATTTGAATTATCGCTGAATGAATAAACAGTGCACACTTCCATTTGCCACTCAGTGGTATTTGAATTGTGAAATCAGTTCACTCATGTGTTTTCATGGTGCTTGGATTTAAGCCCTACGTGTTACCAAACAATTTAAATGAGAAAATGTGAAATGCAACTAGAAATCCTGACATGACCAGACTGGCAGCAGGCTTGCTTTATGCCTGGTCTTGGATCAGCATTCCCCCAGTGTGCAGTCATTGTGACAAAAGGCACAACAATCTTTTCTTTGTTGCAGGGATCAGCTGGGCCGCAGGGTAACCCAGGGCCTAAAGGTGTCCGTGTAAGTACCCCACCAGCTCCTCTCTCCTCCCTGCTGCCCCTTCTCATTTGTCAGAAGTGGGTTGAACTTTTCATTCCCTGAAAGGATCAAGGTGGTGTCAGGCTCCTGCGTGATGTGGCTCTTTACTGCATAACATGTCAGCATTAACCAAGAGAGGGGAAGAGGACGAAAAACACCACCAGGGCATGAAAACGACAAGGGCAAAAAGCACAGTCATCCTGACAGAAATAGCTGACCGTGTGAAGTTCAGGGAAAGAGGAACATGTCAAGATGACACACCAGAACTAGTTGCTAAATGTAAAAAGTACATGATTATTTGTTCACTATAATTGCGTTTTTGCGGTAAAATCCTGCTGCTTTGCTCAGATGTAATTGTCTCATGTGCTTTCGCTCTTTTCCAGGGTTTCATTGGGCCTCCAGGCTTTTCTGGGCCTCCTGGAATTGAGGGAGAGAAAGTGAGTGATTAATATTTATTTTACTTGAAGGTGATAATCAGAAACATGAATGTGAACAGCTGCTTACCGCTCTCAAATGTACGCCTGTACAACTTTTCCTACTTCTTTTTTTAAACCCCCAACTGTCAGGATGCTGTCAGACAGCGTAAATTCTAAGATCTAATTTACAGCTTCAACGTTTTGAGGTTATGGGAAAATGTGTGAGGAATATTTCGATTTTCCATTCAAGCTGTGCCTGAATGATTTAACTGATTCCTCAGAATTCGGTATCAATGAAAGCCTGCAGCGATGCCAGACTTTTATGGCTCTCTCTCTCTCTCCCTGGAGTGGTTTTGACCTCTTTTATAGCCATCAAAAACTTTGAAGAATGAAATATTGTTCTATTTTCTTATTTTGCTCCAGTGTTTAACCAACCGTGTCATTGCGTTAATAGGTTCTTGTTTATCCACTTATCTCTGTCTTCAAGGGAATTCCTGGTCCCGTAGGAAAATCCGGCCCCAAAGGACGACACGTAATATCATTTTTAATCAGTTTTTACTCCATGAATGAGTCACACTTGTTAAGGCAAAGACGTATATCTGTCAGCAGCTTTGGGGGAACAGCTGCAGGCATGACTGTTGTGTTCTCATCTGAAAATTTAGGAAAGTTAACAATAAATGCCAGAAATGTTATCCCTCTCCTAACATGTGCTCCACGATTTCATGTACAAGCAGTGATTCGATTCCCCTCATGAAACGTGCCAGAAACTTTAAGAAAAGTAGATTTGTTTGCACATGCGGCGCTATAAAAAAATGGGACTCAGCTAAGAAAAGCAAAGAAATAAAGGACGGTGTTCAAGGTGCCAGTGGATCAAAAACCTGCAGCAAGAAATTGTAATTTGAATCTTTAATGCTGTAAATAAGAGTGATGCTCTTTGTTTATTAGAAAAAATAAGTACATTTTTAAAAAAAAAGAGTCAGTTCCCTCGTCCCCCCCCCCCAACCAAATGTCCTGTCCCAGTGGAGGCTGCTGATGGGGCAGTCATTCTGATTGTTACTGAATATGAATTGGATTCTTTGATAGGGCGTGCTGGGCGACGTAGGGGAGAGGGGACCTCCTGGTCCTGATGGCAAAGAGGTGAGAACTCTGCTGTCCTTCTGAATTGACCTCTTTAGTCGTCTGTATGTCCAAAGAACCTCCTGTTCTTTAGAACCTTTGTTCTACAATAAACCCAGAAGCTTATATACACACGTATGGGTTGATCATATACATTAACTTGATTTCTTTGAGGGATTCCTCACAATACTGATGTATCTTCATTGATTATTTCTACAAATTCCTAAGCTGAGGTAGCAGTTTTGGGTACTCACGGGTAAAATTTGCAAAGATACTAGCTAATCCCAGTCTTTTTTAGGAATGAGGAATGTGTATTACTGTAAGTGTCCTGTCCTGTGTACTTAGGATTTTGCTGTGATGTTTCATAGGGGCCTGTTGGTGGGACTGGCATTGGCGGCTTTCCAGGATTGAGGGTGAGAAGCGGTTATCATGTTCCCATGCTTCCCATGCCAGAAGGCATTATGTCCTCTGGTATTCCTTTAATCCACTTTTCTGCTTCTGTCTGTGCTTGTTTTAGTTTTTCTCTTTCTTTCTGTCTTTCCTCCTTCCCTATCTTCTTACTAGCAGAGATGTGCAGAGAATACACACATCAGCACTCATTCTTTTCTTCCAGTCTTTATTCTCCATGTCTCTAGATCTCATCTATACAGAGCAGTTCCTGCATCTGCCATGCAACAGTCACACCACTGTGACCCCGGTTTTAGTCATCACGCAGAGGTTTTGGCTTAAAAAAAAAAAGGAAAACTTGGACAAAACATCTTTATGGTAGCTCTTCTTTTGTATTTGATTCTGGTTTGCCGTCCTCAAAGTGTGCAGGATTTACTGGGGTCCCTGAGGGGTCGCCCAGTGGCTGGTTTGACACTGGAGGGATTGACTCCTCTTCACCTCAGACAAGAGCTATAAGTCATCTTTATTAGGGATGCCTGACATGGAGCACTCTCTCCTCTCTGGACACGGGCTGATTAACCCCTTGTGTTCAGGGTCGGGGTCCGACTCTCACCAGCAACAGCCGGAGACTCAGTCCCAACGTGCTAAACAGAACCATCCATCATATGTGACTGCATCATCAATAAGTGTTGGGCTCTGGGCCAAATAATAAGAAGGTCTTAGAACCGCATCAGCCTTACAGAAAAAATAATTACTGGTAATTAACGCTGATATAATGCAGCACTTTGTCATCTTAATATCAACAAATGATTACGTGTAAGCTCATTTGAGTAATTATAGAAGAAAATCATATTACTCACACCTCCTTAATCCCATCTTTGATGTAGTTCATATCAAGTCAGCGTCCAGGCTGAGTGACTCTGACGCGGAGCTTTAATTTCTCATCCACACTGAAATCCTCAAAGCCAGAACATATTGTGACATTATGTAATTGGAGGGAACAGAAACAGATCAGCAAGTGTCCTTGCTGGTATGTTCTTGAAGTTTTTGCCAAAGTGTGACCAAGAGAAATGTGATGCAAGCGGACGTTCCTTCACAAAGCCCGATCGAAAAGAGTCAAGCTGAGACAAAACACAAAGAAAAATAGGTTGATGGATGCGAGGAGGATTTATATATATATTTCAAGGTTTTTTAATCTTTTTTGTTGCGGCACGCTTGGTGAGAACCTTAGAGGTTTTCAGCTGCAGTAGCTGTTTTGGAACTGGAAGTACAGGAGTAGAACCGTCTGGTTTCTGTGGAGACTTTACACACTTGCATTAGGAAAGAGTAGCTGGAATAAGCTCTAACCACCTGGCAGTCAGACTGAATCTTGGCTGCGGTCGTCTGAGTGTAGTGTGTGTGTGTGGGTGTGTGTGTGGGATGTCCAACTACCAGATCATCCAGACTTGGCTGGTAGACCAGACCTTTGGCTCATAACCCTTTGGTTTATCCTCCTTTCAGGAGGTAATTTTTTATGTCTCGCCTGTTGAAAGCCTGTTTTGATGAAGTGTGTGTGATTAGTATCCATCCTGCGGCTGCTGCTGCTGCTGCTGCTGCTGCTGAACCACAAACACCAAACTCTCAGGGTCCAGATGGACCCTTTGGTTCGAGCGTGTATCCATGATGACATTAGATAAAAACATGATGTGACACTGCCGTGGCTGTTTGAAATGAGCAAGACATCCTGTAACATATTCAGTCTCCTTATAAGATAAGATATTCCTTGATTTGTCCCACAGGGAGGAAAATAAAGGAGTGAGATCGTCTGAGATTCCCAGCAGGTTCTGGACTATTTATATTTGCTGTGCTGCTGTCTTCACTCACTCTCAGTCTGATTCCTCCTCCTTTCAACGTTCTCTGTTCAGAACATTCATAAGTCTTTTTGTCAGTGTGATTTTTCTTTTTTGTTTTTTTGGACTGAATTCATGCCTTTACTGAATCAGGGTTAGAAACACATTTTGAATCAAATATCTGTGAATTTGTGAATGACCATGCCTGAAGTTTAATGTAAATAATAAAGATTGTGCTTGATTGTCAGTATAGCTTATTAATTACATATATTCTTATGAAATGTGCTCTTAGTGGATAATCATAATAATCATAATAGTCATAATAGTCATAATAATCATAATAATAGTGGATATCTTCACCAAAATCATTGTGTATAAGAGGTTTAATGTGGTTTGTGAATGTCGACCACCTACAACAGATGAGTGAATGAAAGTGTTTCTATAATCGAGTGCAAAGCTGTGTGTGCATTTATGTGTGTGTGTGTGTGTGTGTGTGTGGAGTAAAACATATCAAACAATGTCCAGATTAACACACCTTGTGGTAAAAGGGTGTTTTTCAGTGCAGCCTCACATTCTGGACATTCCCTCCTCATCTCCATCAATTAGAGATGACGGTCTAGACTGGTCAAACCTAAAATCATATGAAGCAAATGGACAAGGCTTCTGTATTTTTGAGACTTGTGATACATATATTTAAAATATAATATCAATTATTTCTTCACTCTTCTCCTACAGGGGGACATAGGGCCTGAGGGACCGCGAGGACTGCCTGGTATTATGGGACCTCAGGTATGTTTTCTATTATGGCTCTGATTTACAGGAAAATACTCTTTAGTGTTGTAGAACATAATTAGCCTGTTATACACGCACATCATATAAAAATGTCTAACAGATAATTAACTGTAAGAAGTGAGTGGAAACAGTGACACGGTTTTCACAAGCTCCACTTTTTGTCCATGACTTCACTGAGATCCTAGAAGGAAATGCTCTCAATGGAGTCAGCGTTTCCTCCTATAATTTCCTTTTTCTTTACTTGACCGACTCTTGTACTTGTCTTCCTTTCTTCTGTGATAGGGCCCAGCAGGACGAGCCGGCCTGCCTGGATTGAAAGGTGATAAGGTGATCTAAATATTTACATTATTGCAGTGTGTCTAATCTGCCAGTAGCTATGCTCACATAATTGGATGTATTGCAAAATATTCTGTAGACCTTTTTAAATAATAGCTCAGATTCTTTTTAACAGCAAGAGACAAAGGTAACTTTAAGTCATTTGTGTTGGTTTTTTGCAGCCTATCTTTTCATTTCCATATTTCTTTCTACCTCAAACTGAACATTCTAAGCATCTCGTATAAAAATGTACTTTATATTTCTTTCTACCTCAAACTGATCATTCTAAGCATCTCGTATAAAAATGTACTTTATATTTCTTTCTACCTCAAACTGATCATTCTAAGCATCTCGTATAAAAATGTACTTTACAGTGCATCCATTTATAGTCAAAATTGTTACCCTTTAAAATACTGCAGTGTTAATCATGGACGTCAAAGGATTTTTTTGTTTTTGGGTGATTTCCTTTAAAGACAGAGATCTAGCAATGGTTACTCTGCTATCCTGGTTTTGGTGTTAACTTTTAGGATTAAAAAATAACCCAATATCTGTCTGGGAATTTTGGGCCTTGAAGTAAGCTAGTGCGCGGTTGCATACTTCCTCCAGTGTGTTTAACAGGAAGTGTGTTTGTCAGGTTGCCAAGAACATGCAACCTCCACATGGCCAAACAACCCGATACAGCTCGTGATAGCATAGCAGCGTAGATGGTGGTCTTTGGGTCTCTGACCGTGCCTGTGCCCTATGCGCCATACCTCTGTCTTCCATGGTTGTTCTGCGCTCTCTGTGGCAGGGTAGTGTTGTGTTATAGCTCTGTGCGATACTGTGAAATTTAGGGTGAAGTAGGAAAACGAGGGGAACCGGGAGAAATGGGATACCAAGGAGATAAGGTGCGTCTGAATATCAAGTATTCCGTGTCAGATTTGTTGCTAGAGTATTAGGGCCACCCATGAGAAAAAATAATGAGAGGAGGTAGTTTTTTTTCAGCACTTTGAGAAAAAAGTTGAATTGTCGAAAAAAGTCAAATTATAATGTCGAGAATAAAGTCGAAATATAATGTTGAGAATAAAGTCAACCTTTTAAGACTATAACAACCAGCGCGGACTCGGCTTTATTAACAAAGAAATGTTTTCTCTTTTAGCTCACAAACACATACTAAAGCCGAGTCCGAAGTTTCACCACGTCATCTAACTGCCTGCACGGCATTTTGTAGAAGCAGTCTCATGCACTGGTTGTTACAGTCTCAAAAGTTCGACGTTATTCTCGACATTATATTTCGACTTTTTTTTTTTATATTGTATTGACTTTTTTCTCAACATTTTGACTTTTTCATCAACGTGCATAATGAGAAAAAACCCTACCTTTTCTCATTTTTTTTCTCATGGGTGGCCCTAATCCTCTTCCGTAGAATCCAGATTATATTTTGTCTGTATTTTTCAGGGTGTTGTTGGCGTGCCTGGTCCTGCTGGGCCAAGAGGGCATCCAGGACCACCGGTACGTTCATGCAAACGTATTGATTTGTGATGAAAGTGTCTTTATTTGTGCATTTATGCATGCTTACATTGCGTTTTTATCTTTCACAAAACATCTGCAACATTAGCTCCCTTTACTACTAGATGAGCCTTGAAATAACTGTGACGTGATAAAACAGACTAGAGAAATTGTATCACAAAATTAGGATCAGTCTTTTTTTCTCCTTTAAAAAGGGCAAAATTGGTGAAATTGGGGCACAAGGGCCACCTGGGCCGTCTGGACCAGAGGTAGGACTCAGATTTGATTTATACTTGTGTTAATATGATTAAAAAGCTTTTTTTTTTTTTTTTTTTGCACTATCCTTTGGCCCAAAGATGCATTTGTTGCTGTTTTGGAAGTACGATGACAGACATATTGAACTTAGGGAGTAACTGTGTCCTGGGACACGTGCTGCTGGTATTCAGCTTCTCCCACCGCATACATCGTCTTTACAGTGGAATTCTATAAAACCCATATACATTAAAAACAATCTTTCCAGGGGGCTGTCACACAGGATTGTGTCATCTCTTTTAAGGAGGATCAGAGGACAAATAGTACCCTGTTTTGTTTTTTAAGGGTTTTCCTGGGGACATTGGATTGCCTGGGCCGAATGGTATACCTGGACCAAAGGTATTTCCTCCATCCATCCATCCATCCATCCATCCATCCATCCATCTTAATGCATGCATTTGCCTTTTGTTTAGGGTTTGGTGGGTTCCAGAGGACCCCAAGGCCCACCAGGGCCAAAGGGAACACAGGTGAGATGTCACTGTGATGACAAAACAGCTCATTGACATTCACACGTCGTCGTATTTCAAAGGAGTCGCAGCTTTAGTTCTAATGTGTGGATTTTTTTTCTTGTTTGCCACACCTCTTGCGACAGTTTTCCCCTGAGTAAGGTCATGATTCATCAGTGACGGCTTTTACTGAAGGATCTCTAGGCCTGAGAACTGAAAACTAACATTTAAAAGTCACACAAAACCCCCACAATTACTGCTGTGCTGGACACTGACCGGATCCTGCTCACACAGGGGTCAGGGTGAATGACATCATTAAACTCTGTGCCTCCCTGCCTCGTCAAGATGAGTTATTATCAGTGAAAGGGAATTTTTCCTCACCCGGTAAAGGAGCAGGCGGGTGCGGAAGAGTTCAGATCTTTGGTGCATCGTTGGTTTATTTATCTGTATTTTCATGCACTGTATGTTATCCACAAGTGATGATGTATGATAAAACGTATTGTTTGTACAGGGGGATGAAGGACCACTCGGCCCACCTGGCAATGCGGGCCCTACGGTAGGAACTTCCGGATTCACGTGTTCTGTACATACAAACACACACGTGTACACAAACTGGGTTCTGTTTCAGTTGGGGTGATACTACTGCGAGGAAGCAACTCAGATGAGCGCAGAAAAAAACACATGATGAGCTTTGGATCCGGTTGTTCGTTACACTTCTGCCTGTTGTTTTGCAGGGGAGGCCCGGAAGGAAAGGCTACATAGGCGAACCTGGTCCTGACGGCTTGGCGGTGAGTCTTTTAGCACACATACTGCAGGCCTGAATGCACTGTGTTATAAACATGCTTTCAATTAGAACTGAAATGTATTCTAATTCATGAGTTATTAAAAGCCACAATTAAAAGCGCACGACGATGTCTTGCAGTCTTTGTGCGCGAGGGTGTTTGTCTTTGTTTATGCGGCTGCATATATCCTGCAGGCTTGTGCTCGTTCCAGAGGAGGATGGTGACAGACACTGGTTTAATTACAGGAAGCTAAGAGCACACTGTTTGATGTTTTCTGCTTACAGGGGGAGAAAGGAGATGTGGGGAATGTTGGAAAAACTGGACCACAAGTAAGCTGGATTTCCTGTACATGCTTTAGTTTACAGGGCTGACATTAATTAATGGACATCATGCTGTGATTTAGTAGTCTTTTTCTTAAATTTAGAAGGTTATGCTCCCGCCCTAACATCCTTTATTACACCCTGAATGTAATGAAAAATAGTTAAAGGTTAATGAACATGTAAAATTATGATATACTGTATCTGATTTTTCTCCTCTGGTAATGCAAGCAATCTTAGTACATAGTTACAGGAATATATCTGTATATCTGGCTTTTTTCCTGACCTATTTTTCATGGTGAGTGAATTCTGAATCATCTTCCAGTTCCAAGTAATTTTTCATCATGACACACAGTGAAACGACCAGAGATCTCCTATGGCAGCCGCTCGAGTCGCGAGGCACAAAGGACATTCATTTACATCAATAACGGATTTGGTCTTTGTACATTAACTCCCCGTTTGAGCGTTTCAAAGCATTTGAGCTACGACTATAAAAGAATCCAAAAGCTGTCCAGGCAGGCAAAGCTTTTGCCCGTCTTTCGGTGTCAGGCAGAACTTAAAGTGTTGTGTGAAATCCAGAAACTAGCAGAAAGAATTGTTTTGAAGTTGTAAAACACACGACCAAAAGAGTCAGAGTATGTGTGTGTCTCTCCTCCTGGCCCCTCAGTGCTAATATTTGCATTCTGTGAAAAGTGGAGGCAACCAAAAAAGCCGTGTAGGACAGTGTAGCCACAGAGCACGTTTGAAAGACAAGGAGAAAGCCCGAGGTGTAATGGAATATTGTTCCGTGAATAAAGTAGGTTTTGAAAAACTGATTCAATCTTAAAAAAGGGTGGGTGGTACATGGATCTTTCATTTCAGCTGCTGTTTATCACATTGTGAAACATCTTGATAATAGCCTAACTACTGCATCTTTATGCACAGAGAAGAAGAGTTTGATTTTCTATTACATCTGCCTCCTGTTGGACACATCTTTTACTCCAACACTGGTCATTTTCTATATCAGTATAAAACTAGGTTGTAAGATATACATTATACAACCAGAGAGAAAGCAACCGCATATTTGCAATCATCATGTGGGAGCCTGGACAACTTTAGCAGCAGATCTGATATATGTGCCAAATCTGCTGAGCTTTCATGTATTAAAAGGCTTAATAGGTAAGCAAAAAAACCTCTATTTAAAAAAAAAGTTCTTGTATCTGCTTGTCAGGGACTTTCCAGGGCTTGCGCTCAGTCGTTGGGAGTTAATTTGTCAAACACACTTGTGGTTGGAAATGTCAGACAGGGAGTCTTTCTAATCTTAAAAACAAACCTTATAAGTTAAGGTGTAATTCTAACCTAATTGGATGTTGATGGTTAACTTGAATTTTTGATTACATGTAAGAAAAAAACTTACGGACTGTAAATGTTTCCATGTTTCCTGTCACAGTTTCAAACCATTTCCTTCTGTTAAAGCCTGCAAGGTTTTCCCTGCCCGAGGTCCAGCAATTTGAGGTCCCCTCAAGAAACCCCTCACGTACATTCCTACTTTTGCATTTTTATTTCCGAGTTATTATTGTTTAAAAGGGTGAAAAGATTCTGGCTCAGGGTCTACTCAGCCTGTGGCTGATGTGTGTTCAGACTACAGGTCCTGTCCCAGACAACTGATCTGGAAGTTGTTAATCTCTGATCTCATGGTTTATGTCAGATGTTGCTTTGGCCCCTTTTCCCAAGAAGTTTATCTTTTAGACAATCTGTTTGATTTTAATCTGTAAATTTTCTTTATCTCTAGGTTTCGATTTTAAAAGCGGTGAATTTATTCAAAATAATTTAAGACATGCAAATCCCCAAAGCACACAACATATGATTGCACATATTGGAAGAAAAATAAAGCTTCAAAGCAGCTTCTTTTTTGACTCTTGCAAAGTCTGGTGGGAAATAACCCAATGATGGCAACAGATCAGGCCAACAGAGGCACTTCTTCATGTTCCTACTCTCTTCTCTGCCCTGCAGGGTCCGCAAGGCCTCGATGGCATAGCTGGGGTCTTGGGAGCTCCCGGTGAAAAGGTAAGGCGTGTGTTTCTCTGTCATTAGGCTGTCAGCCGCCATCAGCTGGTTAGTCATCAGTGGCAGACCCCTGTAATTAGGGCTGTGTTAGCAGTCATGGCTCGGGGCCCCCGTGTGTCCAAAACACAGCCTCAAAACAAACTTAACACTCTCAGATTGACATCAATAACAATATGTCAGTGTTACTGATCGTAACCACTCTGCCTCTCTGTTTGAGGAGGTACGGTGTATTCAATTTAGTGAGAGGAAAACTTCCGTGGACAAATTGTTTTGTCAGTGATTGCCAGGAAACAATAGATCTGATTGGACTCATTATGCTGTGTGGACAGATTTATTATATCTGCTTAGCAAAGATGCACACACACACACCAAGAACTTACAAATGCTTAACACAAGTAATGTTATTATTACTTGTTTTGTGATCTCACTCTTTATGGTTTACAGTCATTCATTACAATCTGCCATTTTAACCACCTCAGTGGCGCTGTTGGAGACTGTCTAATTAGATTGCGTATTGTCTGTGCATTACAAAACATTCAACAGATTGTTAAACAGCCATTTCTAGACAAACAACTCAAGTTAGTTCATAAATGAATATCAGAAGTGGATAAATGCTTCAGTTGAAAAGACAAATGAATCATGTAACACGCAGGCGGCTTTAGTCCCTTTAAGACTGTCTTTATTTTATTCTAGGCAGAGTTACAATCAAATTTCCTTTTTATACTCAGAGACAGTTCAGAAAGGAAGTGTTTATGCTGCAATAGAAGCCTCAATATTACTCTGACGTTGGCTGTTATTACTTAAGAATTTACCAGTTATTCCTGTGCCTCCTACTTTATGTTTTCTTTTCTTTATTCTTATCTATAAATGCAGAATTTGAATACAGTTATGTTCTTGTGGGTGTGTGTGTGTGTGTCATTCAAGTATGTGCTCACGTTAAACTCCACTCGACCAGCTGTCACTCCAACCTCGTGCATTTACATAAAAAGCTGCCCTCCAGTTTCACCGTACTTTATTAGCAAAGGTGCACGTCGAGCTGTGGTGGGCTGTGCGGTTCCAGGTCACAGTTTAACAGACTCTCTTTGTCTCTTTTAACGATTTTATCCCCAAGGGTGAGAGAGGACCAGTGGGTCCAACAGGTCCATTTGGAGAAAAGGGGCCAAGGGTAAGTAGAGGATCCGCTCAAGAGTTCTGTTTCTTGTCTGACAGCCTGAAATCTCCAGAGGACTTATTACTCAAATATGGTTCATTTAGGTTCAGTGTTGCGCGCTGGATTCGACAAGAATGTCCCTGAAAATCCTTGAACAGGCCAAATTCTGATTATTTTGGAATATGACATTTCGACGTTTTTGATTCATTGGATCAAAATGAGCACCACTGCTAGCTAGCTGGTGCACTGGTGCTCCTGCGCTGTTTCGATGACTTTGGGCTCCAGTCCTGACCTAGCTGGCTGGCAGTATGACGAGCTGACTGGTTGGCGGTTAGAGAGCATGAGTCATTTGATGGCAGACTGAGTGAATAATAATGTGATGAAATCACAGATCGTGTCTGTTTGAGAGACTTATGTGACTTATGCAAGAAGTTAGGGTAACTGGTGTGAAACTATTTCCCTGTAGCTACATTAGCAAGAAGTAGTATTATTTTTACTACAGTTTATTATCATTTCTCATCTCTATTAAAAAGCCTGTTTATGCAGATAATCTGTGTTTATTATTGCTGCACATATCATTCCAAAATGAATACAAAAAAGATGAAGAGAGCTTCTCTAACTTCTGATTCTACAGAAGACATGTCCACTCTGTGTAATCATAGACATTACCGCATTTCCTGCAGATCCGATTTGTTGCCAGGCGGTTTATCTCATTTTCAGGCTGTATGCTGTGTTTCTCTTTTGGTGTTAGGGCTACCCGGGGATGCCAGGAAGTCCTGGGGACACTGGTCTGCAAGGTGCACCTGTAAGTTTCAAACCTCTCTCTACCATCATGTTCTAAATATAAATGTATATATTAATATGCACTTGAGTTGTCACAAATTGTGCTGAACATATAACTTAAAGTTTCTTTCCAGTCGTACGTTAATTTGTGCTGGTCAAAGAAGAAAGAGGTCGGGTTTGTAATCTTCTAAGTAGAGATTCTAGATCGTCAGTGGCAAAATAACTCTTCTTGAGTTGGAGTTAGTCCTATGTAGTGTAGTAGTTTGACTTGAGCATCTTTTATTTGTTTAAAATGTTGCACAGACAGATTAGAGGCTGTTACAGTTGATCCCAGTGCGTCGTGGCCCAGACGGGACATGAAACACACCAGTTTCCCATCATTTTGTTTGCATCTCCTACATTTGGGTTGATCTTTCTGTCTTTATTTTACAGGGTTTACAGGGGCCGAGGGGCAGTCTAGGTGTTCCTGGCCCCAAGGGCAGGATGGTAAGGGCTGTTTTTACCTTTCTGGAATTAGTTGCACTAATCCCTTGTTCTGTATATGAGCCTCCTTTATTTTAATTGGTGACCATGGAAACATTTCAGACTTGATCATGTGTTTTGCATTATAATATTGTTGCTATAAAACAAAGGTTAAAGCAGTTAAAAGGCATGTGTTTGTCCTATGACTTGGCCCAGCTTCCTTTATAGGTGTATTTACAGCTGTTTTATAAGCCCCAAGACTCTCATGTCCAAACGTATCATGGTAACATCAACCGCTGCGACACCATGTGGCAGAGAGGCGAAAAACAGCTAAAGAAAAGGACGTGAAGATAATTCACACATGCAAGGGCAGCAGGACCAAGAAAACCGTTTTAAAAAATCATCATTTGACCAATTTTAACATCAAGACAAAAGCTGCATCATTGCTGCCCTTCATGCTGCTATCTATCAGGTTTAAGGGTCCAGCTTTGCCGCCAGGATCAGGAGGCTTTTCTATAGGTGTCTGTTGTGACAAAAATTGTCCTTTTCCTCTTCACTCCCCTCCAGCTTCAAATGTGAAAAAAACGAAATTAGTATTCATCTATTAAAGTTAATGTAATAAGCTAACTAGCACCACATCCAGATTTCACTTCCCTTTATCCACTTTTCAGGTATTTTGGTCCATTTGAAAATTTTGCCAGCGCAACATGTGGCAGCCATCATCACGTCGGGACTTGTTCTGTTTTGTGTAATCCATACGCTGCACGTGTCTGTTTGTGACTGCATTTCCCATCTTGCTGAGGTACCAGCATCGGGAAGCGCAGCATTTGTTTGAGCTAAAGTCCATTATCGCTGCGAGCAGATGTGTTTGGAGGGACTGTCAGACATAAACACGCATCCTTTCTCAAAGCAGCAGAGTGATAAGAGGTTTGAACCTCAGAATTCAACGTAAAGGAAGCGAACAGCCTGCATGCTTCTTATCAGGCGTTTCCATCGTTTTAACCCCCGAGCTATAAAAAAGACGTCCCGGGGTGAAATTGTTAGGCTTCACCTGCCCGTTTCGACACACACCTGCACTGCTTCTAAAGGAAGAAGCCCTTAGATTTCTTTCCGATATAACTCCCTTGCATTCCTGTTTTTGACTTTTTTTTTGGTTTTACTTGTCACTAAAATCTTTCTTTATCTTTTCTTCCAATGAAAGCTGACAAAAATCAACCACATGTTATATGTTTAGTCATTTAAATAATATCCCAACACAACCTTGAATAAAGAAGCAGCGAGAAGTTTTAAATACATTTTCTCATCCAACCCAGGAGAAGGTCCTGGGTTGGATGTAGAGATCTTTATCTGTTGCCATGCCAGTGTGTGCTCCTGGAATGTTTGTGGGAGTGGTTTGCTGAACGGAAAAATACAACAAATGGGGGGGAGGGGCGGGGGGGGCCCTAAATGTTTTCGCTGTTTCTGTTATTTATGATGCGCACTGTATTTCCTCCAACTCTGACTCCGCGTTGAGTGATGTTCAGCGTTTCACACCCATGTCTCACAGGGTCCGCAGGGTCCCGACGGCCCAGCAGGAGAAAGCGGCCCTGAGGGCACCAAGGTAAACCTGCACACCGCCCTGTTAGAAAACATCTCTGTGTGCATGTGAGAGTTGATTTTGAGGCCTTCCGATGGAATAAATCATAAATCATCACAGTTTTCGTACCTCCTTTATTAATGTGGATGTGATTGGTTGTAATTACCTGAAGGAAATGTGTCATATTTTCTTAACTGTAGGGTGAAAAAGGTGTCTTAGGACAAAAAGGGGAACTCGGATCCATAGTAAGTATAGCTGCAGAGATTTCCCATCATTACTGTTGTGCAGAAATTAATTGTACTGTTTGAATCTTGATCTTGATTAAGTAAAAAATGGTGACTAGATTAAGTCGTGAGGCGAATGAAGCAGAATCAGAAACAAGATTGAGATTTGTTGAGTGAAGAAATGAAACTTTAGGATAAAGACGCTGCAGCATGTGGCTTGCCAGCCTCCAATCGAGGCTTCATGTGTCCTTGATGAGAGAACAGTGACGTGAACTAAACTAGGTGCTTATCCCTGTTTTTAGGGCAAACCTGGAAGTCCTGGTGAGAGAGGTCCTCCTGGGAAGCCTGTAAGTGACTGGCTCAGTTCCTCTTTCAGTCCTTGCAATTTTATTCTTCCTTTGGTGGGAAAAATGACATGACCTCAGCGAACACCACAGATTGCAAACCATCCCCACGTCCTCCTGTCGTCGTTACAGCCATTGTAAAATTGATACTTCCAACAAAATCCTGCTTGTCTGGTTGATGGATGAAAAGGTTTACAACAGCTAAAGGGGACAATTGATTTTTAGGAGCAAATCTGGTCCAGAGGCTGGTGTTTTTCTTCTGTTTCATGTTTTTATAGCAGAACTTTATGACACGTGAATGCCAATCTTGGGGATAAAAAGTGCGTCACCTACGAGTTTAATCACTGTTGGATTCAGTTCTTTGGCTCATCGAAGTATGAGCTGGCTTTGCTTTGTCCAGCCGTGCACTGATGTTGTAAATGCTCTGCAGACACTTGCAGATGTGCTGGCACATTTGCTTTACCCACCTGCATTTAGTCCCGACCCACCTTTCCAGGCGTGTATGGAGATGTTTGTTTTGGTGAAGTTTGAATTATTTATTAGCTGTGGATGTTTGTGGTTGAGACCTTATTAAATTAGTGCATTTTCTATGTTAAATTCATCTCTGGCTGTGGATGGAGGACGCCTCTGTTCTCACAGCGCCATCTTGTGTCCATATCTATGATGAACGATACCGCACATCTGCGGCTACAAAAATTGCAGAGCTCTTGGCTCTCAGTGCTGAAATGTAAATAATACTTGCTTATTAATGCTTTTTGTCACACGTTCAGTTGATTCACAGGACATCTGACATCACTGAATAATGATTATGATGAAAAAAGGCAATTGAGTGTTTATTTTGATGCCCCTCAATGCATTTAAATCTTATTAAACTTTGGCACAAACTTAGCGAGGCTGCTTTAGTTTGGCTCAAGTCGGGTTCTTCACCATCGGTGGCGACGATGCTTATAAAGATGAAGGGAGCTCTGCGGCGCAGTTAGCCTGAGATCAAATCTGTGTATTTTTCAGGGTAAACCAGGTGGTCTGGGCAGCACTGGGGAGAAAGGCCCCCCTGGCGAGCCAGTAAGTATGATGTCATCTGATGTGGTCAGACCAAAACTCTGATGTGATTATGTGACCCTGGTGGCTGTTGATCTCTTTGACACGTAATGCTAACATCGGGGAAAAAACGTGGATTTGTAATTCTCAGAACAGCTCATTAGCTGTGACTGCTCATATTGGATGGTTAAACTCCGTGTTTAAATGTTCGGGTTTTGGATTCAGGTTCTTTGGTTTTCCCAATTGTTCCCAGGGACATTAACATTGTCAAACAAACAGATACAAATATTCATGAGAGAAAGGCCGTCCATTAATAGACACAGTTTATGTAGCTTGATTCCTGAGAGCCATTTGGACGGGATCCACCTAGAACTCATGTGTCTTCAGCTGTCACACTGTCTGTCTGTCTGCTTGTTGTTTGTTAGGAAAACAACTCAAAAAGTTCTGAATGGATTTTAATGAAACTTTTAGGAAATGTTAATGGGCCAAGGAAGAGAAGACTACATTTTAGTGACGTTCTGGATTCTGGAGGCACGTTGCCCTTTGATCTTCCAAAGGTCAAAGGTCAACATACTATGTCATGTAACCTGCCTCTATATTGACCCTGGTGGAGGTCTGTGCTCTCCGAGTGCTTTTCTGGTTGTATATGTGACAGCAAAATAAATAATAATTCTTAATGATGATTAATAAGCATCCTTGGGTTATGGTTAGGGTTCATGTCTAGAATATTCTTTTTAAAGGCTGTTGTTATCCTTTCAGGGACCCAGAGGACCTCCAGGAGAAGCTGGAACAGAAGGACACCAAGGGATTGAAGTACCTTTCATTGATTTAATCCCTTATTAATATACTATTAGGGGTGTATTTCCATAATTATTTCCTTGCGTTTTCTGTCCTGTCTTTTTAGGGTGAGCCAGGTGAGGAGGGGCAACCTGGTGTGATCGGAGAACCGGGGTTAAAGGTCAGTAACACACACGACTCTGAACAGTTCATGTCCAGCACTTTTTCTGCATCACATATGTCATTCAGATAAGTGTGTGTCTGGGTGTGTGTGAGTTGACTCTTCTGGGTCTCTGCAGGGTGATGTTGGACCTCCTGGACATGAAGGTGAACAAGGACAGGAGGGAATAAGAGTGAGTGAATAAAAACAACCAAAATTCTCTTCCTTCCTTATGGCTTAGTAAATTGAACTGGCTCTTTTACCCTCTCAATTTGGTAGCGGTTTGTTTGAGAGTTGGACCAACCAACAGTCCCTCAAAAGAAGGGATCAGACACAGTTTTTGTTTGTGAGCCCCATAAATTAGGATTACATAAGGCATTTTCTTTCACCAGTCAAAACAACATACTTTGTGTTCATTGTCATAGGTCACATAAACCACATTTTTCCAGAATCGATAATCAGCATCCTTTAGTCATTTTCATGTTAAACACCTGAGCTGCAATTGTAGGAACACTGCATTGTAGTGGAACTAATTTAGCATGAGCTCATTAAGCTAAAGACCAAGAGAATACAGCTAACTCCGCGTTCCTCCTCCTCCAATCATCTCCATCACTGCTTGGAGGACTTGCGGCACGTCACTGCTGTATCTCATGTATTCTAAAGCCACCTGGAAAGCCTGATATAGATTTTTGTTAAATGGGGATGTCTCTATAGGGTCCCCCGGGTCCTCCAGGTGAAGATGGCCCTCAAGGAAAAGATGGACCAAAGGTAAACTTGGGAAGACTTTGTTTTTCTGTGACCTAAAATGATACGGAGATCTCTGTCTACGTACGGTGACACAAGATCAGATAAAATATATATGTACATAAAAATAAACACATGCCTCTTCCACCCGCCAACAAGTCATCTGACCTACAGATCTGACTCTGACGCTTTCTTCTCTGTATCTGGTTCTGTCACACTGCCAGGGGGATCCTGGTGAGCGAGGGCCACCTGGAGAGCCTGGAGACAAAGGAATCGAAGGGGACCCAGGGCCACTTGGACCACCTGGTGAACCCGGGAAACAGGGCTTTCTTGTAGGCTTGTTATATTTCCCAGATCTATAGATATAATAACTTTAATATAAAAAAATATATATAAAAATTATTCCTACCTAATGAATAATTATTACTATTAACATTTTGTCATCAGAAAATAAAGAAAAAACAGGAGATTTTGATGAATATTCATCAGGACTTTCTTACGTTCTTTGTTGCAGAATTGGTTCCTCTGCAGTCTTTTTTCAAAATAGAGATTTATGGGATGTTTCACTAAGGCAAAAGTACACCTCACTTAAATAAAGGAAATAAAGGACACATAAAGAAGTGCTGTTGAAGTGTTACTACCCATGTTCTCCAGTAGGGGTCAGCATTCTCCTCGCCAAAGATGCCTTGTGAAAGATACTCTGATGATTCAGCATTATTGTTCAGATAATGAGTCAGATTTGTTCAGAGTGGCTGCCTGTCTCCTGTTACAGGGGCCTGAAGGAAAACCCGGGCCCCCAGGGAACAGAGGACGGCATGGCAAGAAAGTAAGAACTGTGTTTGCATCACAATTGTGTTTCCTCACTGTGAAACTAATATGTGGATAGTTTAGCACAGTGTATGATGTTTATGCATTTGTGTCTCTCTTCCAACAATATTCTGTCTGTTCTCAGGGTGAAAGAGGCCTTCCGGGTGCTATTGGTGAGGCTGGCGAACGTGGTGACACCGGCCAGCCAGGCGAACGGGGACCGAAAGGTGCCAGAGGAACGCGAGGCGCACCAGTTAGTGCTTATTCTTTCTGTCTGTCCTTTAACCTCATCCTGTGTAAGTGACTCTCCTGCAGCCACACATGATTCCACTGATATCCCTTACTCACTCTGTCCAGCCGGTGGAAGTTTGTAAGTGGGCTAAACTGCATTTTTCCTCGTGAAACAGGAAAATGCCCTTAAAGGAATACTAGCAGTATAGCTTTTCATCTGAGATGGTTGCAGGGGCATGCCAATGTCTGACTGACAGCAGACGGCCTCTACTGCTGTGATACGTGTTCAAACAAGAGACAACTCAAACCTAAACTGCTGTAGTCACGTGCAGTTTTTTTTTTTTTGTTTTGTTTTTTTATGAATTGCCTGACTCAAGAGTTTTCCTACATTATACATTCATTTTCTTCCAATAGTGGACTTTGTTTTCTTTTTTTGAACTCCTAAGACCATGTTATGATGTAGAGAAGAGATTTTGTAGCTAAATCTTAAAGTCGGATAACAAAATGTGAATGTTTTGTTTGGGGCTGAACTTATATTTAGCTGAACCAGAGCAGGAAAGCAAAACAAACTGTTTGCATTTTTTTCTTCATTGCTTCCAGGGTCAGCCTGGAGTCATGGGGATGGAAGGACAGCCAGGACTGCCAGGATACACAGTGAGTTCCTCTGTCTTTTACCACTCCACATTCAGCTGAGCGTTTTTTACCAACACACAAGTGGAGATCATCGCAATAATCAGGCACAACGCAGAACGCCAGCATATACAGTAAGTTAGTCATTAGTAAGGTTAGCTGAAGCTGAAGACAAATCAGATTATTCAGTGAAAACAGCAGCAGGTACCAGCTATACACACAAACAGACTGGAGCCTTTAAGCTGGTTTTTCTGGGCAACGTCTGCTCAGTGTCAACATGAGCAGGGTTAGGCTGCAGAACTGGAGGTGCCGCCAGTTCAATGAGCCATTTTTGTTTGTGTTTGTGTGTGAAGGCTCTCACACTCATTCACACTTGACTCAGGTTGCTGACTGGTTTCTAACTCTGGGCCAGGTTTAAATGAAAGGCTGGGAGCGCCTCTGCACAAAGACCTGTGTTTGCCTGAAACCGGGCTGAATAATATGCTCACAGCAGAACTCTTATTAACCCGCAGAATTTCCACAGCCATGTTGGGGGGGGGGATAATCTTCTCCCTGTTTTTTTAGGGTCACCCCGGCCAGCCTGGACCAATCGGATCACCAGGCGCTAAAGGTGAAAAGGTAACCGGACAATATAATTATTGTTTGAAATCAAATGATTTAGTTTGAAGCGCGTTAGATTAAATATATTTGAGTTTAATGTGAGGCTATACAATGTCATCTGTGTGTGATTGTTGGTGCTTGGCCATTCCAGGGTTATCCAGGCGAAGACAATAAGACCCCAGGACCACCAGGGCCCTTAGGTGAACCAGTAGGTCTTGTTTTTCCTTTTAACTCTCTATTCTGATCCCTAACGTGCATTTGCTAGATTGACTCCACGTAAACAGTTCAACTTGTTACTGTACTACAGAGCATTAACGATGGCCCCGTGGGGCCCCGTGGGGCCCCAGTGGTAGCTGCAGCACTGACAGCATCTTCCTCAGCATTTGACTCCATAAGAGTTTTTCACATAATTCTAAAGAATCTTATCCTTGTGGCTTGAGGAACACTACCCACCTCAGCTGATGGTTTGTGGGTATGTATGAAGGTGTGTGTTTATGTGTGTATGATTGTTTACACAGGGACCCCCAGGTGAACGAGGAGATCGTGGGGAGCCAGGGGATGAAGGTTATCAGGTAGACATAAAAAACTACAATTAAATCATTGTTAAACAGTCCACACATGCCAAAGAGCATTATCAATTAGCTGTGTCTTTATACATTTCATGCACTTTTATCCTAGTAAACACACAGGTTTATTCATTTGAAAGTCTCTTTGGCCTTAATTATATTCAGGTTTGATTTTATTGCTGAGTTCCTTCTCATGTCTCAACTGTCTGCATCATTGAAAATCTTAAAACATCATCAATGTTATAAATGTGTTCCATACACACGTGAAATGCATTGTAAGGTGCCTTTGTGCGTGCATTCTTCAGGCTTTGGTTGTTCTGATATGTTCTGATCGGTGATGAATCTGATATTCATCATGTATTTCAGGGCCATACTGGTCCCACTGGGTCTCGTGGAGCTGTTGGACCACAAGGCCCGCCGGTATGGCACTAGAAGAACTGCAGGACAGTTTAAATGTGTTGACAGTATAGATTCATGTGTCTTTTCTCTGCATTTTTCAGGGATCGCCAGGCCTCCCTGGAGTACCAGGTCCAAAAGGAGAGACAGGCACTCTGGTGAGTCCTGAACCTCCTACTTTAGCAGTTTTACCTGCTGAAAGTATCCCAGCACAGTTATTTTCAATAAAGCCAATGAATGTGATGTATGTAATAATGTGGTGTACCACACTGGATGTTTACATGTACAACTCCCTGTCACACACATTAGGGGCGTGCACCATTATTTCACCTGTTTCTGAACTAAAATAATCCAAAGTGCAGTGGAAAGAGACAGTTATCCCGAACACAGAATTCCATGGATTCAGCTCCTCCTCTGTGTCAGCCGATGTTTTTCTTTTCTTCGTTGTTGAGGAAAACATCCTAAAATTAGAGCAATTGGCAGGCCACATGATACGCTGTGGCTGAAGCAGTTTTCGGGAGTCGATTTTCCAGGCACTTTTGAATCTCCAGCCTTGTCAACGGCCGCCTGATTACGTAACCACCGCTCCCAGCCTCCTTTCCCGGGCCTTTTTAATAGTGAAGCATTTACGGGCTCCCAAATACCACTGAATTTCTTCCACACATGAAGCAGCTTTTATGTAAAATGTGATTACATAACTAGTTCAAATCCTAATTGTGTTAATGCACTGAAGCTCAGCTTCAGTCTGAGCTGTTTTCATGTGCATCATATAGAATGTTTACATATTGCAGCAGTTTGTCTGATGTATTTTACTATTGTTTCTGCTAAATATGTTTATTAGTAGTAGTAGGAGTAAATAGTCCTGCTAAAAGCTGAGTTATTCCAGAAGTTGTGTAAAATTTATGGATGTGTTTATTCTTTCATCCGTCCTGGACCGAGGACAGTCCAGACAGTGTCCTCATCTCCAGGTTTCCATAAGAGTCACATTAGACACACTCTTTAAAATGTCCACACTTCAGTGAAAAATAAGTAAGATATATAAGCATGTGTGTTTTTATGATCATCCTTGTGTGTGTGTTTGCGCAGGGTTCAGCAGGAAAGAAAGGTGAAAGAGGCCAGGTCGGCGCTCCTGGCGTTGAGGTGAGTCTTACACAATATGACTTAAAAAAGAAAAAACCAGAAAAAGAATCGCAAATCAGACTGTTGGATGATGTCACTGTCATCTCAACCTTCCAGGGACCGGCTGGTTTGCCCGGACTCAGGGGGATGAAGGGTTACCCAGGGCTGGAGGGGCCCCCAGGACTAACTGGGTTACCAGGGTTACCAGGAAAACCAGGACGAAAGGTGACCAATAATCACTCGTAAAACAAGAAGTTACAGTATTAAAAATATTTTTAAATGTTCTTACAGCATTACTAAGGTTTGGTTAGCGGGTTTATGAACAACCAAACTTTTATCTGTCGTCCTCTTGATGATTTTTATCAGTAAAAGTCAGTAAAGATGTGCTGCTGTAAAGCAAATAGACGAACAACTTCTGCTAAATGTGGATTTAGAAGATTGTTTCTGATAAACTTGTCTGGCGTGTTTCTGGCTGATTGAAAATAAAGAGTTTGTGGGAATTATTGGAAACTCTGGAGCAGCTTGATACAAAGGATCTTTACAAATGTATGTAAACCTTGAGGCATGGCTACGTGAGTCATGTCTGGGGATACTGTAGTTTGGCCGAGGTTCAGCCAACAGTCTGCTCCAGCTGTCTGCAGCTCTCGCTGCACTACAAAGTTCTGGAGAGAGACAGGAAGTCTGGAAATGCAGTTTAAAAGTTCAGAGCACATCCATCTCTAGCGGGAAAGATAGGACGTCCCTTAACTTCTGCTTAAGATTCCCCCTGGAATCTTCATCATTTTTAACCTTTATTCCCACAATGACCAACATTTATTTGTTGTTTGTTCTTGTTTGTTTGTATTTCTAAAAACCATTGAGTTCATCACAATTGATCACTCAGTCATCCGACAATCCGGCTAGTAATCAAAGAGATCTTAAAGGATAAAAATATAACTAACCTTACAAAAGTGACTGATATAAAGCTTAATAGGAGGATAATCAGGATGACCTTGTAAATCGTGGTTACTCATCAAATATTGATTCTCATTCATGGGTGTCATGTTTTAATCAGATTTTACAGTTCCTGTTCATTCACACACATGTTCCTGTGTGTTTAGGGTCAGAAGGGCGTCGTTGGAAAAGAGGGCTTTGTCGGGCGTCCAGGTCCCAGGGCAGAATATGGGCTTCCAGGACTTCCTGGAGAAAGAGGACCACCTGGTCAGAAGGTGGTTGATATTATAATATACTGCACAAACTGTGTATGAAACTATTGGTGTATTCATATTGAACTCCTGTGCCTTTCTCAGGGAGACCCAGGACTGCCTGGGGACCGGGGAGCCTCGGGGCTCAAGGGCATGGTCGGGGCTGCAGGTGACCAGGGCAGAAAAGGTGAAACAGGAGCCAAAGGACAACCAGTGAGTACTTCCTGTCACTGATGGCTGAATTAATGCCCTCTTTCATAGATGTTTCTGTAGCCTTCTTACATTCAGACAGGCTGCTGAGACGTGACTTTATAACTAAAAATTCCTCCTTTTTTCCCACATCCGAATCCAGAAAGCACACAATATTATTCCCAGGGAACTTTTAAGTGGATTTGTATTATTTTCTAAATATAGCTTCAGGGGTTTGGATGGCCAGACCTGCCAGGCTGTAATGGGGTTTTACAATGTGTGAGATAGACATTTGTACCCCCCCGCCCCCCCGCCTTCCATAGTGAATTGAACTGAAATTGAAGTATTCTGCCTGGTTAGGCCAGGTTATGTAAGATTGTACACTCCAGGGACCATAAAAAAAGATTAAAAAAAGCTCCACTTAACTTATGTAACTCCTCAAAAGAGGAAAAAAAAGGAAAACAGTATTTTATCCCTCCTCCTCTTTTCTCCATTGATGCTTGGGAAAAAAGAGCAAGCTGAGGCCCTTGGGTCAGATCCCTTTACACATTTCAGTGAGTTCGAGTTTCTCGGTCAAAGTCTGTGGCCCGAAAGCGGAGCTGTCTGGAGGAAGTTGACGGCTGGCTGCAAAAAACAGCATCTGCCACCCTGGAGGAGAGACGGTGCTCAGACACGTAAAGCAGACATCAAACCCCTCCAACCGGGCGTCCAAAACGTGCTGTCTGAACGTGGTCTGGGGGCTGCTGTAGATCCAGACACAAGTCTGCTGCATGCCCCAGTTCTTTTAAAATCGAGTGATAGAGCAGTGAGGCATGTTTCACTTCTTCGTATATTCATACAAAATATTGCAACATAGAAAACACACACAAATGGTGCAATAATGATATTCACTTTGTCTGAGTTAATCTCTCTTTGACCACTTTTCTTCTTGTAGGGGGAAGTTGGAAATATGGGGATGACTGGTTTAAGTGGATTTCCAGGACCAAAGGTGAGACTGAACATTTTACCAACCAAAAGACAATGAAACATTCCAAGAAAAGTGTATGAGCTATCATTTAGGTGTCATTTTAGTTGTACCTATGCTGTAAAATGACTGGCTGGGATTTATCTGATCTCCTCTTATTCTTTCAAAACAGGGCCCGAACGGTGATGTGGGATTCAGGGGCTTACTCGGTCCTAAGGGCCCAATGGGTACTTTGGTATGTTAAAGAGAAAACTGTAACGGAACAGAAAAGAAATGTGAATAGTTTATTTGTAATTATAGGACACTGTAAAGTCATGCAAGACTGCATAGTGCCATCGGCATTGAATTTAATTAATCCTCTATTTTGCTATTCATTTTTAGGGATTCACTGGACCTGTAGGTCCAGAAGGACTAATGGGCCCAATGGGGAAACCTGTAGGTTTCTTTGTGTGTGTTTATGTGTATAAACTGAAAAACACACCAGCTGAGAAAGAAGGAAAAGTATTATTTTGTGTGTATATTGATAAGTCTATCTTCACAGGGGCCAAGGGGTCCAAAGGGAACTGGTGGCGAAATGGTAAGATTTAATCCAAACCAGTAGATGAACCATAAACTGTCAGTAGGATTTAAAATCTCAAACTTTTATGTTTATATGCTATCAATTCCCCCATTTATCCACTTTAAATGACACTGAATAATGTGCTTATTCACAGTGCCTATAGCAGCTAATCCCCCTTCCCCCAATCTCAAACCAAAGGCCCTCACGTGTATGAGCAAGAGTCTCAAACGCCGCTACCTGGCTAGATATACCTTGTCTTCACAGAGAGGCATGTCCTGCTTCAACAAACTAGCAGCACCGGCAATACTAAGCTAGCATTACTGCTGTAAACAAGCCAACGTTAGCCAAGGCTGCTAAGTTGGTAACAGGACGTATTTGTAGTGCAATACGGCAAATCAAGAAGGGGCTTTAAAAAAATAAAATAAAACTGCACATTCCACTTGAGGTTGTGAGAGCAACAACTGCAAAAATATTAAATAATTTGAAGATCATTATATCAAGTTAAAATGTTTTGCTCATCCAGGGGCCTCAGGGACCGCAAGGGAATCCAGGACCCAGAGTAAGTGTTTGTCCTAATATAAAATGAATAAAAACTACTTTGTTATATAAACTTCACTTATTCTTCTTGAAGTGCTGATGCTACCTGTAAATACAAAAAGATGGTTAAAATAATCTCGTTTTTCTTTTTTTCCCACCTTAGGGACCTCCTGGTGCCCCAGGTCCATCGGTAAGTGTTTGGTATAATAGATAGGAATCCTTTGGAGAAAAACCTTTCCATCTGGGTAAAATATTTGAGAAAATCCATATTTATGCATTTAATTAAAGACTCATTCTGGATTCACCTCAGTCTGGCTGGACAGGCTGTTCTTAAAAGCAGCTTCCTAACTTTCCAAAAGACTTTTCTAATAAATGAAAATAAATGACAGGAGCCATGACAGCAGAGCAGAGCCAGGAGATGATATCAAAGTGGAATGTGCGTGTGTGTTTTTTTGATTTGCCAAAAAAATTATCCATTTCGTGGATTAAAAAAGGACACTTGTAATTCTGTCGAGTAGTGTTGGCCATGGTTGCTTCCTGATCAGATATTTCTGCCACTGTGATCCAACCTCACATCAAGCTCTGAATCACCCTTTCCTGTTCCAACATTAACAATACCAAAAGGCTATCAGATACATCTCCATTAGCATATCATGCGATAACTATAATATTTGTACAGAGGGGTATGTGTTTTCCTTCCCCCTGGGGCAGGAATGCCAAAGATTATTGTCCTTTGACTTGTTTCACTGCTTTCCTTTGGTATTAGACTGCATTCTTCATCCTATCACTGTTTTCTCTCTAAACTGGAGGTTAAATAATGACTGGGATATTGAATGTGTTACCTTTTCCTCATACTGGGTGTGTTGACTTGAATCCACAGAGGCAGATCTATGATGACTCTGCAGTCTACGCTTTATCTGACTCCAGTGTTGCCTTCAGGACAGAGGTAAAGCAGCATTAAATACAGGAGGCAGTGAATGTCTCTGTAATGTACAGAATCAACTATTTTCACATTCCTACTGGTGATTGACCGCATGGTTCCTGCTCCAGAGTCTCCTGGATGCAGAGATCAGCCTGCCGGACCAGAACACGGAGATACTAAAGACTCTGCATTACTTAAGCACCGTCATCGAAAGAATCAAAAAGCCTCTGGGAACGCGGGAGAACCCAGCTCGTGTCTGTAAAGATCTGCTGGACTGTCGTCATAAGCTCGATGACGGTGGGAGGCTTACTGTGCCACATCTTGTGGAAATTAAGAATTTTTGTTTTTTTATCACGTCCATTCTTTGGATTCTTTCAGGTTGGTTCTGGATTGATCCGAACTTGGGCTGCACTTCTGATGCATTCAAGGTCTTCTGCAACTTTACAGCAGGAGGGCAGACCTGTTTACATCCCGTGGCCACTGATAAGGTAACAAGTGAACATGGAATTACTGGATATTGAGGACTAGATTATAGGTGGATTCATCAGACAATGCAGAGAGGAAGCAGTCACACCAGGAGAATACCAAAGTTCTAGAACAATGTTTTGGAATAACGTAGTTTTGGTGGAAGTCCGTCTACAGGTTGCACATGAAAACTGAAATATAAATATGTTCTTGTTGAAACTCTTTGAAACTGGTGATATAAATGAGTGTTCCAGTTGGAACCCTCAGGATATGTTTTTCCATCAGACACAGCAGCGTAAATCCTTTATAATATGAGCTACTAGTAATCAAAAGGTTTAAACTATTTAGGACAAGTTGAAAAAAATAATCCATGAAGTGCAGTTTCACTTTCACATCCTTCAAGGTCCTTTTATGGGTCTGATCACAGCTGCGTTTCTGCTCTTTGACAACACAGATGGTGTTTGGAGCAGGGAAAGTCCAAATGAAGTTTCTCCATTTACTGAGCACTGAGGCCAGCCAAAGCATCCTGCTCCACTGTCTGAACGACCCTCCTCACGACCCTCTGGACAGCGTCAGCTCCACTGGATCTGCTCCGCACGAGAACACCACGCTTCGCTTTCGTGGCTGGAACAAACAAATGTTTGAGAAAGACACAGTACTTGAACCACATGTGCTACAGGATGATTGCAAGGTGACGAGCCAGGCAGAAAATTGGTGTGCGAAATTCCACAATAAGCGAAACTAAACAGACGTGACAACTTGTTTTATTTTTTTATTTCATGCGTATTCTTTTATTCCTCTGGTGGGTTTTTTTTTCCTTCATCGTGACTTCATAAATCCAATCTCTTTTTTTTCCCCCTCCTTCAGATCCAAGATGGCAGCTGGCACGAGTCACATTTCTTCTTCCACACTCAGGACAGCCGTCAGCTACCTATTGTTGACATACAGACATTTCCTGCGCCACGGCCCAGTACTCAGAGGCATATAGAAATCAGCCCAGTCTGCTTCTTTTGACACCGGCATCCCTTGTGTTGTGTGCCTGTGTGCATGAACTTTAATGCACGGCTGCAAAATGTCCACCTACCAAAGAGCAAGCACCAGATTGTGGAAACCTAAACAGGATCCAGTTGAAGGCAGATTATGTGAGAAACATCTGGGCTGCGATGGCCGAAGAGGATTAGCTGGTGCTGACATCAACTGCTAATTGTGTAAAGTGCGTTTTGTGAAGCACTGTCAGTCAAAAGGTGCTTGTGTTGGCTGTGTGGACTGTTGTCATTCCCTGATCACAGGATAGGGCCAAGCAGCAGCCAGGGCCACGCAGCAGCCAGGGCCACGCAGCAGCCAGTCCCAATCCCTGAACTCGTACCTCCCTCTCGCCCCTCATCAGACCACCCTGAACCAAGGCCAAACCTGAAGGAGCGAACTGGGCCTCTAGGTGGAGCACTGTCTGAATAAAGTTTTTTTTTTTTTTTTTTTTTTTTTATGAGTGCAATAGCATGTGGTTAATACGTGAATGCTTTAAATATATATATTTTTTTGATTAAAGACAATATTTTACATTGTTTCATGACATTTTTGTCGTCGGTCCTGCCCATTTGGACCTGTACATCTTGACAGATGACGCTCTACCTCTATCTGCTCGTTTGCTTTATAGAATAATTGCCAATGCCAAGTTAATAGTTTGACCTTGTGTTGTATGTACCGGTTACATAATATTTGTCATATTGTAAGTACTTATTGGTCATTTCTAATTTATGAACCCCTTTTTTTGTTACACTACATATTTTTTGTAGCTTTTTCCTCTATATGGTAGGTTCTTCAGGGGAAACCTATCTCTGGTGCTGCAACTAAATGAGTCATCAGTGAGTTTTTACATATTCTGTGTATATATTGACAGCATATTGTATGTTTATTTATATTCTTTTTGATTTTTGTTCACAAAACTGTACCACCACACATTTAACTCAGAGAATCTGGTCTATCTGGTCAGTCACAGCTCAGTCAAAAGAAGTATTTATGTTGTGACATGTTTGTGCATTCACACCTGTGAATATGAGTTTATAATACTGGTCATTTGGTGTTTACTGGCAGCTACCCTGCGCCAGATTCAAAATATATATATTAAAAAAAAAAAAATCATCGTATTAAGTTATATTACCTTGAACAAGTCATGCAGAGGATATGGGTGGATACAAATGTGTAAATAATAAATAATTTGAGAGAAATAAATGGAACAATTTATCCACAAATGACTCTTCATGTTTTTTTTGGGTAAGACATATATATATATATATATATATATATATATATATATATATATATACACATTTCAACACTTTTACAACAGAAAAACTATAAACATTAGAGTAAACTTTGTGATTCGGATATGTAATCATATGCATATGCCGTCGCTTTTGCATACTGAGGAGACTATATTGTAGTTTATAGTCACCAACACCGAGGGGCGCCAATGCACACCTTTAAACCGGAACTCATCTCCACGTGTTGTCGTCACCGGCGGAAGTTAGTTTGTTTTGGTACCTCAGTGTCACAAGTTTGTTCCCAGCGTGTCGCTGTAGTTTTCCTGCCATGTGCTCTGTAATTTTTCCAACAACAGATATCATGTCAACGACCGAGAGTCCATTAGAAAACAGCGGTCAAGATGAAGAGCTGAAAAAGAGAAAAAGAAAGATTTCCTTGTCCAAGTACGTGCCTTTTTAACACATATCTGGTTAGTAACTCAATGCTATTTTAGCTAACATCATACTGATTTCTGAGGGTTCGAATCTTGTAATCTTAAAAAAGCAATACGGCTCAAAGAAATTTGTACTAATAGTACCAGAAACACTCAAAATGCAGTACGCGTTAGCATTTGCCACGAGGTTAAGGTATAAAATTGAATTAATCGAACGTCGCCTCAAACCCTCCTAGGTTTCCTAAGTCTAATATTCACTGTTTACTCTTCCTCGTAGGTTTTCAAGCCTACTGAATGCACGAATTGTCAAACTATTTAAAACAGCAGTGTTTTGAAGAAGTTACGGGTGTTTCCCAGCATCCCGTCACAGTTTGTTTAACCTATTCTTGCGTGTTTCCTCCTCCTCAGTTGCAGTGTGTGTGGATTACAGGAGGCTAAATACAAATGTCCTGGTTGCCTGGTCCATTCTTGCAGGTAGGATTATCCTGTCAGTCAAAACTAAATGGAATCATTCATCACAGATAAATAAATTCCTGGTTTTGACAGTCAGCAGCTCACGCATTGAACTATTTTGAATACATACATTGAAATACAGCAGCAGAGGTCTATGCTTGTTCTTAGCTGCTTTTCTCTACTTGTCAAAATGTCTGTGCAGTGCATGATAAAATACGTGAATGTCGCATCGTATAAAGTAACATGTACTTAAAATAATATGGCCCATCCCATTTTCATTTTTTTCACTTCATATCATAAAGGGCACCTGAACACTTCTATCACTTGCAGTCCACAGACGAAAGAAATACTCTGGCCCGGGTTGTGTAACATCAGTTAAAATGATGCTGGAATGAGTCAGGCAGAAGCCTTCTCATAATATATGTGTTTTTTTATATATATAGTTTGTGAAATAGTGGCACGATCACAGAAAAGAAAAGAAAAACTTGACTGGACTGATGTTGAGTCTTTTTTTGTCATTTAGTCAAAGAAAACATAACTACTGCATTAGTTGTATTTGTCTTTTGATAACCAAATACTTGTTTATCTCACCGCAATGAGCTCATGTAAAGTGTTTGATTGACAGTTATTTTTTTTTTCATTAATTTTCTTTATTTATGCTATGATAAGTTTATATTTTCTGCAATATGAACAATATTACTAATGAAACAAACCGTTTTATAAATGTGAAAGCAAAAAACAGACACCTTTGGGTAAAGAAACCAAAGATCCTTTGAATGTAGATAAAATACTTCTGATTGACCCTTTTTTTTTGTTGTTGTTGCTTTTACTGATGGACATTTACTTGGACCTGCAGCCAGGAATAAATCACCTCTGGTAATTAATGGCTCTGACCTTTGGGACATATTCGTCAACACTAAATTCCTTATTGAAGGTCATACCTGAAAATATCATTAAGACATATCGAAGGCTGCTGGGGGATGTTCTCCCAATTCTCTCTTGACTGCCTGTTGTGTTTGGCCTTATTCAACATTCTTTTTAGATAGCTTCATGGATGCAGGCTTTGCCTGACCTGGGCCAAATACCTGTCTCTCAGCAAGTGTTTGAGAACAGGTCCTTCCATGCTAAGTTTTTAAGGTTCTTCTTTTTCCTGTCAGATTGTTGGAGCATTAATCACAGGCTTTAAATTACCATATTACCTTCAGTAGTAGTTTTAATGGCCCACAGTTTGGACAAATGGTTCAGATAAATTGTAAATTCTGTTTTGCAGCTTACCGTGTGTGAAGAAGCACAAAGCGGATTCCAGCTGTAGCGGAATTCGAAAAAAAACTGCTTTTGTGGCTCTTTCACAGTTTGATGAGATGGCCCTCCTCAGCGGTGAGCATCTTCCCGTAGCAGCATGTCGTTTTGTTTCTTTAAAGCTTGTCAACAGTGAGTGTTGATGCTTTTGAATGTTTGGTAACTAGTTATTTTTTCATTCGTTCAAGACTACAGATTTCTGGAGGATACAGGACGGTTTGCTGATGGTGCCACGAGAGACAGTCTGGTACGAATTCCTCGCACCACTTCAAAAGTAAGTTCTGGATTTAGAGCCTCAGCCGCTGTATGTTAAAGATTCTGTTGGGTTTATAACAATTGGCAACACCAACTAAACCAGTAAACCAAGTAAACCGTGAGCCGCAGGTCACTGCTGCAGTATGAGATACAGCGTAGATACGTCTGTACAGTATGTAAACATCTTTACACAACCTCTATTGAAGTTGATTACACTTGTAGAAGTCAGCAGACATAAATATTTTTCTGCTTTTATTGCTTCACTTACATAATTTGTGGTTGTAGTTATGCAATTCTCACTGCTGCGGATCCAAGCCACAAGCGTTCAGTTATGTAAGCCTCAGAGTCCCTGCCAGCTCTCACCTGTGCTGTTATGACAAGACAATACTCAAGTGATACGGGATAACTTAGAGTAATGCATGTTATTATGAGGTTTTTGGAGTCGGTGACATCTTCAGCACGCACAAATCAGTCAAACTGAGGCGTGTTCACACAGAGAGATAAAGTCTTTGGCATGTGATGAGTTTTGGGGATTTGGGTTGGAATGTTGCAATTGTATTAATCTGTCATTAACCTGATGTAGCCCAACGGTTGAAGAATAAATCTCTCTTCTACTCCTTTGGTGCCTCTGCCAATGTTAACTCATGAAGGAACTATGCGAGTACTGGAGAGAGAAGGCCTGTCCTTCCAGATTTAGATGAAGCCAGTGAGGATGATCTAAGATGCTTTTGGTTTAATTGTTAATGGAAATTAAACAGCTGGATTTATTGATTCCCCACAGATGTCTTGGATAGGATTAGTGTTTAAACCTGTTTTCTTCTGGAAAAGACCCCCACCCACCCAACTTTTCCATGAAGTTAATATGCAGACAACTCTGTTGTCCCCCTGTGGTGCCCCCTGGGTCAGTAAACAGTTGCTTTGACCAGTCTGATGGTTGGCCTGTCTTTGATATGAATGATAAATTCAAAAGGAAAATAAAAATAATTTCATGTGCCTATGTCCCAGTACCTGCTGGGACAAGTTTCAGCCCCCCCCCCCCCCGTGACTCTAATTAGAAGTAATCGTTGGGTAACAGACGAAGAGAAATGAAGGAAAATTTACTTTGATTATTTTACAGGCTAAGAAGCTGTCAGCCTGTGCCAGAAAGATGAACATCACACTGAGGTTCCTTCCCGTCTCCTTCACCAAGAGCAGGGAAAATTCCACTTTTTGCCTGACAAGGTAAGAATGAAGTTATACACACAATTTGTTCTCCTGACTCTTTTCTAAGTTTCCTGACCCATTTTATGCCTTACACATAAAGAAGTAGTAAAAATATAAAAGAAAACTTGTTGAAAGTATTTCTTGTCAGAGCAATGCAGATAATAGATTTACATCAAGTTCTGTTAGAGACCATGTGGGCTGAAGGATGCACAATTATGGCAGACATCATACGTATATGTCTGATTATTTTGATTTTTTTTGACGAAGCACTTGTTTTTCTTTTGAAATAGTTCCCTAGAACACACCTTGAATAACACATATATAGTAATATATCTCTCTATTATATCTCTTCTATTCTAAAACATACAGGCTTAAGTCAAACATAACAAAGTCTAACATCAGTATGTGCATTAGTGTGCAGCTAGAACGTAAGCTAACACATCACTGACAGATGCAGCGGGATGCTACTTTTCCTTTACCACAGGATGGCACTCTTGTTAAACCCTAACAACACCGATAGGTGCGCTGGCTGGTGTCGGTCCTGTTACATCTGTTGTGTGACAGTGGAAGGTGTTTCACATGTCTGTTGGCGACAGCAACTTGTGAGTTAGATCAGGTGCCTGGAGATGTTATTGACAACAGCACATCTGTCTCTGTCTCTGTCTGTAGCTGCCATTTTACACATGGTGATGACTTTTAGATGGCGCTCGACGTGTGAGAATTCATTTTCAATTTGTCATTCATTAACAGGGTTTTTTTTTTGTTGATAAGACATACGTCAGACAACATATCTCATCATAAAATCAATTTGTTTAATATCTGGGGAAAAATCTACCCCAGTGGTGGAATATTACCATTGGATCAACATTTCTAAAAGCTTCTTTCCCTCCTTGGACAGCCGCCCTCATTTTCACTTTCAATACCTTTTTCTTTTGAGGCTGAGCTTTGCCTCTGTAATCACTGTGGAATAAAAGAGGCACATTTTGAACTGCATATTAAAAATGTGTGGGTCTAAAAATGCCCGGGGACAGCATTGGGTGTCAGTCAGGATCACCACTAAAAGAATTCTTTGTCAGTTCTTCCAGCTGGGTACATGTTGCTGCTTTCTCTTTCACCACTTTCTTTCCATCCTTTCAAGTGTGCCACTCTGTCATGTCTGTCTCTGGTGTTTGTGCAGGCACGCGACTGAATATGAGACATCAATGTGTCAGGATGGAGTCTCAAACTCTGACCACACATAGTGCAATAAGGCTATATAGTGTATGTATATATGAATCTTTCTTGGGCTTTTCATGCTAAACTATAAGTAAAAGGGATCTCTGGCCAGCTGCACGACCTTATTTCTTTGTTTAGTCTGGTTAGTTTCACTGTGAAGATCGAGCGCAACAGGGTCTAGCTCACAGAGCAGTAAATTGACACGAAGGATGGGAAGGAAGGTATACAGACTATTGTCAGGGATGGAGAGAGGGTGTTCTTCAGAGAGACCCAAGTACATGAAATAAGAAGCAGATGTGTGAGCCATGTGTCTGCAGCAGGTTAGCTGTCCGCTCGCGCTGCCAAAGAGGAATCGTTGCTGGCAGCCAGCTGACAAGAGAGGCTTTCACGCCATTTCACGTGTGTGAACGTATGTCCGAGAGGTTTGCAGAGACTTTATCTCATTGATTAAACATTTAGGAGTGAGCTGATGAGTTTGGTTTCACCAGAAAACAACCGTATAGAGCTGATGACAAACTCTTGGCTGTGTTGCAGTTCAGCTGGTGGAGTGTAGGTTTATAGTAGCTGGCATTTGGCAAAACATTGGAAGTAGCTGTGTTAGTGAGGGATTATGTTTTCTACAACCTCAGCATGGCATGGCCGGGATTTTCCTTTCAGACAGCTGGAATCGATGGACAGCGCATTTCAAAAAGGGTCATTGGGAATAATAATGAACAAACTTATGTAATAACTTGTCCCAGTTAATAACGTGCAGCTATGCAATTTATGTAATTTAACATTGAATTCTGAACTAAAACACTAAATAATCACAATTATATTACCTTGCATGTCTGAAGATTCTCAATTATGCCCTGCTATTTTGTTCATAGGGTTCAAAATGGCATTTTAACTTCCATGTTGTTTCCCCACAATACTTTTAAAGACTATTATATATTATATACAGTGTTGGTGTGTTAGTGCTACTGCTGCTCTCCGCCATGTGTTCTCCAAGAGTCCAAGCTAATTTTATACAGTGTTTGGTCTCTTAAATGTCAAAAAATAGTAAAAAACAAAAAACAAACAAAAAAAAAAAACCTATGTTTTTTTTATATATACTGTGACAGTTACTGTGTGGTCTTGAATCTTTGCTATGAAGAATTGGTAGAAAAACAGCCCTTAGCTAATTCTAGCAGTTGGAAAAAAGAAATGTAATGTGAGAACCTCAATTATACCAATTACCAGTGTAAGGTTATAGAAAACTGAGGGATGTATGAAATGATAAATTGATGCACAAACTGATTGAAGCGGACAGACGTTTTATGTAAGATTCCTTCGACTGTACTTACAGGCAGAGTAAACGTGGAGTCGAATTATCAGCTGCACGTTTAGTTTGTTGCTCTCGCAGGCAATCTTCTGGCCACCACTGAGTTGATTAGCCTCTGCTGATGCAATGCAGAGTCTCCTCCGGCTGCCATTTGAGGCAAACCACAGATCAGAGTGGCAAGAAGCAGTTTCATCAGCATTGCAAACACTGTCATCACAGTTGGCCACATGCTGCTTTCTGGCTCTGCGTGACATACCAAACCATAGAAGGAGCAGAAACGTGAGTTTGCAGCGTGAGCGTGCACCACCTTTTAAATTTACTTTGTGTTTTTTGGGTTGGCTCCTGGTAATTTAGTAATTAACTTGGGTTCTGTTTGGTTTTGCAGTACCTTTATGAATGCAATTATCCTTTTTCATAAAAAAAAAAGTGCATGAACAACATAAATCTATAATTTGCTGATGTTTAGCATTTGTTTTGCATCTCATATTCCAGAATTGAAAGCACAGCTGCCTGTAATCATTTTCTCTAATCTCTGCCTTTCTCCACTCTGAGGTCGTTGAATTCTGGATTTGTCTGCTCCTCCAAAGCCCTGTTATTTTATTCTAGCAGCACTGACTTGCCACCTAAATCCTGGCACACAAGCTGGACACATGGTTTCATGAGTTATGCCATTTTTGTTGGATCTGTCCAATCTTTAATCCCGCCAGATGGTCCGGTTGCATCTGCCAGACCACCACGCAGGTTTTCTGCTCTTGTGATGGCACATGTTCCTCCGGTCTCTCATTTAATCAACAGTGTGTGAGCACGATGTGTTCTCCTTAATGAATCCTTCCACGTTTGGGCGTATTTCTTCCTTTATTACTTGTTCTACATTTAAAGAAGAACCTTTATAGCCTTCCAAACCAGGTCCATGGAGGTCTTGCTAAAGGATAAACATCTGAGCTAATTTGCTTTGAAAATCACATAATTCTGTTTAGTAATGGTTGAAAAAGTGCAGCTTTAAACAAATTAAAAATCAAGAGATCTTTCTTCTAAAAGCACCGACCTTCAGTGTGGTTGGTCTACATTCATTTTCTTAGGTGTTCCAGAGTAGCTTTTGATATTTTTATAGTGTAAATATTGTGTAGCTTAGTGATGGGAACAGAAATACTATTGTTTTCCTGCCAGTTTAAGAAAGGGGATACAGCAGCTACTTAGGAGGCAGAAGGCATGACTGCTTCCATACTTATGCAACACAGGATGCTGAAAATTGTTTTTTTAATCCAGAGCTCAGGGTGGGGTAAAGCAAAAAGAATTTAAAGCTCTAAATATTACATCCACAGCTGTCAACATAGTATGTGACAGCTTATTTAACTCGTACAGCAGGTCAAAGGATGGGTAGAAATGGGGAGTTGCTCCCTAGTCGTCTTATAAAATGCATTTATCCACTATTCTGGCAACACATCAGTCCTGTTTTGCATATTTAAGATTGCTGTTGTTTGCTTAGTGAATAATCATTTAGTCATGCAGGCCACAGATAGCAAAGGGCTGTTTTTTGATTTGAAACCATTCAGCGGCAGAGTCTTTGTCGGATTTAAGGTCTTAATCTTTGTAAAAATGCGTGTTTTCATGAAGGACTCTTGCAGACACACCAGAAACTAACTGAGGTCCCTTCTCAAGGTCCCTCAATTATATCCAAAGTTAGATCTCTCTGTGTGCAACTGGACTGTAACGTTTCCTTGAAAATGTTTCGCCCTCTCTCCAGAAGGCTGCTTCAGTTCTAAACTTGCTGGGGGCAGAAGTTGAAAATATAGCCCTTGTGGATGATGAGTCACCAGGTCTCGTCAAACAGGTGACAAACTGGTGACTCATTAACATGTGACCTAGCAGACAAAGGGGAAGCACCCAAACCGAAACTAGGTGAACGACCCTGCCAACGACTCTCAGGTGACCACCCGGGCCATTAAGGGCTATATTTTGAAGCTCTGCCTCAGCAAGCTTAGAACTGAAGCTCTCTGGAGAGAGGGCGAAACGTTTTCAAGGAAACCTTTCAGACCAGTTGACTCAGAGAGATCTAACTTTGGATAACTGACATGGATGAGTGAGAATCTACACAGATGTCCCTCAGTTATAACATTCATTTGACTGGGCTGTATATTTCTATTTTTTTCTCTTATTTTACAGCGAGTGATGGCACATACCTCCTGTGTGTTCTGTGGCCTCAATTGCACTCCTCATTGTCAAGCTTTTCTTTCGCTTGAAATACTTGCTGTAAAGTTAGAATAAATGAGTCACACCTGGTGCTTCGCCCATTTGCTTATAGACGCTGACTCACCAGTAGAGAAACCGGGCCAAAAACAGAGTGAATACCTAAGTTCCTGTGAAGGAGAGGTTAGAGGTGTTGGGCCCCTCCTTCAGTTTCATAGGAAATTCCCCCTCTTTCCTTTTACACCACCATCATCTCCATACAACTGAGTGGAAACTCGTAAGCACCTGTCTGAGCGTGTACTTTCTCCACATCCTGGCTTTGAAAGTCTTCCTGCTTCCTTCTGTTTGTGTTTCTCAGGAAAGGTTTGTAACGCTACCATCTGGTTCTGCAGAATTTTCTTCCAGGGACCGTAACCATGCCCAGGGTCCAAAGACTGACTGTTTTGGGTTAAAACCATTTGTAAAAAGAAATGTGTAAGAAGAAATGTGATAAAATGATCATTAGATTTATAATCACCCCATCATGGTTAAAGTATTGTGTGACCACCATTGGATAGTATATAACATCCAGCTGGCTGCATCTGCATCCTTCACATATTAAATATCAACATCTTAAATATGAACATCTGCAGACATGATTAATCCTCCGTTATAGCACACGCTTAGCAACTCCCCAAACCCTCAGAACAATTAATAGTTACTGCCCAAAGCAGGATCCCAGCATGCTTGATCATTATTTGATATCCACCAGCTGGTGTCCTTGTGTTGCGTGTATATGTAGCGGTCTCCATGGTAACTCTCCTTCGCTCATGTAAGCACACAGATGCACAACATTTTGCGAGCTGCCAGGCATATTGTTTTGGACAGATTACAGGTTGACTCCATGTTTTCTTCTCAGAACTGAAACAATGGTGGCTGTGTTTTCCCCCAGAGGCGACACCGACGATGACCTCAGCGGTCCGTGTTGACAAATGCTCTCGCTGATAAGCTGAAACCAAATCCATTTTTTGTTTGTCCCGTTTAGAGAGAAAATATTCCTGTGGCACCTGAAGCTTATTTTCCCTCAGAGCAACACCGAGTTCAGCCAGAGGAGGTGAGTTCCATGCCAGCATTTGGATTGCTGTGAGCGGGGTCATTAACGTTTGTGCTGATAGGAATAATAATCAATAAAACAATACAGGATCAAAGTACAGATGTAATGCTTCACTGTCAAACAGGCAGATTCTATCTAATGCTTTTTGAAATTAATATTAATTTTACATTGCTGTCTTATTTCAGGGTTTCTGACAGGAAAACCTTGGAGCAGATCTTGACCCCTCACATCCATCCTACAGAGTCCGACCCCGTGACGCGACAGAAGTGAGTTTGAATGAAATTCTTTCCATCCATCTGCCAGTCCAACGTTTTCTGTCACAGAGTAGAAGCTAGTCTGATTCCCCGGAGAGTAGTTAATTATCATTCCATCATTGTTGCACTGAGGAGAAGCAGGGCCTCTCCTGCTGACGCAGATGGTATTTTTGATTTGGGTGCTGTTTTATTCATCCAGAAATCTCGGTCATCAGTGTCCATGGCTGTTCTGACTGTATCAGGTCACCTGTGTGACAGACCAGAGCCACTGTAAATGGGTTTGGCAGCAGCCTAGTAAGGGAATATTCCTGTTACAGACAGTCTGTACATTCTCAACACGTGTAGGTGATGACAAGACAATGAGCACAGGTAAAACTATCAAGGACATTAAATTATGACAGTTATTTTTTTCTCATTCCTTTAAATACATTTATATATTTAATTGGCCTTTTTTTTTTTTTTTTTTTTTAATAATTTCAGCTTATCATTGAACAAAATGTCCAGTTCAGGGTTTAGCCATCTGCTGTCTGTGCATGTCAATTAAAATATCATTGAAAATGTAAGTCTATTTCCAATCTAAAAACTGTATGTTACATAATGTTACAACCGACCCATAACTGGCACAGTCGCTTAATTTAATTCAGTTTAAACTTTTTTTGCACAGCGCTGTGGCTGAGCTATAGTAGATTGTGACTGGTTCTCTCTTGTGCTTTCAACTCTTAAACCTTTGTAGTAACTGCGTGTGTCTACTGTCTTCTGTCTGAATTTCTGTTTCAGATTAAAGATATACGCGAACGCTCCATTTGATCACGTGAAAGTATTTATGAAGGCAGAGGGCAGGAGGGCTAACTCTGTGAGGTAAGGTTTAATTTCTACTAGGGCTGCAACTAACGATTATTTTAATAATCAATTAATCGGTCCATGATCTTTTTTTTTTTTTTTTTTTGATTAATCGGATTAAAAAAGAAGCATTTTTTAAATTTCAATCCCTTTAATGAAAACAGAGTTCTTTTCTTATTTCTCATCCTCAATACATGGTGTAACATTTTCCTTTACTTATACACACACTGTAAAGGTAAAGATAAAAGTGTCTTCTGGCACAAATCTTTTTGAATTGATCAGAGTGTATAAATGTGAGCCTAAAGTTTGGGGATAAATGTGTCAGAATCCTTTCATTGCTCAGATGTCTTGTTAAATGTGCAGCTCGTGACTAATTTATTCAGAAGCTCTGAATTTTTTATGATCGTGACATCACTGACTTGTAAATTCCTGCAAAGTGACAAAGGCTATTGGCAGGTATGTGTTGAGGATGCTTTTCCTCCTCCTACGGCATCACTAAGAGGAGAATCATTAGAAGATATGACAGAGTTGTGACAAGTGAGCAGCCGGAACTGTTAGACATTTACATTTTGTCATTAGAGGAATTCAATTACAGTTTCATCAATATGTTTCAAATGTCTTTATTTTGATGGGGTAAAAATACAGCTACTGGATAGAGATTAATGGCTGCAGAATTCAAAGCATTTGTCCCTCAGAAGAGTTTTTTTTTCCACTTGCCTTTATCCTCCCACTTGTCAACATTTTTCTCCTGCCAGATAATGCTGTTTGACACTCTGCGCCCACAGCTGACAGTAGCTTGTTTGTGGAGATCCTGTAGCTCATGAGCCAACGTGAAGCGCAGAGAAAAATTACAAGTCAAAATGTGTTGGCTGACCTATATTTCTAAGAGACCCAAACAGAATTATTATTAATATGGCGTTGTGAGTATGCTTTCTGAGATCCCCGCTGCTGTGTTTATTGGCTGAGAGTTTGTCTGAGTTGAGTTGTGTCAAAGTATTTTGCTCTGCCGGCCAAATATGCAATGACATTCACTTCTGCTCGCCTCCTTAATACTTTTCCCTCCCTGGACATCTTTCCACATAGGTCGCAGTGACTTTTGTGACAGCTAGCTTCAGTGGCCAGACTTTTGGGTGCTGGCTTGTTTGCCCGTACCAGGACCGGGTCATGGATTCTATCATCACCGATGGAAATTTCTAGTGCTCTGTCTCAAAATCAAGATTAATACTAACAAAACAATACCTTTTCAAATGCTAAAGTGTGCACAGGAAAGTCCTTCTGAAAAAGAATAACACATTATTCTGTTAATGGGGGCTGGAATGCCCAAAATTTCTTAGCTAGCAATGTTTTTATCTGCTAGTAGTGCATGAGATCCAAACCTGAGGCTGTCTGGGAAGTGGGCAGGGTGGATGTGTGTGATATACAGTATATTACTTCAATGTAGCAGAGAAATAAAGGGAAAATGGTGCATTGTCAAAGTACAGTACTAGGTTAATGGAAAGTCTAAATTTTAAAATAATTATGTATACACGCACACTCATATATGCCTTTCAACATGATACACAAGTCCAAGAATCTGTAAAAGCTTGATAAACCCAGAGGTTTCTCCACATTCTCACACGCACCAGGGACTGCCCAGCTGCGAGTGGAGCGATCTCCATCGCTTCCAGTGTGAGACACTTGCATATGTCTTCAGGAACAACAAACACAACATGCAGCTACTGTGCTTTACAGTTTTACTTATCATATTACAATACAGTGTGGTACCATATATTAAATAGTCGGTGATGATCATGTAGGACGAAAGAAAGAAAGAATATTATCTTCTGTTCTTAGTAATCCAAGAATGTGTAATCCAATCATCAGCTCCTCTGACAGGACAAATTGAGAAATGTTTTGTGGGAAGAAAAGATGTGTTAAAAGTCAAGGTGAGGAGGGCAGACAAGCCAGTCTTTCATTGTGTATGACAGGTCAAGCTGAAGAGCACTGTACCCTCGGGCACTCTTCCATAGATAACTTTTCTACACGTTTTCTAACATCTATTAGCCTGACTCTAAATCACTTTTTAGAGATGAAATGTGTTAACTGCGACTTGGGTCTGGTTTAACCACTAAATCAGTGGAATGAGTCACTTTTCGGCTCCTTTCTTTTTATAGCCGACCCTAATGCATATGGAAAAACCGTTGAGTACGCGATCCAAGTTTTTATTGACAATAATAGATTGGAAAATTAGAATGTGTGTTACATTAACTCTGGCCACATAATAGAGCTTTGACAATAAAAAGGGGCCTTCAGAGATCAATTTCCAGCTCCTTTTAACCAAGGTCAAAGCATTGTACTTGTGCAGTCTTAGAAATAAACTAATTTTGAAAGGTATCATTAATTTTATGAAGTCATGGAGGGCAGTCGTCATGGTAACTGGGGCCAGGTCTTGCCAAGACTATTACAAAGGTCGTGACTACTTGGTTTTGTAGTTGAATGTGTCCTGAAATATCAGCCCGCTCCAATAAAGGAACCCTTGTGCTAAGTTAAACATAGCTGTGTAAATCAGTCAACATTCTCTTACTGGAATGGAGGCAGACTGCATCAACAGAGCCATTCACACCCTGCTCCGTGTTTATTTATGTTACTTTTTAGGGTTTGTTTTTTTTGATTCATTCCTGTCCTGAGGTCTAGAAGATGCCTTTTCATCCTTTCCCTTACCTCTTCTTTTCCTCTTCCACAGAGGTTTTATGCTGGTTAACTTGTCAGAAATAAGAGATGCTGTTTCTTCAGCCAATACAAAAAAAGTATGAGAACATCATGTTCTTTTTCTTTTTTTTGTGTTATTATTTGTATTCTGAGTCGTTGGCCTGTCAAACAGTTGAGCTTCTGTCCTCTTAGTGATTCAGGTTTTTTGCACACGAACCCTTCGTTGACCCTCGTGAGGCCCGTTGTGCTGCCCCTAAGCTTGCCCCAAAGCTACGTTCAGGTTTATTTGTGTGTCACAGACATTTCCGCTGGTCTCCCGCAACGATAACATTTCTGGTATTTTCACTTAAATAAAACATTCTTTCCATCTTCTATCAAAGGCATCATTTATGAATGTGGACAATAATAAACACTAAAGCACGAAACTGGCTCTTGAGCAGTGATTCAGAAACTTACCGTAATGGACCGGGCCTTAGAAAATCAAAGCTAGAATAGAGCTCTGTGTGTGTGTGTGTGTGTGTGTGTGTGTGTGTGTGTGCGTGTGTGTCTGCTGTTCTGCTGGACTCAGGTGCTGTTTTTGGGTCACTACAGAACAGCTGACCGTCCATATGAACAACATTTTGCTGTCTGAAAGAGGGATGGTTCTGTGCCTGTGGTTTTACTGCAGAAAAATTACAATAATAGTTAACTTGCACCAAGTTCATATGGTTTATTAACACACGTTTACGTTGCATCAGTAGACTTATCTTTACACTGCAACATGACTGTTCTGGCTTAACTGTACCTCTGGTCTGTTCTTGTGCTAGAAAACCATATCACCATGTGTGTTCTCATGAAAGTGATCTGAATATTCATTTCATTTAGACAATTGACATCAAACCATTATTTCTCTTCAATGGGTGATATAAACAGATGCTGCTCTCCTGACTTTTGCACATCATTCCAGCAACTTTGTTTTTATAGTTGCAGTTTTAAATTTGTGGAGCTGTTAATGGAACCTGTCATCTGTGAAGCCCAAACATTATGTCAACTATATTGTCACATGAAATAGTTCTGCTCTTCTGAGTAGTTCTTGAAGTCCAGAGCAGGCAGGAACTCTTAGCAAATAATGCCATTTATGGGACCATGTAAAAATTTGCTTTGAAAAGGAGCTCTGTCCTGTCTATAAAGACCAAGACTTGTCACCTTATAAAGGGATTTGATTGGCTTTGAGAGTGTGTGTTTCTCAGTCTGCTTGGGCTTGTCTCAATTATTCAGGCTGGCACTGATTTCACAGGTGGTGGCAGTGATGCTTCTTTATGCGTTTAAATATGTCGATGTCTTGTATTTGGTTGTCTAAGCTGGATTGTTCTGAGTCAGCTGAGCACAGCAGCGTGTCGTGTCTCCCGAGAATCCAGTAAACTATTTTGACTGGTGATTTATTACCGTCCCTAATGCATGACAGGAGTACTTAGAGACAAGCCTAGACTGATCTCATCCCATAAGAAACACTCTAGGAGGGTTTTATGCACCTGTGAGAGATGCTTTTAGTCCATTTGCATCCCTTGGAACACCAAGCTGGATCTTTAACATGCCATGGCATGAAGGAAATTTCTTTCCTTCTTTCACTTTTGGGGGCCAGGGTGCTTTAACTGGTCAGACTTCCATTCATTTATTTGACTTTTTGTACTTCAATAGGTACCACGAACTGGACGTTCAAAAGACCCTGAGAGACAACCTGAGCTACAAAACTGTGATTGAATATCCTGTCTTGCACGTTGTTCTCAGGGATCACTGGAAGGAATATCCACTAAAAGGACCAGGTAAAAAAACAAACAAAAAAAAAATTGAGATAGACAAGTACATCTCAGAAAAATTAGAATCTAATGAAAAAGTTTATTCAGACACTGAATTTTGGGTTTTCTTTATCTGTACGCCATAATCATCAGAATGCCTTTATTTATTAAAGGCTTGCCATATTTCACTCTAATGAATCAGTATGATATATGCTTTTCTCTTTCTGAAATGAAAGGCAAAAAATGTTGAACTTTTTCATGATATTCAAATTTTTTGAGATGTACCTGCAAACATCTCTGTCATGAATGATACCTTTGTTTTGACTTTCTTTTTCCCTTTCCTGCCAAATCATCGTTATATTTACAAGGCTTTTTCTCCTTTTACCTATGTGACTGTAACTAAACAAAATGACAGGATTTTGAACCACATCCGGGCCTTTGCAACAACAGCCTGTCTCTGCTCCCCCAATTCCAGCAGCATTGTATCATGTCCTGGTTTTTCCAGCTGAGACAAGGCTCCGTGTTCCCTTATTTTTCTCTATGGCAACAAGCTACCCCAACGGAAATGAGGGTGTTCTGCACAGCCTCACAGGCATCAACTTAAGCTCAACAGCGACGGTGTCCAAAGGGGAGGTCAAAGCAGAAGTGGTGTTTAACAGCAACCTGGTGAATTGTGAAATGGTAGATGTGAGAGCAGCCTGTGGTTTCCTCACCTGTTCATCACTCTGTCCCAGCAGCTGCGAGCTGTAGATTACAGCAGTGCTTGGCTTAGCATGTGGTCACATAGTGTACATGTCAGCAGAGTGTGTTGTTTAAAGAAAGACCTCGCTGACCTGCTATCGTTCCGTTGTCAGACCCAGGCTTGCTGGGCAGCCTGTGAGGTCATGGCCATCACTGTGTTTCCACTGATAACTCCTTGTTGCTACACTGTTTAACTTTATAGTTAGCCTAGAAACGTCCAAAACCAAAAGTCCCTTCCTAATGATTCAAAACCAGTTATGCACCATTTTTCCATATACATAAACGTAAATGGTAAAGCTAGCTAGCGATAATCTTTCTTCAGCATTGTTCATCATTGATTTTTTTTCTGTAACGTCACACTTAATATACCGTAGAACTCGAGTTACTCAGGTGACCTAGAAATGAGATACGATACTGAGCTTGAGATCTTTATTTAAATAGAGCAACTTTGCTCGTCTGGTTCGTCATCCATCGTAAACTGTGGAGTTTACAGCTTTGGTCTTAACGACTCAGTCGTTCAATTGTGAATTTTTATGGGATTTAAAGAGTTAAAAATAATAACGGAGGATTTAAATTCTCCACCTAACAGTCTGTGCCAAAAGAGCACAAAGAAGAAAGGCATAAATGCATTCATTTTCAGATTATGGTCTCAGCTGGATAACAAATTGGTAGACAGAAAATGCTTTTGCTAACTGACTGCAGACCAAAGAGAATTTTCCAACAATAGACTGTGGGAGGTCATATTGGGTATAATTCTTTAATTTGCAGTAATCTTTTACAGTCACTTATTCTTCCACTAACTGCTTGGCGTGTTCCCTCATCCTGGTAAAGCAGCATGCAGCCAAACCTTTCTTTCTTTTTCTTTCTTTCTTTCTTTCTTTTTCTTTCTTTCTTTCTTTCTTTTTCTTTCTTTCTTTCTTTTTCTTTGTGTTGATACTTTTATAGCTGCATGCTTGCACCACGTTTGTGCAGTCTGATCCCATATATTCTGTATAAATTTGACTGTATTTAGCCATTTACGAGCCCTCTTTAATTATATTTTTTACACGCATGTGGGGGTGAAATTCTTCCAGCTGATCCTGCCTCAGCATGCAGCAGCTTTGCAGCCAAGAACAAAGGAATGGACCAGAAGTCGGAGGACGGGATCCAATTTTTACCATCCGAAGACGTGAATTGCACGATGGGGGGAACCGACATCTGTTCAGGAAACCAAAAAACCAGCCCAGAACCTGAAACCCCGGAGAAGAAAAGGGCAAAGAGAGGAGGTGATGAAGAGGCAGAGGAGGGAGAGATTGTAGACAGCAGTGATGAAGAGGATGAAGGAGTCACTGTAGAGAAGGCTGCATGTGACATGAACTCGGCTAATCACACAGAGGGGATTGAGGCAGAAGCGGCAGACGGTTAAAGCTGGCGACAACAAACAAATTAGGACAACAGAAGGTTCGCTGATCACAGATCAGCTGCCAGAAAAAGTGCGCAAGTCAGTATGAGGAGGGAGGTTTGTACTTATCACTGTCAGCATGAATCAGACTGACAGCTGCTAAATAGGGAATCTTTCCGGAAGAAATAAATATGGACACGCATATCTCACAGGAAGTAGTCAGTCTTGTGTCAGTGTAGGCTGACAAAACAGCAGAGTTTTAAAAACAATAGAGATTATCTGTGTTTACAGGTCAAACTGATGTCCCTTCAACAAAAACCTTTTCTTTTTCAATCTTTATTTTTGTCTTGTAGGTTCTAGTGAAAAGACTTTGCTGTCAACTTTGAACTTGCATAATCGGTCTGACTGTTCTCTGGCTCATTTTTCCGTCAGTCGATAAAGTTTAAGTTGACAGGCAGGTTTTTCTGACACCTCCGGGCGCCTCCCGGTGCGAGTGTTCTTATGCCCACAGCGCCCCTGCGCTCCGCTTTCGTAGCCAGAGATGGTTTACGACGACCACGCAGCGCCAGCAGTAACTGACAGCACGGCTCACTGGTGGGGCCTGTGTTCATAGTTGTGCTTTTATAACCTCCGCTAACCCTCTCTTGGACGTAAACCCCCATGGGCGGGCGCTCTTTGAAGTCTGGCCTGTGATCACGCATTTTCCACCCTTTCACAGGCGGAGGCCATGGTCTCTCATGTGACAGTACATCCCTCAGCAAGGGGAGGACGCGGGGCCCCTTTACCCATGGCCGCCTGCCTCTTCATTACTGCATTTTTTTATGTCATTTAAGATAAATTAATATGCCCCAAGTATTCATGAAATATCCACCTGGGTTTATCAGGTAACCAAGTTAGAAACACTGGATTCGTCAGTATATTTGGTGCATTTTAGTGCAGAACTGCTGGCTGAATGCGCTGGTTCTATACCCGAGCCGACCATCTGGTGCTTATGCATCTGTTCCTCTCATCATTGGCTTAGTCTGTATTGAATTAAACCACTTTTTATTTGCTATGTCATCTTAATTTTGAATCTGAATAAAATAATCAGTGCAACCACACAAAGGCTCGGCTTTTTTTTTTCGTCTTTAAAAGTAATTTCGACCAGTTTTCAGTCAGTCATTGGAAATAATATCATTTATTATAGACGGCAGTTTGGTTTGCTTTTAATTGGTTTGGATTTACCGGGCAGTTGTTGCATGCAGTTGCTTTTCTTATGTCGAGACCCGCCGCAGTGGCTTTGTCCACAAATACATTTCTGTCAGCGTTTTTCACGGGCCCACAAATTGGATTAATTGGGCTCGTTAACTGTTATTCATCAAATTGAAAGTCTGAAGTACGTGAAAACGCCGTCCATGCCAAATCTGCAGTCAGCAGTCTCTTCTCCATCACTTCAGTGAGGAAGTAAACAAGGCCATCGATCTTTTTTATTTTTTATTTTCAACCTAATTGATTTTCTTTGGCTGCTTTACTGTTGGAAGCACTATCTCATTAAGTGAGTGAATGTCACCGATTGAGTTCTGCTCAAGATAAACACAGCCTGTGTTACGCAGAGCACAGACATGTCAGCACACCCGCTCACCTCCCATCTGTAATAAGTTGTTTATAGGAAGTGATTCACGTGTTCCCTTTTGTCTGCATTCTGCGAGTCTGACAGCCTGCTTTGCAGGCTGTTGTTCTTTTATTATCTGTCTCCAGTTATCACGTTAAAGTTGTTTTCGAGCACCTGCCTCGGACTCTGCTCGCATGTTGTTAGCATAGCTGTTTTTCCCATCTGAGCTCACCCAAGATCTATTGGTTTGCAGATTTACAGTAATTGGGGCACTTGATCATGACACGTATCCTTCCGTTTAACCTTCCCAAAGTGCAGCAGTCCACTTTTCAGATGAATTCAGACTTGAAGTGAATGAGAATGACGACCTGTGTACCACTCACAAAGAGCATTATAACAATGCTGCTAAAATGATGTGAGGAGAATAGGAATGAAAGAAATACTGTGAATTAGAAATGATTTGGACTGTAATGGTAAATTGTGGTTCTTGGTTGACAGCCATTGATTACCAGACTTAAAGGTCAAGGACCCAAAGCTCACACCACAAACTGATGAAACAAACGTGTGTCCCTGGTTTCCCCATCAGATATGACGCTAGATGCTTTATGGCAGATTCAGATCTACACGGTGTGTCGGTACACGTGAACTAAAACAAGTCGACTCTTGGAAGTCACGGTACAAGTGAAAGCTGAAGTGAAGTGAAACACTGCATAGATGTGAGCCTGTGGAAAGCTGGCCACCAAGGCATGTGGCTGTTAGCCAAGCTCTGGGATTGCTTCTGGACTCTTCTCTTCTGGAGATGCTTATGAGCCCTTGGCTGAACACTGCTGTCTAGAGTTCCTACCAGAAAACACAACAGCCGTGTCAATCTGACTGCTTGAACAAACTGACTCTGAGAACAAAGCGGAGGATGAGTCTGTTGATTCTCCCACCCCAAAACAGTTGCGGTTGTAGCAGCGTGCCTCTTGGACAAATCAGGAGCTGTTCTTGCCATTTCCATTTGGACGGGCGCTAGAATGTGCTGAAAAGGATAAAATATCCCACCTGGCGTTTTAGAAATGACAACCTGACAACCTCAACATGCATGTTAGATATGCATGAGCAATAAAATCAACAACTGCCATCTCTGTTGCATTACGTTTTCATTTGCTTTTGCTTCATCGTTTATTCCTCTTGTCAGATTTGATCTACTGTGATGGTCAGTGTGAAGCCACATGTTGAGGTGCGGCTTTAATAGAAATGAAATATTTACAGTATTCTTGGAGTTGAGTTGAAGTTCCTGCCAGTTTTGAGAAGCATATTCATGTCATGATATCTACAGTATGGATCCCATTCCTGGAAACTGGAATTGACGTAAATAAAGAAGCTAGGCGCTTCAAAGCTGAAGGCAGAGCCCGAGCGTCAGTCTGTGAGCTCATCGCTCTGCCCGTCTTTAACAATGGCCCGAACACCAGATGCCAACATCAGCTTAACGGCTGGGCGTACGTGCCTCCTGGGTGGAGTATTGGGCCCAATATTGTCTCCACTGGGCTGAGATTCAAAACGCCCAGAGACTCAGCGCTGCCTCTCCCATCAATGCTCAGATTGTTCGAGCACATAATCACCGCAGTAGCCAGTGGCCCTCCAGGGACAGGATCCACGATCCAGCAGCCTGGGAGGGACGTCTCTGGTTTTCCCTTAAGTCCACTCATCAGTTATTCTTGTGCAATTGCAGATGGTGACCTGATGGGCGTATTAGAGGGGTTGCGTCACTCTCACCCTGTCAGAGTTTGGCAAGAAGATTTTTTTTTTTACTCAAACATCCTTTTGACTGTGAAGTAAAACATGAAATAAGCACATATAACATGTATGTGCTGGACATGTACAACATGTACTATTTTCTTTGTTTTTTAAACGTCCATTCCACTATACTTTTAAGACTGAGTGTGGCATTTCAGAGCCAAAGTAGTAAATATTTGAATATTTTTTTAAAAATAATTTTAGCCTGACTAAACATAACGGTATGCTTATAAAGAAGGTCAGAATTGAAATGAAATTAAACATAAATTTCTGACTTCTTATAGTAAATGTAACATTTTAATCAGAAAATCTGTAATAAGTCTAAAAATAAGTGTACATTTTCAGAAACTGTCATAGTTTAAATTCCCCTTGTTTTTTTGACCAAGGTGATCCTCGTGGTTATTAGTACAGTACAAGCTTTCATTTCAATGCAATAAAATATCCGTAAGTAAATGTAAAATCGGATTCTTATTAATTGTACTTGAGATATTTTTTTCATAAATACTCGATAATTCGGCAGCACTTTTATGTTGTTTTTGCGTGTTTTTGGTCCGGGTGTGAGCGCTGCAGCCACAGGATGCAGTGCACCATATTGCCCTTTAGGTGGCGACACTGAAAACAAGTTGCTGCCCCTGCATTTCTATGTGGCGCTGGACTGCTCTGCCTCTCCCCTCCCCTCCCCTCCCCTCCCCATCATTTCTTTTAAGAGTGAACACCAACCTTTATTTTTGAATAGTGGCTGTAAAATAACTGACATCAGTGCTCAGCAGCTTCCAACATGCTGTAATGGCCTCTCTCCATCTCATTAGCTCCTGTTTGCACAGCATTACGTACTGCTTGATGAAGCTTGAGGGCTCACGAATTGGTCATAGAAAGCCTGGGCTCAGGCAATGAGGTAGTCAGTGATTTAATTGCTGGGGCACATGTGTGCCTTGTTTGCCTGCTTGTAGGAGAGTGATACTTTTAACAGGCTTGTGCCGTTCTGGTAGTGACACCATGATTTATTCCACAGAAGTGTGATCTTGGGGTTCTGGGAGGTTTAAAGCTGAGGGATTGTGAACCTCAGTGCTGTGCTTGTCTGTGTACTTTAACGGGAGGCTACAGATGACCAAAATGACTGCTCACATAACACGCAGGTGTCATTACATAACCAAGTTTGCAGCATTACAAGATAAATGACAGGGTGATTGCATGGCGGAGGCTATAAGGGAAATGTTTTTCTTTTGGAAACAACATAAAGAGAAAGAGCGAGAACCGGACTCCCTGGATGTTTTTGGACTGTAAATCTGTGCTGCGAGGGGCACCCACACATCTTTGTGATTAGGTAAACCGCAGGAGCCTTTCATGTGAGCAATCTGTTAAAGCTCAGTGGGCACATCCTGAGCGGTATGCGGCTCGCTCAAAGCAAAACTGTCCTCATTGTCTTATTAAACACACTCGATTAAGTCTAATTTCCAGGAATGGTATGTGGAAGTGCGTTGAGGACGTGTTTTTATAGTTGTTTTTAAGGCGAAAAAGCACCTTCTGTGGACACAAGTGTGGGCTTGGGAGTGTTTGTGTATATTTGGAAAATCTCCTCAGCTAAAGTGAACATGTAGCACCGAAATATTTTCCAACATCTGCCGCCCATCAGGATGTCTGCTTTCTGAGCCACTGCTGCATTCCTGAGCCGCTCCCTCTACCTGGATCAAAAAAAAGAACCTTTTCCCCTGCCGTTGCCCCTGAGCTCCGCGTTCCCTACCCCAGTTTAAATGCCACCGGAGGCATTTGTACCATCTGCAGGAATCCTTGCTCAGACCAAACTTCATGTGTCAGGACTCTTTTCCTGCCTTTATTCTTTAATTATATATATTATTATGACGTGGGTCTTGTGAATTGTGGACTTTGGCTTCAAACTACCCAAGTGACCAAAAAATTCCAGGATGACTCAGGTAAACATGAGCCATGAGAGGGGGGAGTCACGTGGGACAGTAGCAGCACAGTTTCAGTAGCCGTTAGGCCGAATTTGAAGTCTCTGTTACCCCAGAAACAACTTTGTTGCCCCTGTTCCCTTCCCTGTGCTGGATTGGACCTCATAATAGTATTTCTTAATGCCTCTTAAACTGAAACCTGGATGGAAGACTTAAGCCCTCCCTACTTACCAGGGCTGTTTACAGCTGTTTAGGAGACCCCTGCAGTTTAAGAGCCAACCGAGGCCAATGCAACTAATTTACTTTTAAAGGCAACTGCTAATGAATTAGGTCAGTTCGGTCTCACTGTTCCGAAAAGCCTTTCCCGGGAATGCGTGCTTTGTATGCAGCCTATTATATACAATAATAGTCATTGTCCCTCTTGCATGGTGTCTAATCCCAGCCCATTCAGAGCAGCACTTAAGATTCTTGGCATACTCCCATACTCATTGCTACTCACGGACCTAATCTTTTTTTTTTCCCCTGCTCAGATCAGTTAAGGGTCTGGCTTACCCAGATCAAATGAAAGCAAGCCTGCCTGCTGCAGAATGGCATTCCAGAGCACAGAAAGTCAGGAGAGAGAGTCCCCAAGGTTGTGTTATATAAGAACTGAGTGACCCTGCTCAGTGTTTGTCTGAGAGTCTGTTGGGTCTACCGAATGATATAACAGGAAGTGGGGGGTGGGGGGGGTTTGTCTCCAGAAACAGACTCAACTCGCCCAGTGTCGTATTTCATAAATAAATCACTTTTATTTGTAGCATATAAAATTAAATCATTTTTACAATTTATTCCAGTATGACACATAATATCCAAAGTAGCTACATTTTATTGATAAATAATATTAATAACAATAATGAAAACATTCATTCATCCTTTGACATGTTTCGCTTTGTCTGTTTCACAAAGGGAGTTCAATAGCTGCCACAAAACATGAACAATAATGCCCACGCCAGGAAGGGATGAAACCACGCACTTGTCAGACAAGTCCAGAGGTTACATTTCGGTGTCTTGGTCTTAAGATACAGGATGTTATGCTAACTGATGTTGCGCGTGTGCATATCTACATATACACACACAAGTCTACAGTCTGTCATGTCTGATGTAAAGGATCAAAATATACACAGTGAAATGATATCAGCGACTAACATGAATTTACAAATATTAATTACATCCTGCTCCATAACGAAGCTACTCCAGATGCTCCATTAATATGAAGCAGTTCTTAGTTGAGAATGCTGACGTATCCACAGCAAACAGTGCACTTCATTAAGTCCTCATGATGTAAGCCCGTAATTCCTTGGGAATCTAGTTACAACAAGAAGCCGGTAGTTGAATGGGAGTCTATTATTTACACCCCTGCGTTCGTCTGGATCGCCGTTGGCTGCCCATACTACAGATGACGCCTTTCGCTCTCTGAGGCGGCTGTGCGCTGGTCGCCAGTTAGTCTCTGAACTTGTGGATGTCATTGGAGAGGCGGTAGAAGGGGTAGGAGGCTTCGTTGACATGCGGGCAGTTGTAGGTGCACTTGCAGGACTCGATCATCATGATGTTCTTGTTGAAGGTCTCACCGTCCTCGCAGCGGAACTTGACGCGGATGGTTCTGGTGACGTGAGGGCTGCAGCAGCGGCCGTCCACGCAGGCGCCGCAGTACTTGGGCCTGTACTTCTTCAAGCTGGAGCAGCCGGCGTAGGTGAACTTGACTGGCTGGCTGGACTTCTTGGTTCTGCTGCACTTCTTTCCTTTCTACGCAGGAAACAAACAAGATGGAGGTTGAGATCACGCGCGTGTTCGGACCCGGAAGGAATCCAGCTTGTGTATCATGCCTGCTTTTGCCACACCACAGAGGTAACGTGAGACAAGCTTACCTTCAGACTGGAGTAGGGGGACTGGGTGCACGGGCGCACTTCACAGATTCGCGTCTCCTTGACCAGCTTGCACTCACTGTTGTGGTTGGTGACTCTGGTGGAGATGCCTGTACCACAGCTCTTGGAGCACTGAGACCAGGGTGTGGTTTGGACAATGCATTTGTGGTTGTCAAACAACTGAACTTCCGGCTGTGGTCTGAATGCTGCAGTTAAAGAAGACATAACAATCATTAGTATCCTTCAACTTTTTAGGTTATTCAGAAACAGAATTCCCATGAAGAAACACTTTCTCACCAGGTAGAGACTTGAGTCCTCCATTAACAACAGAAATGAGCTCATTCTTGTTGGTGAGATCTCTCTCTAGCTCATCGGTCAGCACGTCTTTGCCAAAGATTCTTTCTAGGATGTCTGTCTGCTTGCCATCGTCGCACACCCACTCCTCGCAGCACTGGCCCACCACTTTAACCAGTCGTGGGTTTGCACAGCCCAGGTTGGGCAGGGAGAGCTCCTGCGGGCACAGCGGGACACATCCCACCGCACCGTCGATGCATGTGCACTGATGTTTACAGTTGGGCTGGAAGCTCTCTCCGTTCTGGTAGATCCTGCTGTTGTACTCGCAGGGCCTGCCCTCTGACTTGGCTGCAGCAGGAGAGAAAAACAGGAGGAAAGGAATGTTATTCTTTCCTGCTCGGCTGCTGAAGACATCCCATGGCTGCCAGGTAACGATCACTTAACCTGGAAATTCTGCAGGCATTTCCTGCTCCGCATTTCCCCCCAAATGTTAAAATAACACAGGTGCCCATGACTTCATTTTTTCCAACTTTTTACGAGAATTCTAAGAGTAAAACATCTTTATACACACCTCGGCAGATGCCACGAGTAGTAGCGCCAGCAAAACTGGCCCCGAAGTTGCACTCCAGCCCTTTAGTGTGGTCACAAGGCTCTGTCAGGCTGCAGTCCTCGTTCAGCTGCCTGGCGCAAACTTTGCAGCAGCCGCAGCCGTCCAGGACGACGCTCACGCCGGGTGCGCAATGGGGCATCTCCAGCGGGCATTCACACATGGCTGGGCAGGAGGAGGAGGAGGAGAGGACCTGCACGGCCAACAATACAAGCTCTTAACGAGTGAAATCACCGAATGTCGCATCTACTGCCCCGAAAAGAAACCTCTCAGCCCTTCATCCCATCAAAATAAACACTGGCGTCCTCTCGGCAGACATAAAATAACTTCTAAATCGGTTCGTTGCTGTGGAGAGAAAGAGAGAGAAACACTCACCACGTTGAGGCTTCCGAGGAAGAGAACGGCAATAGTAACCATCAGCATCTTGGATAAATCGCCGGTGTTCTTCAAGAGGAATCCTAGTTTTATACCAGCAGTCTGCGGATGAGTCCTTACTGTTCCCTCGCCGTCTGTTTGCGGGTAGTCTCTGGTGATAGAGGCTCCTTTGGAGGACCAGACGCTCTCTGTTGTGCAGTTGCAGTCTGCTGAGCTCCAGCCACCTCTGTACTTATATACGGTGGAGGGAGCTGACGTCGTCCTCGGGCTGCCACTGAACTGTTCCCAAACTATGCCAGGAATGTTTCTCGGCGCATTTTCCATCCAAGTCCTAAGCTCCACCCTGTCTAAACCTTCTCTTTTTTTTCTGTCTCAAATGGATTCCCCCTCCCCGCCCGCCCCCCCGAATCCCATCTGAACACACTTTTCCGTCTCACATTTTTCCCTCCTTGTTTATCCTCCTTTCATTTCTCCCTCTGCCCGAGGCGCACACCAGTTCACCGGAGAAGTCGGGAGACTGTATGCGTGTGCGTACTCGTCATGTTCTGACCTTTTCCGTGACTTGATCAATTCGGCGTACAGTCAGACCTTTATGAACGCGCATTTGCGCCAAATGTCAGGTCAAGAGTTAACAAAAAACATCGGAACTCCTTTATTATAAATATTTAAAATGACGTCCAAAGACGCGGAACAAATATCATGAATTTCATATCATGGCGTGTTTGGTTAATGTGTCGATCAAAACTACGTGTTTCAGATCGTGTCGCTGTGGCCACTTTTAAAATAGCCAAGTTTTTCTCTGTGTGCGTAAAGGTGTGAGCAGGAATACGTTTAACAGTGTCTATTTCTGGCTTTCCAGTGCCTTTATTCAGAAGAACTAAGCGTTTCCAGATGCGCACCAGAGCTCACACGTAACGATATTGCCATATTTGGTAGGGCAGTAGTCTACATTATTAACATATTTCTCTCCCTTTGGCCAGCAAACCACAAAGCATTCCTGCCAGCTTAGAGGATTGTTAAATATGTTCTTCGTGCAGGGAAATTCCTTTGCATTTATCCCTTGAGGCAATTTGACTTTTCACGCAACCTGTCCATCACGGTTCAGGGGTTTGGTGGGGGTGGGGTGGCTGGTACCTAAGGTAGATAAGTAAAGTGGTGAAATTTTCCACAAGAGGTGTAGGTGAGGGGAAAAAAACATTCGGGTAGATTGTCTCTGGCAGTCTACATCAGGGTGATCTAATTAAATATCTTTTACGCAAATGAGTTCGTGCGCACAAGACGCAGCAGATTCCAAAGAGGACATGGGGATGGAAAGTTCCTCTCTCCCCTGTGTTCTCTGCCCGGGCTTAGACAGCACTGACAGAGCAGCACTCAGGAGGCTGAAAGGGAAACCGCTCCGGTGAGTTTATACCGTGTTCTCCGCCGAGTCTGTGTTTTACATGCATAATAGATGCCTGAACGGGTCCAAGGAGCTCCTCCTGAGGATTTGGACCGGGGGTAATTTGTTCAGGGGGCGTGTCTTTGCGAGCACGTGTGCTTTCTGATGTTTGTTTTTTGGGTTAGACTAGAGTAAATGTTTGTCCATCTAGTAATAAGGTTTTAAGCAGGCATTCCCCTTGCTTTCACAGCCTTCTGCATCAAATGTCTGCTGCATGTTGCACAGTATAAATAATCCCAATTATATATTATATTCCTCTTGATCTGTCTACCTAGAAGCTGGAATAAAGCTTCTCATCAGCGGTGACGTGAACTGCAGTATCACAAACACAAAGACCTGCACAATCGGCAAAAAATATTCCAAATTCCAGTTCTCTATCTTTTAGATTCAGGTGCCTCCATCTGCATAACAGTAGCCAAAAGCAGTGTTTTGTGTTGATGGAACATGGTGGAATTCTGTTTTAATCATTTCTGGAATAACATTAAGCTTCTGTCTCTCTGTGTTTGCATTCAGTGCACTTGCAGGTACTCTGTGTGTGCGTGTGTGTGCGTGTCTGCATCCGCTCCAGTGATATGGCAGTCGGAAAGTTTGTTGTCATTGTACGTCAGTGGAGAAATACATTACTGTAATCTTCATTCCACGATTGACCTTTCAGTGCAGGAAACGTTCTAAACGCTGGACGTGCGTCTCTGTGTTAGAATTGAGCTCTAATATTTTCCACAACGACTGTCTGAGAGCCCCCAACACACACACACACACATACAGAGACCAGAGCCACAGAAATTAGGGGATGGTCTCTCTCGCTCTCTCGCTCTCTCTCCTCATTGGATTATGCTCAGTGTTCTGTAGCAGGGGTACCAGGGGAGCTCCACCGTCTCCAGTGGAGTGATTTCACTCTTCACTAACGCCTGACAGATTTTCTACTGTGTTGTGGCTCGGTGTAATGGAAACCCATTGTCAGATCCCACCAGGAGCCCTCACAGTTGAAGAAACAGATTTGTTCACAGGAAGTCTGTGGTAAGCAGCCTTCAGCCTCCTCGTGCACATCTGAGTGACAGATGGAACAGCACAGGACAGCTTGACATGTTTGAATAAGGGATTCCATTGTGGTATATTCAAGATGAATGTCAGGACTGGTATGCAGTACGTACTAGCAACACTTCCTTTCTGTGTCAGCTCGCAGAGCCGCAGGAAGTCCGCTGAGATATGAATTATTCTCTCACTGCAGGCAGAGACCAGGCCAAAATGTGCGAGTCTGAAGAAATGTGAAGAAGCTGTAGATTGTTTTGTGTGTGTGTGTGTGTGTGTGTGTGTGTGTGTGTACCGCTTACCACCAGGTGCATCCTCACCTTTATCAGCACATTCAACCAAATGTTCTCTGACATAATCTTGGCAGAATTCAATGAAACAACCTTGAAAAGAAACGGCTGCTTCCTAACCTTGTTTCTTTCATTGTTTCCATTCCTTATTATTTATTGTGACTGTGTTCTCATTCTCTTTTTTTTTTTTTTTTTTAACACAAAAATGACGTAACTTCTGACAGTTCTGCAAAAATATGTCAATAATAAGGTATTTAGTGATCTGATCTGGTGTATTTTACCTGCAGTGGAAGTAAGATGGCAAGAACAAAGTGTGGTTTGTGATAAATTAAAGCTCTTCTTTGAGGATAATGAACACGTCAGCCTCAGTAATGGAGTGAAAAGTGGAGGAGTAAAGTATGCAGCCAGCGTGTTAATCTCTTATTCTATTTTTGGTATGTTAAGTTGATATGTTTTTGAGTTAGACTCCCGTCAGCTGTTGGGGTGTGAAGCTAACTGGCTCGAGTGGAAGAGGGGAAGACAGCGAGTCTGTCTGTGGAAATCTATGCCAGTTTTGAAATATAGTAATGTCTTTCTTAGATTTTACCTGAACTAGTCAGCAACCATTATCTGCAACCTTATAAAAATAAAGTGATTTAAATCAAAAAGATTAAGCTAACAGTCGTTAGAAATACAAACTTATTTTTGAACAGTAGTTTGTGGATTTTAGTACAGGTCTTCAAACGTGCTCTTATAATGCACTCCAGGCTTTCCTAGAACATCAAGAGCCTTAAATTACAAATGATCTTATTTTGCTTTACTGTTTTCTGTGTTAATTGGATTCAAATATATGTCAGAAAGCTTAAAGTTTCATTCGATGGGTGCACCTGTGCGATCATGCCGTGACACTTTAGATCTCCGCTGGGTTTCATCTGGAGTCCAATCATACCAGACAAATAAGAGAGTCTACTTTTAGTGCAGCTTCATCTGCAGGTGGAGGATTGTGTCTCCTTTCCCTCATTTTTCAAATAGCTGCAGCATCTACCCGCCAGGTGTTTCTGAGGAATGAGGGCTTCCTTCATCTGAAGTAACTCAAATTCCAGGAGAGAAAAATAGAAAGAGGGTCTTTTCTTGGCCCGCGCACATCCAAGATGAGGAATGATTAGGGGGCGGAGTGGTGGGGTCTCTTGCTGGGGAGGGGGGTGGGGTTCAGATGTTAGCTTTGGGGGTTGGATTGGTCGTGGTTGATGATCCTAGCTGGAAAGGAAAATGGGAACGTGGAGCTCCTGCAACGCCCTGGAATGTATAGAGCAGTCAGGGGTAATTGAGTGAATTTGGAACAAGAAAAGACAAACTGAAGTCCTGCGGTGGAAGAATGTGCAAATGTGCATATGGGATGTCTGAAGAAGCATTCCATTCATTTAGACAGCTTCCCCAGGCCCAGAGGCTTCCTGAGATAGCCCCACGGGGAATATAATCCCCTCCCTCACTCTTAATAGGCACAGCGTTTTAATACTGCGCTTCAGAGTCAAGCAGCTCCAGATATTTTTGTAAATTCAAAGACGTGACCTTGTAATCTCTTTTTCTGCAACCTCAGATTTAAAATCTATGTGTGCACATTTTGCAGGCTAAAATAAAAATATATGCATATTCTGTTATTAGGCTGCTAATAATTTTCATCACAAATCAGCCATCAGGAAAAAATGACCCCAAAAGATCTTTGAATCATATTTCAGTAAACACAAAAAGCACTTTGGTTGTTCTTCTGTCAGAAAGTTAGTGGTCCAAATACAGAGCCATTACGGAAAGAATTTGATCAATCACTGAACATTCAGTTATGTATAAAGCTGTTTTTTTGTTTCCCAGTTTTATTTTCGTGACAAAATAATAGTTAAAAAAAAAAAACACAAACGATAAATCACACAGGGTATTACGTGATAATACAGACAAACTAATTAAAATGCAGAGAAAGTAACAAACAGTGGATGTTGTATTTCCTTGTGTTAAACACAAAGTATTATGTTTTGCATACAGACCCAAACACCGTGAAAGTTGTGCGCAGACTGCCTGAAACAGATGGATATAACCTGGGATGCGCAGTAAAAGCGCGTCTTTGGTGTCCAGCCTCAGTTTGCTGCCTGTCACTTGCTGGCTGAGCGCCTCGTGGTTGGCTTTACGCTCAGCTTAACACGTGATGATCAGTGCGCGTCATCGTCGACGCGCCGTCGCTTGGCAGTAGACGATCAGAGGTGAGTGACACCGAATCCTGCAGACAACTATCAATAAAGACCCAAACAAACAATAAATTAGCGCTCAGTAAATCAGCATTTGAGGATTATTCGCTGACTTATTTCTTCCTCTCGTCTCTGATTTGTGCGTGCCAAGTGCAGGGAAGGCAGAACATGGCTGGTTTGATGGCAGAATTTGGTCACTACACCCACGCTGTTGTCCGAGGAATCCCCGCGTCCCTGGCCAAGGATGCGCTCCGGAAGACCCAGGCAGAGGTGGACCTAGACGGGGCGCGCAAGGACCATAGGGCGTACGTCGACATCCTGAGGACGAAGCTCGGGCTGGAGGTGGTGGAGCTCCCCGCGGACGAGTCGTTCCCGGACTGCGTGTTCGTGGAGGATGCAGCCGTGGTGTGCGGTGACACCGCGCTGATCACCAGACCCGGGGCAGAAAGCAGGAGAGGAGAGGTATGGAGAAGTCCGCGTTTTCGCATAAAATCACAGCAGGGAAAAAAAAAAAGTTGAATGTGAAACTGGAGTGGAGGGTCACGTATACCGTGCTCATTCAGCGTTGGTGCGTGCAGGTTCACGCGCAACAACAGGAGAGATTGAGGCGGATTCTGAGTGCATTTAACAGAGATCTTAAGACAAACTAAAGGGATTTTTTTTTGCCAAGACTACATTTTTGCTTTGGTTTGACACTTTAGATCTCCGCTGGGTCACTTTACTCCAGTGTGTGCAGACGTGCGTTGAAGTTTGTCAGGAGGCCATTTGATCGCCATATGTCACATGAAGACAACGTTGCGCACCATAAACATGTGATCAGACTATGCAACGCCCAGCTGAGAGACTTAATACTTTTAAAATAACTTTGGGCTGCAGCAAAGAACCTTTAAAGGCTGCAGGGAAAATGGTCACCTTCAGAATTGTTTATATTTGATGAACAATGATTCATGATGTTTCAGAACTGCTTGTTTGGGGTTGTGAACTAAATGGCAGATTATTTGTAGCAGCAGAAGATGGATGAAAGTCAGAACTGAAAATATTAACAAAGCGGATCCACAGTATGGGGGACTGGTTGCTAAGTGAGGATAGCTACAGTGTTTGTGTGAGAGTCCATGAATGGGAGAGAATTACAATGAGGTAAATGGTGGGATGGCTTGTGTCAAAGCACCTGTCATTTTGCATCAGAGTCACTTTCCTCGGCTCACTGGTCCTAACAGCCCCCACACAGCCTCGCTGGCAGCCGGGATATTGATTGCACAGCTCAGAGCTGTTACCTTCAGCTGCCATACCGTATTTATGCATATCGTGGCACAGGTTACATTTGTATGCACGGCGCCCAGCCAGACCATTTCCTCACATTTCAATTGGGAGATTTTTTGCATTTCATATGGAACCAGCAACTGCTTGTTTTCTCAGTATAGACAGTGTCTACGGAAAGTATTCAGACCCCCTTAAATTTTTTACTCTTTGTTATATTGCAGCCATTTGCTAAAATCATTTAAGTTCATTTTTTTCCCTCAATAATGTACACACAGCACCCCATATTGACAGAGAAACACAGAATTGTTGACACTTTTGTAGATTTATTAAAAAAGGAAAAACTGAAGTATCACATGGTCATAAATATTCAGACCTTTTGCTCCGTATTTAGTAGAAGCACCTTTTGAGCTAATGCAGCCATGAGTCTTTTTGGGAATGAAGCAACAAGTTTTTCACACCTGGATTTGGGGATCCTCCTCCTTGCAGATCCTCTCCAGTTCTGTCAGGTTGGATGGTAAACGTTGGTGGACAGCCATTTTCAGGTTTCTCCAGAGATGCTCAGTTGGGTTTAAGTCAGGGTTCTGGCTGGGCCGTTCAAGAACAGTCACGGAGCTGTTGTGTGCTGTTTGCTTAGGGCCATTGTCTTGTTGGAAGGTGAACCTTCGGCCCAGTCTGAGTTCCTGAGCACTCTGGAGAAGGTTTTGGTCCAGGATGTGCCTGTACTTGGCCGCATTCATCTTTCCCTCGATTGCAACCAGTCGTCCTGTCCCTGCAGCTGAAAAACAGCCCCACAGCATGATGCTGCCACCACCATGCTTCACTGTTGGGACTGTATTGGACGGGTGATGAGCAGTGCCTGGTTTTCTCCACACATACCGCTTAGAATTAAGGCCACCATGGTCTCATCAGACCAGAGAATCTTATTTCTCACCATCTTGGAGTCCTTCAGGTGTTTTTTAGCAAACTCCATGCGGGCTTTCACGTGTCTTGCACTGAGGAGAGGCTTCCATCGGGCCACTCTGCCATAAAGCCTCGACTGGTGGAGGGCTGCAGTGATGGTTGATTTTCTCCAACTTTCTCCCATCTCCCGACTGCATCTCTGGAGCTCAGCCACAGTGATCTTTGGGTTCTTCTTTACCTTCACCAAGGCTCTTCTCCTCCGATAGCTCAGTTTGGCCGCACAGCCAGCTCTAGGAAGGGTGCTGGCCGTCCCAAACGTCTTCCACTTAAGGATTATGGAGGCCACTGTGCTCTTAGGAACCTTACGTGCAGCAGGCTTTTTTTGTAACCTTGGCCAGATCTGTGCCTTGCCACAATTCTGTCTCTGAGCTCTTCCGGCACTTCCTTTGACCTCAGGATTCTCATTTGCTCTGACATGCACTGTGAGCTGAAGGTCTTATATAGACAGGGGTGTGGCTTTCCTAATCAAGTCCAAATGGACTCAAATGAAGGTGTAGAACCATCTCAAGGATGATCAGAAGAAATGGACAGCACCTGAGTTAAATATATAAGTGTCACAGCAAAAGGTCTGAATATTTATGACCATGTGATATTTCAGTTTTTCTTTTTTAATAGATGTGCAAAAATGTCAACAGTTCTGTGTTTTTCTGTCAATATGGGGTGCTGTGTGTACATTAATGAGGAAAGAAAATCAACAAATGATTTTAGCAAATAGCTGTAATATAACAAAGAGTGAAAATTTTAAGGGGGTCTGAATACTTTCCGTACCCCCTGTACCGGACTCATGGGGAATGGTATCATGACAGAATCAGGACTTAATCGGCATTCTGCAAAGAAAATCATTGGTGTCCTTGTTAAAATGAACTACAATTACACAATCAATCACCTCCTGTAGGCAATAAAAGTACCACTGCTGCTCCATTTGCTGCTTCAGTTACACTTGTTCTGTCATGTTGGTGTGTTCCTCATACACACCGCCAGTCATGCTGCTGATATAATCACCATCTGCCGTTCCCTGGAGGCTGAACCCTGATGGGTGATTGTCAGATTCAAACTTTGAATGTAGATGAGCCTCCACCAGCAGCAGCTCTGCCCCATGTTACTGAGAATCGGCAAACATCCTAGGTGACTCAGTGCGGACCTTTTTGCACCCCAAAAACATTGGAGAAATGCAATCAGGAAATGACTTTGCCACTCACTGCATGGCTGGCCATGGGCCCATCTATTTGTTGATTCCAAAATGCTGCTGTAATGTGTGAGGAATCGGGGACTTGGCCCGCCCCTTCGATGCCAGACCGGACAGAAAAACATGGGAGACAAGCAAAGATGAAGGTTTCTGCTTCATGAAAAACAACAGCTGCTACTCTGAATTGGAGATCATTTCATCTGACTCCTCTGCTGATCTTGAACACATCGCGGTCCGTTGAAACACTCATCATCTCCACACTCCCGGGCTCCCTTGACCCCACGGACCCCCTGCAGTTTGTAAACAGAAGAAGCAGGTTCACCGAGGACACCATCACCCTCCATACTTGGAGCAGAAGAGCCTGTGAAAATGCTTTTCATTAACTACATCCTCCATACTAACTGTATACTAACGCCGGCCTCCCTCAGGGTGATGGGCTCCACCAGCTCCTCTGTTCTTCCTTTACGTGTGACTGTGTGTCCGTGCAAGGCTCCAGCACCACTTTCATATTTGCTGATAACCTGATCACCGGCCGAAACAAGGCGGTGCACGACTACACGGTCTGACATCCTGGTGGCAGGACAGCAATCTCCAACATAAGCAAAAGAGTTCATAGCGGACTGCAGGAGGCAGCGGTGTGGAGGACACGCCCACCACTATCAACGGGGACGGTGAGAGTTTCTAGGGGTTCTAATCCATGTGGAAATTCAAAGTCTTCTCATCTGTTTGTCAGGTTCACTCTTGTTCTCACTGGTTTACATCTCAGCCACTCTTCTGTGTCCCTCAGGGGATGTGACGGAAATTCTCTCCCACTTTTACATAACGCATCACTGGTCTAATCACAGCTGATGTACCACCATCAGCCTCGCTGTGTTTCAAGAGTTCCTCCCTTTTGTACTGTTGGAGCTGCACAGAGCCACGATTCTGTCTGCACTGCCTACTACTGTCTATGTAAATAATTATTAACAACCACAGCTTTAATTCTGTTTCATACTCTTCACATAATAACAGCGGTGAGAAGCAGCTTGAGCTCAAATGAAAAAAAGCGAGTGGTCCTATAGTCCAAACCATGGATGCACTTGGTCTCAGTCCTCAGCGTCTGCTGTCTCCCAGCTCCCCACAGACGTTGTCTGCACAGTATTACATTATTCCCGACAGACTTGCGAACGCTGCCCGTTGATCGCTCAGACTCCACCAGGGAACATTTGTTCACACTGTTAATCATGTTTCATCAGTAGTAATGCACAAGACCATCCATTTTCATCACCGCAACACATTAACTTGCTTTTTACTTTAATACATTTATCCATTTCCCATGAAAAAAAGAACACTCTGCATCTACCTTTCTGTCTTTGATACTCCCTCTGATGCACGGCTGCGAATGTTGCTAGAAATGTTTACATCATTATTGGATAAAAAGATTGATTAACTTGTTGAACAAACAACTTTATTGCAGCCCTGCCTGAAATGAACGATTTTCTGGAGCCAATAAAGAGTCAGTGTCAGGTTGAGGAGTGCTCCAGGTTACATAAGTGGCTGTTTGGTTCATTACTGGGAAGCCAGTGAGGGATGGTGTCCAAATGCTTGTCCCTGTGTGGTCAAGGTAGCACAGTGATTTACTCAGCATTGCTCATTAATTCATTACACTCCACTTTTCAGTCTGCTCCTACGTCAAACCAGGTAGTTAAAGTGCCAGGTAAAACAAACATGTATACATAAGTAGGGCGTGTGTGTTTGTGTGTTTGTGTGTGTGTGAAAAAAAGTAAGTGTTCCTACAACTAAAAACCACAAGAAAAGCTCTTTGTGCTCTGTGGCTAGCTTTGCCCAGAGAAGGTGAAATGGTGAGCCATTGTCAACGTTCAAACCTCCTGCACTAGCAGATTTACATGAAGTCAACCCTCTGTCAGCCACTTTGGCGCCAGAGAGTAGTTTGGAGTCTCAAAAACCAGGTAAACATTCAGTGTAGCAGCCATGATAAGCAGTGATTTTTCTGCTGTCTCACAGCATTTGTGCTTGACCTTTTGAACCTTCGGTTATCAGCTAATTTTGCTATCGCTAAGACATTTTACCGACAGAGAACACAAGTGGAGACAAGTTACCAAGTTCACCTTAGCAGCTGGCTTGCTGATTTCCCCCAAAGTCTCATTTTTATTCCGGTTTTGAACTTGCCTCCGACTGAGGCCACTACTCAGACACTGTCATGACTTTATTTATGTTCACAATGGTATGTTGCTGTTCACGGCTACTGCAGGTTAAGCTGTCTGAGACTGGAAAATAACAGTTATTGAAAAGGGCTAAAAATCTGTCATAAGAAGTGTAAAGGGTCTAGGTGTCGATTCAAGTTTAGGGACGGATGGGAAATTCTGTTTCACAGACATAGTATGTAGGTCATGTTTTTATAGACGTAATATTTAGGTTTAGTCCTCATGGTTTATAACCACGTGGGCCCCTTTTTGCTCCTGACTAGACAGCCTGCAGATGCAGATTCTCTACCCCCCCCCACCCCCACAGAATCAACCTGGTTTCCTTCAGGGAGCCTTCACATCCGTGTGTGAACAGTGGAGGAGGCTGAGACACCTGGAGCCTGCCAAGGAGCATGTGGGCCGGGGTCACTGTGCAGTACCGACTGCCTGTCACATTCCGAGCACAGTTAGCCTGCCCTTCCGCTCACTGTTTGTCTGTCTGCTTCCTCGTCTGGTGTGTTCATTCGTAACTCTCTCACATCCTCTCTCTCATTCACTTTCCTGCAAATTCTAAATTCTTCAGCGTCTTAGAACAAACAGCACATTTTGTAGTCCTTTCTGAAATGTAGCACAAGTGTTCCCATGAATCAACCACGAGATTCAAGTAGTTGGTCATAGCAGGAACTTCCTGCGCAACTGTAAACACAGCTGCACTAGAAATCTGGAACAAAAGTAAAATAAGATCTTTGTATTATCCAGTCAATGAGCAATATACCCGATATGTTCATTACGCTCTCTGGGTTACAGAGCAAAGCAGGATCCTCATTCTTGTATTGAGATTTGTACTAGGATCTGTGTTAGTCACATAATTAACTTAGGAGCACTCAGGCAATTCAAAGCTTCCTTTAAATAAATATTCCTGCATTTGGTCGTCCGTCTGAGCGAAAATTCAATGTTTTCTATTTTTCTCTATTCTATTTCTGTTTTCTTTTATTATCCAGTTAACTCCTTTTCGCTGGCCTGACTTTTTAAAATTACATTTAAGTTTGTTGGGGTTCATAATGACGGTAGTTAAGGTTTAAATAGGATCACCAGTTGGTTATTAGCAGAGCTATGCTGGTTTGAACACGCCTGCAAAGATATGACACATTACTCGTGTTTTTCCTGGGAATGACAGGTTTTATCTTGGTTCATGTGGGTCAGGACCTTTCTGCTCATGCACATCAGGAAGGCCTACGTCAGGAACATGAATAGAGTATTTAACCCCACCCTGCTGTCACCTTCTTGGCCATGGATTCCTCCTCCACCAGCCATCAGGCTGCGGGCTGTGGCACGCTTGTGAACAGAAACTCCTCTCAGACTCACAAGATGACCGGGTCACCCTCAGCCTTCACCGTGGGTGTGTGAATGTCTGGTTTGGTATGTGAGACTAAGCAGTGGAAGACACAGGATGTGGTCCAGGTGCAGCAGCGTGGAGAAGAGCTGCACCGAAGGTCACCGAGGGCACCGTGTGAACCGAAACAAAACCCCTATTTTGTGCTGCGAGGCTTGGGGTCACGAGTTCATTTTTAATAAAAAGGTTGTGCTCTTCTTGGTTATTTTTCCCCTGCTGCCCTTATCAGTGAATCAGCTCTTTATGTGTGATTTAATATGAGGCAGAGGAGCAGATTTCGAGGCTCCCAGAGGCAGTTTGTATTAGAATGTATATTTAAAGGCAATGAAACAGAGGTTAAATCTTCTACTCCTTTTTGACAGAGCTGTCATTTCACAACAGAAATGGTCTAAGGGTTTAATCAATCATTTTATTTTAATTAAATATGATTATTTTACTCAGAGTTTTACAACCCAGATGAGGTTCAGTGAGAATAAATACAGAGAGAAATCCGTCAGCCCTTCCTGCGTACTTCATCGTCCAGCCTGTGTAGTCGTAAAGGTATAAAACGCAGTAGACTTCTGGTCACCTTGGCCGTAACTCGGTTTTATCACTGCTGTTTAAAGACGACTCAACAAACACTGCTGATATCGAGCGACTCAGTGGATGAAGTGTTTGCTGATGCCACGACTGCCTCTGCTGCACGTTGCTGTGCTCTGTAAACAAAGCAGAAATCAGACAATCTAATTGGGATAAAGCTTCAAGGCTCTCGCTCTCCCTCCATTCTCCCCCCACGATCACGGCCTCTCTTCTCTAGTCATTTATTATCTTTCTTATCATTAGCTTCAGCTTCAACCACATCTCAGAAATCATTCACTACCGCAGCTTTTCTTGGGCAATATTTTAAAATACTCAAGATTCGGACATGTTTCAGGGCCAAGGGCCATAGAGACAGTGAGCAAGGCATAAACTCTTCCCCTCTTCCTCTCACATTTCTTGGAGAGGATTTTGTATTTACAGCACACGTCAAGGATAAACCGACAAACTCCAGACCTTTGACGCATGACACTTCTCTACCTGTATTTGTTTCAACACGCACTTTAAAATAAACTGGCTTTTCACACCCTTTCACTCACTCACGGTCTTTGTTCAAACACAAAAAAGGATACATGCCGGTGGAAATAACTCACAGAGATATACACATTTGAGGGGGCTCTAAATTCCTCACGGGGAAACGCGTTCACCTGTGGGCGCTCCTGAGTTTCACTCTCCATCTGTCTTCCCGCTGGTGCGGACAGCCGGCAAACAAGCAGCCTTGTGTGTGTAATGTGGCATTGTTGCACAGTGTCCTGGGAGGACGGACCAAAGCAACAGTCGCATTTTGCACCGCGCCGTCGCGCGCGTCTGTCTGAATCGGAAACGTTCCGGTTGTACACAACGTCGGTCTGAGTCGTTGGAGAATGCTGAGGCTTGTTGTTCCCGTGTGTTTAATTGTCACGTTTTTGTGGAGGAGGCCGTCCCGCTGCTGTGGTTCTCATTTCACCCAAGAGAAATTACTGTCAGACTCCTGAATCAGTGAACACTTAAATGTTAGTAGGATTAGGAGGCCAAGCGAAAGATCCAGGCATTACAGGAGTCAGGGAAAAATTATGCAACGACTAATCCCTCCAAACGTGTCCTGGTAATTTCTTTTTAAGACTCATTACAAGCTTTGATCAGACCACCTGCATAAATGTTAATTAATGGCACGACCTTTGAAACAAATCTTAATTAGTACTTTCTCAGCTCAATGCTCTGGAGCGAGCTTTTATATGTTTTTTTTTGGTCTCCCATCAACTTTTTCCTATGCATTTTCAGTCCCAGCAGGTAGAGTTTTATAGAGGAAAATGCTCTAATATGCTTATTGGCCATTACTTGCTCAAGCAGCAAACACCACGTTTCCCTGAAGAGTTTCTAATGACCAAAACAGAAATAAAACAAGTTTATTACACATGTGTTCTTGGACTGGGCACAGTTGGAATGAGGTGCATCCGAAAACACATGAATGTGTAATTTGCAGCTGCATACTTCCAGAGCTCATTGTACTGACAGGATGCTATGGTTGCATCTGTCAGGTTCTGTTTATCAATCTAGGATAGCACAAATTTGTTGCACTCATTAAATTGCCCATTTGGATGCAGCAACACACAGTGTCATTATGTAGTTACATTTTATTTTGGACACTTTGACAGAGATCTCTGGCTTTTTTTCCCTAATGGACATGCGTGTTTGCTTGTTTCTCCAGCATTACTCACTGTTACTGTTCTCGAGAGTTTGTTCTTCCTCGTGCGGGAGGTGAGACTCAGACGTCTAGTTTCCACATGATGGTGAGTCAGAAGACAGTATGTGGCGCATGGGTGCTACATTGTTTGAAGAATGTCAGGAGGAGGCTGGAGACCATGGGGCAAGCGCTCGTCTCTCGCACCTATGTGTAATTTGTGCAGGCCTACTGCAGGCTTCCTCGGTCGGGAGCTGCTTTAATGGCTTATTCAGTCCAAATGGGCTTTGGCTAATGCACCAGACGGATCTCTCAAAACACACTTGTACAACACGTTTAAGTCTTTGCAGAGGAATAAAAGTTGTCGTTAATTCTTTGCTTGATCTCTAAACTTGCTTGGTTTCAAACCACCGTCCCAAACAATCTGGAGTCCGTTTTGATTGATTGCGGTTGTAAAGAGCTCTGCACGTGCATGCGCATTCACGCGTATGTATCTGATTGGTTTTGCATATGTATGGGTTAGGGGTCCGCAGGGGCCGGGCAGGTATCGGGGCCGGGCGGGGAGGTGCGTGTTGCCTCCCCTGTCTGCCCTCGGCTGTCACAGTGTGGTGTGATGTCCGCTCTCGGGCTGTTCTCACGCCAAGGATCATACTAAAAACACACACTTCTTCTCCACCAGACAACCTCCACAGTCACGCACAGAGCAGAGCCGGCACAAAACCGTGCCAGCGCCCAAACCACCAGTTCATTAACGCAGTCGCTGTAAAGGAACCCTATCCTCAGCATAAATGTTTCTTTATGTTGTGTTTTTTTTTTTTTTTTGCTCTGACAAGGTGGTGCTTACGTTCTTCAGGTTTAGGACCCCTACACCACAGAGTTACTGATAGTGCTTGTGTACAGTATCTAGTTTTGTCCCTGCAAATGTGGTTGGAAAATTAATTAATGGTTGTTAGAACTGCCCTCCTTTCACCTGTTTGAATTACCAATAGAGGCTTGTTTTATTAGAACACACAGCCACGCAACTATTACATTACAGTAGAGTTGATTAGCATTTGTCTAACGTAAATCTTCCATGGGTGATATGAGACTTTTCACCTTAGAAACGTTTCTGGGGAGTTAGCTTTCACGCACTAATGTCAGACTGGTACATTTGTGCTTCCATTCACTCAGCAGGCCCTGTTGCTCACGAGAAAACATCCAGTCAGTCATCCTTCAGCCTTTACCTGAGTCTGACTCTGGAAAACAGCTTTTATCTGCAGTGTGAGAAGAGGAAATTATTCAGATAAATACAGTATCACCACATGTGTATTAATTGTGTAAGTAGAAAATGATGCTGCACATTACTGACCTTTGCATTTTGTAATCATGCAGATGTGAGGAGGCAGAAGTTGAAGGCTGATGGTGTGTAAGTGTGTGTTGTATATGTGACAGTTTGTCTTTGCATTAGCTACTGGGTGGGTAGATGGGACGTTCAAGGCCGTGGAAAATGTTACATTTGGGCCAAAAGCGCTGGCTGACATTTGTTACATAAGACCCGCTTTTTATTGTGTAACTGTGTTTATACAGTTTTCAAGCAAACGCTTTAGTAAAGAGGTGCAACTCTCGGAGAGACTCCAGAGGATACGCAGGCCTCGGAGGTGCAGTGGATGAAGTATTTTGTTGGCACTGCAGTCGGAAAAAAAGACTTCAACCGTGTTGGGAAATGCACCCGGGACTGCACAGGGAGGTGCAGCTTTGATTTTTTTTTTTTTTCATTCATGTTGTGAATGTTATGCTCATGCTTTAACTGCTCACAATGCATTTTTTTCTTCCTGTGGAAAGAATGTTTTAGATTTGCCATGGCAGGATATCGCTCAGCTGTCTGCTCTTGTTTTTGTAGATGCCCTCAGAAACTGTTATGTGTTGATACAGATTCCGCCTTTGACGTTCCTGACATTTTAGGTCATTATACATGACAGGAGGTAAATCTTTTTTTTTCTTTTTTTTAAATGTCCGAATAGGTATTTATAGTCCCACAATTATAAAAATAATAAAAAACACATTATCGAAGAGTCGGAGAGGCCCGGGTACACCAGCTGCCATTATACAACCGCTCTACTTGCATAACTGTGAGTTAAATGAGTTAATCCCTGCCAGCGCCCCTTTCCTGGATTGAGATTGTTTATGTTGCCAGGCATCATATACAGCAAGCATGTTGTGGTCCAATCTGCTTAGCAACAAAAATATAGCTACAGGAAGTCAAAATGAAATGAGTGCTGTGGCTCTCCTCACCTCAAATGCATGGCTGTGGTGTGTGTCCACCTTTGGCAGACCAGAGAGGTCGGCCTTTAGAGGGAGAGAGAGGGAAATCAGCCCTGACAGGATGACAAGGCTCTCCGCTTCCTAGTGCTTACCATAAACTCACCTAATTGCTCTGGGGCTCCAAACCCACAATAGGATCTCATCCACTGGGGGCGAAGATCAGCAGGAGGTTCCTGCAGACTTCCGGAACGTTGGTGTATGTGCGCACACACACACACACACACACACACACACACACTCCGTGAGCTTTTACATTAATCTCTAGATTAAATTCAACTTTGTATTCTCCTAACAGAGTCATGCACATAGACCTTCGGTTGTTATCGAGCAAATCAGTGGAATCCTTCTGTTTAGCAGATGTTTGATAGCCCAGATCCAGGAACCAGTTGCAGCTTTAAGTTTCCGTGCACATATGTGCGCGTCCCATCATATCTCTCTCATAAGATCAGGTTAACGTCATAAGTAGCGCAGGAGGCGGATCACACTCGGCCGGGTTGGGGCTTCACTGGAAGCAGTCTTGGCAGGTGATCACAGGTCAGGGTTGAGCAGGTCAGCAGGTAGACCAATGAACCAGAATCCTGTCGGGGATGTGTTCCTATCAGTGGTTAACAGACTGGATCAGCACTTGAGAGCTACAGGAAGCGTGATTGCCAGTATCAACTTTACAGTTCAAAAAGTTACATAAGCAGCCGGTGGCAACGGGCTCGGCTGGTATTTGCTCCAGCTAGAGCCTTCCGTATTTGACATTGGGAATCAACACGGGTTTAAGAACTTTAAACAAAAATATTCAGCAAAATGTGCTTTTCCAAACCTTTTTCATTTTGTTAACAAGGTTCAGTAGTTTTTATTTATTTTTTGACATTTATCATGACCGGCCTTGGTTGTTGCACTCTGCCTGTAACAGTCCCCATAGTAAAGATGTCTTTGCACCATAGACCTTGAAACTATTAAGTGGAGCTACCCCTGTTCACACGTTTGTGGTGATACACAGCAAAGTCATCACAAAAAGTGAGTCAGGGCTTTGAGGAACCCCAGGAGCTCTGTGCTCACCCATTCAAACACAGAGTCATCAAATGACCGCGGCTCAGAATCCACTTCTATTATCTACATTAACATCCGTAATTAGATTTGAATTATTTGGACGATAAGTGCTTTAGAATGTGTAGAGGTTTCATCTGTTTGCCCAGTAACATTCTGTGGTTTTTAGGAGCTATGGATTTCCACAGAGTGAAGATTACATTAGTCAAGGTGCATTGTTAATGGCTTTCGAGGTGGTGATGACTCAGGTGGCCTGGAGCCACACAAGCCCTGGAAACTCTAAATTATTATTATTTTTTTCTCTTGCTTTTGAACCGCAGGCTTCACTTATCAGAGTGTTCACAATTCTCAGTGGCCTGGTATGGTTGAATCATCTCCAAATAACTCCTGTAATGTTTTGGAAATGATACAGTGCTTTGCAGATGCCAGGGTCATTACAGCGGAGCTATTAGGAAGAATGTGCCACCCTCCTCTCAGACGTAATGGGCCCACACTCTGCTGTAAAAATTGAAGCACATGGGAACCATCAGGTCAAATAAATTTGAAATTACACTGTTGTCACTTTGTGGAAATAATCTGAATTTTCAATAAAAATCCAGCTTGACAGTTCCAGCAGCATAGTTATTTAATATTGAGACGGTTGGCAAATAATTAGCCTTAAACTGAAGAAGTCAGACTCTGTTAAAAATCAGGCGTGTTTTAAATTGGTGCATCTGTTGCAGTCAGACCAGAATGTGAAATGCAGTTCTGGTGCAGAATTAATGTCGTTTTAATGTGGAACACTGACAGATCTGCTTGTCCGGACCTATTCCCCATGATGTGCAGGAGAAACGTGTTTTCAGGGGGAGCAACGTGACGGAGACGAGTGCGCAGGTCATGTTTTGGGTCTTGTTTGCCAGAGATAATGTGAACTAACCACAGCGAGAGCTTAACCCAGCGGGAGCAGCTGAAAAAATAAGGCTTAATAGGAAAGACTGACTTTGCTTCACAGATCCCATTTGTGCCTGATTTGCCCGATCAGATGCAGTGAAGCCCAAAATTCAGTTTGTGCTCAAATCCAAAGTTTTTTTTTTTTTTTTTTTTTTTTTTACACACACCAATATACAAAGCATTTAGGGGAAGCAAAAAAGCCTCTGCCAACGCTCAAATGGGAAAACTAGAAGTTGCCCTGTTCAAATCCCATTCCAGAAATTTGCACATAACTGATAAACACATCTTGCATGCACTGTACAGAAATGACATTTCAGAAGTTTAAATCGAGCTGGAGCGGTTCTGGTTCTACATCTGCTTGAATTGAGTCACTGCTAGCAGCAGTGACGTATCTTGTGCTGTGTCCTGATTTGTCACTAAAAGCCTATTTTCTGTTTGTTTTTTCCTTTTTCCATAGCCATACCAAGACGTTTATTGCTGTATTCTTTCAACATATCCCTCAACTGGCCACAGTAGAAGGAAACGGTGAAGGGTCACTTGATCCAGAGGGAGAACCAGCTCCACATGTGTGCACTTGAACTGCTACGTGCTGCTCTGCAGTCTGACTGAACGTTTGATCAATATCGTCAGGGAATTAAATAATGAAATTGTGTTTATTTATGAAACAAGGATGCAGACTATACAACTGTAAAGTAAGCAACAAGTAGAACCGAAGTCCTGAACAGACAGACGCGCAGAGAGGACGCGCGGAGCCAGACCTGGACACAATTAGATAAGAACACGGACTGAAAAAACAGAGAGTCTGAGGAGAATACACACCCTCACAAAAGCTTATCCCATGAGCTCGAGCCTGTACACACAGACATCCCGTGCAGACACACATACGTCATCGTGTCCCAGCATGCAGCAGTGAACAGAGCTCTGCTTCCTGTTGGCTGACTGCCGCACTCACTGTCCAGCCATAACAGATAACAGGTCCTCACATTCGCTGTTCTGATGGGATGCTATTGATTACCTTTGATTTAACCACGCACGTCGGGCCGGCTTTGCGCTGTGCACAGCTGTGTATACAGTACGCACATGCACTGCATGCTGCTATATTGTAAATTTTCATGTCTGAATGGTGGTTTATGTTTCTGTCAGGTTTCTAAACATCTATCATTTGGCTAATTATCCGAAAATGCGGATATTAAAGTGTACTTTGTCCTGGAAGCAGGGCAAACATCCAAACATCATTTGCACATTCTCTCCAGTCTTGTTCTCACTGTGAGGGGCCAGTCACGTCTCAGGTTTTCTTTCATCACATTTTTCACTTGGCACACCCACTATGGATTCCGAGAAGAGGAGGAATTTTAACTGGCTGCTTTTGTGCCACTAAAAGCATTATTTTCATGAATAACAAATGAGATCCAGCAGTCTTTTGTAGCATTTGTTTCTCCAGGTTTTCTGTAATCACAATAATTGGGGATCAGAAATACCTCTTCTCTGCTATAAGGTGTAAAATGACTTCTACCTACGCTACCTATTTTATTATTACACAGGTATTATCATATATATTTATTATATACATTACACAGAATTCTTGCAACTCTAGAGAATGAGAGAGTATTTTTCAATTAACAAGGTTAATTGAAGTTTCTACACTATAACTCAGTTTCCCCACACATGGATGGACAGTCTTACAGACAAACATTCCAGGGGCTTAGAATAGACCAGAGTGACCAGTGATGTGGCAAAAGGAAGTGGAAATGAAAACAAACGACAATGTCAGAGTCCAGGTCATAGGTTCTACAAATATTTCCCCTTCTTCTCCAGCTCCTCTGTGTGTCTCTGTCTGTCTCTTAACGGGGCCCCAGTCGCAGCACCTGCTTTTCTGATCATCCCTTCCTGCACATCCCACTCTGCACTGTGAGCTCGACGCTGTTCTACAGCCTGCTAACTTCAAACATGAGCTAGTCCAGGAATGATAATGACAGAAACATGCCTGGAAAAATAAGACTGTCCTCCAAAACTACACTCTGCTCTTTGTGTTGCTGTTTGGGCTATGGATGTGTGTGTGTGGTGTGTGTGTGTGTACGAGTTCTTCTCTACCTGTTTACTAGAGTTTGAATGTGATTGGCCGAGTACAAAGTGGTAGTAAAAGGTTGGTTGGCCAATAACAGAGATAGCTCTATCTGTAGAACCACACCTGTCCCACACCAGAGGCCACCCCCCCACACACACACACGCAGCCTGCGAGACTCCCCACTTCATTTCACATTCCAATCCTCTGACAGCATGTCTACTTTTCTATGATCATTTTCAAGCTTTGCAAAAAATGACACCTTTCGTTTCAGAGACTTATTTATATCTGAGACATCGTCCATTTTAAAAAAGCGGGGAAAAAAATCGATTTAGATTGTAAAATGTTGTTATACTTTTACCGGTAATCAGTCCGTGGTTGCACCTCTGTTGCATCCATATATTCGATATTTATAACGATAATTTTTACTGTCATTTGTGAGGCTTTGTGGCATTTCGTTAGGTCATATTGTAAGAAATCATATGCAGGCTGCAGGAAAACTGGAGCGAATTCAGCAGTCATTAAATGCATGATTTGACATTATAGACTCAAGCTCTATTACTTTTGACTATTTTACTAGAAGTTAAAATTACTCATAATGACACTCAGCGAAATGACATGTCACAAAGAACAAAATGAGGGTGATAAATCTTGAACTGACCAAGAACTTCTACCAACTCGTGATCAAGAACACAAAAAAAAATAAAAAAAATAAAAAATCCTAGCCTGTGGCCATCATTCTGGAAGAAACCTGGTCCGGGTCATTTGTAGCTCGTTGCTGAATTTCAGGAAGGATAATGTCTCTTAAATTCAAAGAGAAAATGGCTTCTGCGGAGCAGATACAAAACAATCCCCTCAAAAACATACATGGAGGATGTGTGACGCTGCAGGCCCACTTCATCACTTCTCCAAAGCTGGTTCCTGCATGGATGGGCAATTCATATTGCTTAAATTCCAACAGCTGTACAGGCCTGTCGCAGATGTCAAAATACAGTTCGTAACTCATGCTCCGAGGGGTCAAACCAAAGCATGCAAACCAAACGTTAATGCTGCTGATTATTTGTGCTTATGCTTTTCATTCACATCGTGTTGAGTCATTTTTATCGGCTTTCTTTTTCACACTTTCCCAGATGTTACAGCAGACGACTGGAGTTTATGTGGTGGATGCGCGAAGCTTCCACACTTCTCAAAGTATCACGGCTCGGATTTCATTCATGTTGAATCAACATTTGTGCGGCAACCAAATATGAGTCATCAGCAGTTGCATCATTCTTGTCAACATGCCCGGCAAAATAACAGATAAGCTCGCAAGCAGATGGACAGTCACATGTTCGGCTCGTAAGAACGCTCTTGCGGTGGCTGCATGGCATCAAGGTCTCCCGAGGAATGTAGCGGAGCATTCGGCCGTCACCTGCTCAGCAACAGGCGACGTGACCAGCAGGGACAGAAATGGCGAGACTGACCGTGTAAGGCTGCGGGGCCAGCATGAATCATGACTCAGAGCTCGTGCGCTCATGACGATGTAAAGACGTAGAATCAGACCACCTGTTTCCTGCATTGCTTTGTGGTTTTTATCCTGTTTGTCTCTGGAGAAGTGGACAGAGATAAGGCTAGAACTGGATTGCTGTGGGAGCTAATTCCGTAGCGTGACTTCGTACGTGCCGGCGTAGATCGACGGTAAATCCAGAGACGAAGCATTTAATATGGAGTCAAGTTTTAAGCAGATACACAAACAGCTCTGAATTCTCCGTCGGATCGCAGTTCATGATTCAGAGGTAGAGAACGTGCGCTCTCACATGCAGATGGCGCTTCTCTCTCCAGACTGTTGACAGTTGAAATACCGACAAACTGACAGGAAGTAGAGCCCACGCTGCAGGAGATGGGTGGAACACAGATGGAAGTAAAATATATCTCTAACTTAAGAGGCAGTGGTGTTGAATTACGTCCTGAGAATTCAAAGGAGAGACAAATGAAAGGGAGGAAAAGAGTGGACTGATGTAGATAACAGCTATTCTATCACGCTGTCATTGAAATCAGACATCAGGAATTCAGACTATGCGCTGGTTCCTTTTAATTAAATCTTTTTGTGATCTTTCCTGCTCGTCACACAGAATCATATTTAACCCCTTAACTCAGCCATTGTTCTTATTTCCACAGAGAGATCTTTTGTGCGAATTGTTTATCGAAGTTGACGCGTAATGGAAGTGGACTCCCTGTCATGCTGTTTGTGCTTCCACATAAATGCAGATAGCCGTTTAAGCACAATGACGAATGGAACATGAGAGCATCGTGAAGTCATTGTTCTCCACTTCTTTACATGTGCCCCTTCCATTCTTTGCTTCCCGCTTCCTAAAGCTGGAATGCTCTTTTTTTATTTCTTAGAGGAAATACAAACAGAGAATTTATAATGGAAGAATGTGGTGATGATACAAAACTCTTTTGTAAGAAGAAAGAGATTAAAGTGCGGCCAAATTTCTCGTCATTCTTCCCATGGTTTGTTTGGGAAATCTGCATTTTCCTTTGGCTAACACGCTGGTCATCTCTCCCGCCATCAAGATAATCCCCCCAAACTGGGTCCATGACATCACTGGGTGATAACAGCATAGAAGCTGCTGGCTTCTTGGGGAAAGGTCTTTAACGGATTGGCCCCAAGAATCATAACAAAGTTTAAAGCATTTGGAAAGGTTTTGCAATGAGGTACAAAGAGATTGTGTGTGTCAGATATTTTTCCTTTATGGTGAGTGAGAACATTTGTTCCTGGTTTCCAGTGCTCAGGGATAAAGCTGATAATGTCCAACCCATTAACTCGAAACAAAGGTTCACCTGGGGTTCAGCCTATGTGGACGCCTCCTAACTCACCTACAGGGTGTGGTTTTTCTTCTGCGTCCATCAATATGGATGATTTCCTCTTACGTTTAAACTGAATTAACTTGATTTTTCCCTTTTAGGAATACACTATTATGCAACTATTGTGTGGATTTTTCATGTCTATGGAGACGCTTTTGGAATAACTAAATCTGCAGGGTCAGGATTTGTCACAGAAATAAGCCACGGTCTGAACACATCTGAGCTGGGAGCTTAGCTGTAATGCAATGATAAATTCAAGACGAGGCGGCAAAAATATATCAAGTAAATCCATAGTGACGGATAATTTATGCACCCGCTGTCCTGAGACCTTTAGACACCCGGCTCCAAAAGCTTTCGTAAGCTTAATATTTTGGTTCTATGATTACTGCAAAATTCCAGGCCTCTGTGCCTCAGAGCAGAAATGCTGGAAGAAGTTTCAAACTGCTGCCATGACAGTGTGACAAAGGTTTAGAAGACCTGTTGATGAACTACAATAAAACTCGTGGAACTAAATGACCCAGCATTGGTCTGGCTCCATCACTGTCGTCTAAACGATCACTTCCTGTCATGGTGTTAAACGTCCTGCATGGAGATGCCCGTTTATGCCGGTGACGAGATGCTGTGAGTGTGGAGTTAAACATAGCCAGGACCAAACATGAACATCCGTTCTCCAGCACTCACAAAGGCATCTCCTCCAACTGCGCTATCAGAAACCTACTGTTGACATGATGTCAGAACTCTTGTATGTACAGCTCATCAGCTGTTGACTGTTGAGGGGCTGCCTCGAGCAGAGCGTGCACATGCGCATGCTTGCCTGATTACATACAAGCATGACAGTGTGGCGGTTTCTGTGATCTGCTACATGTGGCCCTCTCGACCTTTAGACTGAACTCTGTGGCCTTGCCTTTGTAGGGTAGAATGCTGGACATGGTTTGCCTCTATAATCATAATGCACATGCTCTTCATGTGTCCTATTTACTCAAGGACGGGGGCATCTTCATGCTCTGACAAGGATACAGGGATAGAAATACTCTCGGGGCCAACACTTAAAATTGACACTGTAGTAATTGTTTATGACACTGCACTTTTAGACTTCTTTACAAATGCATTATGTAAATCAGGAGATACCTTTTAATGAATTTGTGCTGTGACTGCATTTTTTTGTGAATGATTTGAATGCCTCTTTTGACATACCATACTAAAGAAAATTGCCAGATACCCAGGGAAATACCCAGGGCTCTAAGATACCAGAAACCTTATTGCTTATGTGACGCAGACACTGGTGCTTCATTAAACAATTTTAAATAACAACAGGCCAGTGGTAATATCCATCTGTACATCAGCAGGGGAAATTGATTCAAGTTCTGGATGTGTCACTGACATACAGTGTGATTATTATTTTTAAATCATAATCGAGTAGGAAAAAGGATTATGATTTGTCATTTTTACACAATAAAATAAACAGAATTATTCTAATGGTGGAGATGATGTGTGGTTTGCTGTACAGTGCATCCACCAGTATTAGAGCGATAACAGTATGCATGAGCCATGATGGAGGATTTTTAGGAACTGCAGAGGAAGCAGGGCTTTGGATCAAGGTTAGCATTCCAGCTATGTTCTAGTCCAGACCTACCACCAACAGGTTTCTATGTTTGTGTATGTTGCAGTTACGGTTACAGTTATGGAACAACATTAAACCAAGTGGTAACTGTGGAATGTGTGGAATGTAAGCTGCCCTAAACCAGCGGGGGTGCTGCCAAAGACACCTTCTCTAGATGACAACAAAGACTGAACAGCTGGACCAACCTTCACTAGCAGACCTACAGACTGACACGTATACACATATACACACGACCTAAAGCCCAAAGTCTTCAAATCCTTATAAGGTAAAATCACAGGTCGGTCTACAGTGAATTGGTTTTGCAGTGTCCCGGGCGAACTTTGGTATTTGTGGCTGGGAAAAGCATCAAGTATTCGGAAAGGACATCCTTCAGTGTTTGTTTTCTCTGCTTCCCCGTATGCATCCTGTGGTTCTGACTGACTGGCTGCTGGCATTACGTAAAAGCCAGACTCTGTGCTCATATATGTTTTTTTTCCGCCTCAGTTTTGGTAAATGATTCAGCAGAGCTGACAAAATGGATGTTTTCAGAGCCGTTAGGAGTATAAACTGCCTTCCATTTTGAAAATGCTGATTGGTCCAAAGTCGTGGTTTGCTGCACGTTTTGCCGCTCACGTTTCCTGTGCCATTTTTTGTGTACGTATTTTCTTAGCATTTGCAGATTCTGATGCTATAATATATTTTATTGCGTCATCACAGCACCAGTTGTAGGCGGCTGTAGCTCAGGTGATGAAGTTGGCGCTCCAGTGAGACGGAGGTCATCTGATCCTTGATCCTGGGCTACATGTTAGTGTCCTTGAGCAAGGCGCTGAGCCTCAGAATAGCTGCGACTTCTGTGTTTGGATGTGCACGATTGATGATCTGTCATCAGTGTTTGAGCGTGAAAGGCTGAATGCACACCGTAATGTAAAGCTCTTCGGGTGGCCAAACTAGACAAGCTTTATCCAGTACAGTCCATCTACCAACACTCATGACCGTGGTCGCTGTGTCGTACTCTAAGTGTAAAAGCTCTATATTGTATATCTGGGACGTGTTTGGAGCGGCAAATCATAATTTGTTTTTAAGAGGAGCATTTGGAACCGTTTTTTTTTCAGGCAGAAGGTCATGAGGTTTGAGTTTGCACAGATGTGTTGTAGATCTGTTGCAACTCTCACAACATGAAGCTGTGTGAGTCCTCATGCGTGCACGTACCCATACGCACGTCCAGAATCCTGCATAATCTCATTCTTAACTTTTGCCATTTACAGCTACAGAATAACCAGCACATTGAAGTGAAATGAGGCTCCGAAAGGAAAACATGTTGTTTTCACTCTCAGGTGCTGCCACAGTCAAGTTTGCACATAGTCATGCATTCTTTGTTAGCCTGAATTTCCATGTTGAAGCAAATTCTCAGCCGGAGGCTATTTTCCTACCAGCCTCGTTCATCCAATGAGGTCACACCATACAGAATCCTGGGAATGTCAAGAATGGCAAGGTTTAAAAAGTTTCTGGAGAGGTGTATATGTTATCAGAAGATGGCTGGTTTAGCGAAAAGGTCAAAATGTGATCCCCCTTTACGACTGAAGCACAAGGGGTGACACACTTTTTTAAGCTCACAGGTTTAGCACCCACAAGAACTTTGGTTGAAAATATGATCGAGCCATTATTATGTAATATTAGCTGCGGAATTTAAAACTGGACAGTACCCAACGAAAATACAACCAAATCTAGAGGCTCCAAACCAACTGCCCAAGACGGCATCAGGCGCAGACTTGGACCAACACTGACATGCACATAAGACACTTTGTAGGAAGATTTCTGTGACAATTGGTATCCTCTTTTTTAAAATGGTCGGGACTCTTATCATGACAAAGGCCCTCAACCTTCTTTATGTAACCTAAAGGTATTATACTATACAACTGCCAACATTAAAGTCTTAAGATTAGGTTTGTGTGTGTGAGAGATGACTTGGAAGTTCACAAGAACATTCAAGATACAGAATTCCTGTTTGGATTTAGATTTTCATTGTTTGTGTTATCTTTGAAATATCCCCTGACTTGAGGGTTTATTTTCTGTAATGTCTGTGTTCTAATCATTGTGAAACCTGCCCAGTTATTTCCCGAAAGTCGAGATGTCCGTTGTCCAGAGGAGCAGAGAAGTCGGAGGGCTGGTGGCCAGGGTTGGTAGTCTGTATGTTTTTTTTTCTGAGAAGCCTTCGTCAGAGATGCTTTCTATTCCCTCAAGTGTCTGGAAAGTGTGCCGTTTCCATTACAGTCCGTCTCATTTCACTGCAGCGCTGCCAGTGTTTTTGCGTGGAAGCCTGGGGGTATGGGGCAACTTCTGTGGCCTTGTGAGTCCAGACTTAAAACATGAAGTAAGGGAGGGGATGGCTGTGGTCCTGTGAGGCACAATTACATGTTTCTTCAAACACACAAGGACAGACATGTCTGCTGGCAGCCTTTTATCAGGGACAGGAAAGCAAAAAGAGGCTCCCATAGATGAGGTAGAGTACTAGATTACTGGAGTGATACATTCGGTTTTGCTGGTTACCAGGCAGTCAGTTCTTAGGATTCTTGGTAACAATTGAAAACACATGAACAATTTTTCACTTATATATCTGCAAATTAAGGGCAAGTTCTTAATTGTATTTTCAAACTGAAGAAATGTTAGCATTCCTTGGTGGTCTGATTTGATTAGATGTTCTTGTTGTCTCACAGCAACAAAGTCGTGGTTTTTTTTTTGTTTTGTTTTTTTATTCTGTGAAGGGTTTGCTTGTTTTGTCCAAGTATGTCGATTTTCTGATTTTCATCTATATATGTGTAGATATACTTGTTTATTTAAAAGGCAATCATTCAGCTTAATTCTCCTTAAGCAGATTTACAATGCACAGAAGACATCAGTAAGCTTGAATAAGTTTGACCAAAGTAATGCTATCCTTTTTCCAGTGATAGAGTTGTTAATGCTTGGCTGACTATAACTTCAGTTTTATTAATTCTGGATTTGTAGCTCAGGTTGTTCTACCATAGAGAAGGTAAACCCGCCAGTGTGCAACAAACAGCAAAAGCATCACCACAACGTTGTCTTCAGGGCTGGGTTCTCGGATTTCTCAGCATACGGTCTGCTCAATTCAAACACATTAAAAATGCCTACTTTACTACCAAACCCCAGAGAAATAGTTAATTCCATGTGATTTTCTTCTATTGTACTTTAAAGTCCGATCCCTAAATCTGGCCCTGATGGTTAACATTAGCAGCTGACCTCTTGTTTCATGTTTAAAGAAGGAAAAAGTCTTTCTGGGACTTTTACATTTATGGAAAGCCTTCTGGCCCATCCGGTTGACGTCCCCATCTTTCAAGATTAAAAGTCTTTTTCCTCATTTTCCATACCAGCCTTCCCCCATGCAGCTTGCTTCACATGGCTGTTTTGGGAAATCCCTTAAAAAAGGCAGTCCGTCTGCTGGGCAAACTGCTTTTTCCCCCATTGGGAACATATCCACTGCATTTTTTGGAAAGTGTGGGTGTAGCCCTTCAGCACGAATGAGCTATATTTCTATGCAGTTTTTCATACATTTGACAGAGCGCAGATGAGTAACAGCTGGAGGCACATCAGAACATGAAAATGTGAATATGGAAAGATAAAAACAACTTTTCTCAATTTGTTCATAAATTGTCCTCAGTTATACGCGGTTGTATATAGAAGATCCATATCAGGAACAGAACCACCAGTACAGCATATTGTTTATGTGATTTCTGAGCAGCGACCCTATTCCTATGCGGTGAGGTCAAAAATCTTTGAGTCTGACTCCCCTATATCCTCCCCCTCACTTGCGTGGCTTCCCTGACCTTTTAGCCGGGGGGTTCCTCTTTCCATAAGCAAGCTAACACCATACGCTGAGGACTCCCTGTGTGGGAGGGAAACGGGAGAGCCGGAGTGGGGGAAGCCTTTAAGAAGAACATTTTGTTGACGTATGCGTCTGTCCTCGACCTTTACGATAGAGGAGAACGCTTTGCTATGCAGTTTGGACGGGGCTACAGGGTGTATTTTGATGGGCATTCCGTTCTCTGGCACACCTTTGGCCTCACAAATGTTGAAACAGCTTAAATATGTGGGAGCTTGGGGTATTTTTACTTTGACTTTGCCGGGGCCTCGTCCAGGAAGGAAAACAAACACGATGGGGATCCCAATCATCTCATTTGTCTCTCCTTCTGGCGCACAGGAGACAGTTGAGAGTTACGTAGCTGTCAGAAAGTCAGTTAGGTTGGCACATTTATTTCTGGTTTTACAGCAGGTTGTTTTTTTGTTTCTGCTGTCGGTCAACCTCTCCAGCCAGCTTCTGTCCATCAGTCCTTACCTTAATGAAGGCATTAGTGGTGATGGAGCCGATCCACTGTACAGTCGGTGAAAAGCAATGAAAGCGATAACACGCCCTCGACAGGTCACAAGTCGAATGATGGAGATGAGGCATAAACCTTCCTGCTGTGGTTTGCTTTGAGGAATGACCAAGTAGGAACGAGCGTGCAGGCTGTGTCTTTTCAAACCGTCTTCTCAATGTCTTTTAGAGACTTTAACGTCTACAACAATAGCTTATAACTCAACTTAGCTAACAAATTAACTAACAAATTAGAGGGCAGCTTAGGAGGTATATAACCTTTTTAAAAATAAAAGTGGAAAGACCTTTAACTCAACTAACCCTAACAGTGTGTATCTAAGGGCCACTGTCTTTGGAATATTTCACTTCTTTTCCAATTGATGTCATACTGCACAGGAAATCTGGGTAATAAAAACTCTTTACTGGCACTGCTTGCTTATAGAGCAGAACGACCTGGAAGACAGGCGGTTGTTCCTCGTTAATACTAACAACCTTTTCTGACACCTAGCCAGCCTGCAGTGTACAGACTGCCAGACGATTAAAGGATAATAATCATTTTATATAAAAGAAATCCACCATGAACAGTCGGATGAAGTGTATTTATGATGGCTACCAAAGTATTTTCTAGTAATCCTGACCAGTGGATCAGGGGTTGCATTTGATGGATTTTGAGTCGTTCAAGTTCAGAGATCCACTCTACAGGGGTCGTATCCCATAAACACGAAAGAGTTGGTGCCAAGTGGAGACGTATTTCCTGAAACCCACTCACAATCAACAGCCGCTTATTTCCAACAGCTCCTAGCCAGCAGCTTTACTGTATTTGTGGAGCCATCACAGTGAGGGGTAGGCAGCAGGCGCATTCTTCATAGTCCCACTGATTGGGGTGAACACTTTATTTGCTCTGGGACACACTCTGGACTTGTCAAATAGACTCGTATTTCTGTTTATTTTTGCAGTATTTGGCTCTGCATAAGTGTCTCTCTACATGAGCGTGCACTTTGACCAGCTAGGTGTGGGTGTTCATGGTACGCTAGTCAGTCAACATTAACTAGTAAAGTTTCCCAAAATCTCAATTCTGCGACTGCGTTATCATATGCATTTGACAGTTTCTCTGGTATATAGTTGCAGTGTGTCAAAGGCTAAAGATGTTATTGGTAAGTGTGCAAAATTAAAAATTAATTTTTATAATTAATTCAGCTAACGTAGCTCCTTGGATCCTAATGAGGGTGGATAGAGGGGTTAAGTAACCATTATATCACTTTTTAAATGTAAATGATATCTCGATCTAAATATTTAAATTTAAATATAGGTATAACACATACTTGGTTTTCTTGCTTTTTTCCAAACTATCTGTCTAAAACCAGTCTTGCTGCTCTGAACCCTATAGAAGCATTTTCCTCCTCAGAGCCCTGATATCCTGTGAGCCCCAAGTGACAGCATTACAGCATAGTAGCTTTGGCTTTGGCTGAAATGGCTCTTTATACTCCGGCAGGCTGCCAGATCTTTGTGGTGGATGTGGTGCAAGGGTCTCCAGATCCGCTACTGCTAACTGTGCATGCCTTCATGTTGACCTACTTCTCAGCATTTATGTAATCGCAAAGCTAATGGGGGGGTTGCAGGAGAGGGGTGGATGTCATGGCTTGGTTAACCACAGGTATGCTCTAACGCACACTCTGGATTTGTTTGGATAGCACAAGGACAAGCTATGGAGTGTTTGTTTTGTCTTGACGGCTACTAAATGACTTGTTGTCACTTCATACTTTCATTACGGACGTGATAGTGCGCAACCTCTGGCAGTTCTTTTGCTTTGGGGAATATACCATTTGTATGCCATGGCAGGATAAGACCACTTCCATTTTCTATATACGCTCCCGCCTGTGTGACTCACATATGGCTTCTTTGTTTCTTACACAGGGAGGAAGGAAATCCATCATTAAGTGCTGATTTCCAAAAGCCAAACTTTACACTTCCAGATTCCAGTTTGTTCTGTGTGTAGCTTTTGTGTGTTCTGTGTGTGTGTGTGTGTGTGTGTGTGCATGCTTTTCTCAGTGCTGCCTTTATTCAAGCTTTTTAATGTAACATTCATGAACCCATCACTGAAGCCTCTTATGTCAATTCTTTGATTTAGAAGTGTAACTGTGCTGACTAAGTGTGAGCAAGCAAAGAGAATGAGCTCTTTCCTTCAGTGACTCAGATCTTCACATGCATGTGCCTTTCTGAGCTATAGCGCCACATCAGCGATCTGACCTGAAGCAGTCATTTTTCTGTTCAGTACCTATTTGTTTCTAATGAAAGCTTTCACAAATCTGCCATGCACCTAGAGACTCAGTAGAACAGTTGTGAATGCCAGACATTAAAATGAGAGTGAGTATTTATTTAGAAAATGAGTTACTTGGTAAAATAAACTTGGAAAACAGGTCTAGTCATCTTGCAGCTGCCGCTTGTGGAATTATAAAGTACATGAAAACAACTGCACAATAAAGCAAGATGGTTTTGCTGCATAAAGAGGTTAACCTTCGTGCTCGTGAGGTGCAGATGAATGCTGTATCCCCATTATGTTGGAGCGTGGGACCCTGTTGCTTGGGGTAAAGGGGCTAGGATGACCTTCAGGAATGCCATTGTTACTCGCTCTACTTCCATTCCAAATTCACTGTGCTCTATCAGACCATTGGCCCTCTTTAGTAGAATGCGATATCCACGGGTACCAGGGGAGATAGAAGGGAGAAAAAAACAAAAAAAAGCCTCAAATAAAAGGCTCCTCTCTGTTCTTTCTCTTCTGTCCTGTTCTGGAACGGCAGGAATGTGGCAAGCAGACCAACTGAATCTTGAAGGCTTCGGCCCCTAATGAATTTTTAAAGGCCTTTTTCATACAAAGCAGGGAGCTGGCTAACAGCATGTAACTGTGCTGGGCCAAACACTCTGGGGATGGGGGGATGAGAGCAGAGAGAAGGGGCTGGATGGCGGAGGAGGAGCTGGCATCCCAGCAGGGTGGGGTATTGGATGTCCCTTATAATTAGATAATATTTTACTCTGCATGAGAAACTACTGTAGGAACATTCTTTAACCAGCCACAAGTCTAAAAGGAAAATACCACAGAAACAGACAAAAGGTCAGAGTGGAGAAAAATATACCCTTTCCTTTTTTTTATTTTACTTTGTCGCAGCAAAATAGTAATAAAGTACACTGGTTTGTGTTTGTATATGAACCATGACTGTACGGTAGATTTAATTTAGCAGAAAATGATTCATTTTTGCTGATGATACTGGGAGAGTATTTGAAGACACGACAGGGGAAAAAAGGTTTCTCAACCCACCTTAGTTTGTTTTTAAGAATCAAAGCTAGATGAATTCCAGTTGAGTGTTCAGTTGGATAGTTGATGAAAAGCAGGTTGAATCATTGTGATGAGAGATTAGGAGGTGTGGATCCACCTTGTGTGACATCACCAGCAGACGGCGGCTGGGGATAGACCCAGAGCCTCTTTGATCTGGTGCTAAGTAAAGCCCTTCCGTAGCCACAAAACAGAGCCAAATGTGGGAGCTACGTATGGGTGCAAGCTGAGGGTCTCGCTCCCGCCACAGGTGTTCTAACTTAAGCTACAGCAGCAGTTAAACAATGGCGATGCACTCTATGCATTTGGGTGATGGGAAACTGATGTTGGAAGTGATTCACAGGTCTCATGCTGCAGGATGAGTTCATTAAAGATTTCAGTTGATTCTTCCCTGTTTTTGCTGCAGCATCTGGGCAGCAGCCATTGTATAATTGCAGTACGTGATGAGATTAAGTTTTTTGTATACAGAGTAAGAGGTTAGCTAAGAAGTGGGACACTGAGAGGACTGAAGAGAGTAGACAGGAGTACAGGGAGATGCAGCGTAAGGTGAAAGTAGAGGTGGCACAGGCCAAACAAGGGGTTTATGATGACTTGTATGCTAGGTTGGACAGCAAGGAGGGAGAGACTGATCTATACAGGTTGGCAAAGCAGAGAGACAGAGATGGGAAGGACCTGCAGCAGGTTAGGGTGATTAGGGATGGGGACGGAAGTGTATTGACAGGTGCCAGTAGTGTGATGGGAAGATGGAAAGAGTACCTTGAAGAGTTGATGAATGAGGAAAATGAGAGAGAACGACAAGTAGAAGGGGTGACTGTTGTGGACCAGGAAGTAACAAAGATTAGTAAGGAAGAAGTGAGGAGAGCATTGAAGAGGATGAAGAGTGGAAAGGCACTCGGTCCTGATGATATCCCTGTGGAGGTATGGAAGTGTCTAGGAGAGGTGGCAGTAGAGTTTCTGACCGGATTGTTTAACAGGATCTTAGATAGTGAGAAGATGCCTGAGGAATGGAGGAGAAGTGTACTGGTGCCCATTTTTAAGGACAACAGAGATGTGCAGAGTTGTGGCAACTACAGAGGAATAAAGCTGATGAGCCACACAATGAAGTTATGGCAAAGAGTAGTGGAAGCTAGACTAAGAGCACACGTGAGCATTTGTGAGCAGCAGTATGGTTTTATGCCAAAAAAGAGTAGCACAGATGCAGTATTTGCTTTGAGGAAGTACAGGGAATGTCAAAGGGAGCTGCATGTGTCTTTGTAGATCTGGAGAAAGCTTATGACAGGGTGTGTATGTCAGAGCGGTGCAAGACATGTATGAGGACTGAAGACAGTGGTGAGGTGTGCTGTAGGTGTGACAGAGGAGTTCAGAGTGGAGGTGGGACTTCATCAGGGATCCGCTCTGAGCCCCTTCTTGTCCGCTATGGTGATGGACAGGCTGACAGACAGAGGTTAGACAGGAATCTCCATGGACTATGATGTTTGCAGATGACATTGTGATATGTAATGAGAGCAGGGAACAGGTGGAGGAGAAGCTTGAAGGGTGGAGGTTTGCCCTGGAAAGTTTAGGCGCAGCAAGTTTAGGCGCAGCCCTGGAAAGTTTAGGCGCATGTGTGTACGCCGTACACGTGTGTGAGTGAGAGGGACCCAAGTGGAAGAGTGAGGCTACAGGGAGAAGAGATAAAGAAGGTGGAGGATTTTAAGTACTTAGGGTCAACAGTCCAGAGCAATGGAGAGTGTGGAAAAGAGGTGAAGAAGCGTGTGCAGGCAGGCTGGAACGGGTGGAGAAAAGTGTCAGGTGTGATGTGTGATAGAAGGGTTTCAGCTAAAATGAAAGAAAAGGTGTACAAAACTGTGGTGAGAGCAGCGATGTTGTTTGGTCTAGAGACAGTGCCACTGAGGAAAAGACAGGAGGCAGAGCTGGAGGTAGCAGAGATGAAGATGCTGAGGTTCTGTTTGGGAGTGACCAGGATGGACAGGATCAGGAATGAGGACATCAGAGGGACAGCACATGTTAGAGGTTTTGGAGATAAAGTCGGAGAGGCCAGACTGAGATGGTTCAGACATGTCCAGAGGAGAGAGAGTGAATATATTGCTAGAAGGATGCTGAGTTTGGAACTGCCAGGCAGGAGGCCTAGAGGAAGACCAAAGAGGAGGTTTGATGTAGTGAAAGAGGACATGAAGGTAGTTGGTGTGAGAAAAGAGGATGCAGAAGACAGGGTTAGATGGAGGCAACTGATTCGCTGTGGCGACCCCTGAAGAGAAAAGCCGAAAGGAAAAGAAGAAGATGAGTTGAAGTTTGTGTAGTCCAGCATATGTCTTAGCACTCACAAACTGTATACATAAGACCATTACATCACCCACTTCTCCCAAATCCTTCCCTTAAACTCCCTCTTGAATGTGATGACATGGTATTAATGCATTTATCTCCAGTTTTACAGGGCTTTTTTTTTTTTTTTCAACACAAACATTAGCGCCTGCTTTTGTGTTTGCTCATCATTCATCACATATAAACTCCCTCATTCAAGCTAATGAGCTGGTGCTTTGGGGGTCTCTGTGTGAAGGCTTAATGATTTCCTCTTTATGCAGACAGAGCCGATGTTATGCTGCCCTTTGTGTTGGGGCCTGTCTCACATGGTGAGGAAGGAGGTCCTGAAATCCTTTTGGTCGCATCACCTTCAGTGATGTCAGAGGAAATGCCAGAGAGATGAAGTCAGGGCTGCTTCGTACAGCTCTGCAGATTCCTGGGCTGTAGCCTGCTGTGATAGTCTGGGCTCCAGAAGAAGAGAGGAGGAAGCAGTGGCTGGAGATCTGAAGTCTTAGATATGTACTCTTCGTTACACAGCCCTGGCCGATTTTAGATGATGCTATCAAATATTTGGTGTATGAATCAATGATTAAGCTGGAATAACTTCAAAGATTTTGCAGAAATGGGATACATACAACACATCATCAAGAATAATCTCTAAACCATGTGGAATGCTTACATCCTCCACCCAAAACATTTTATTTGCCGCCATATTTTGAACCGAATCAAATGAAAAATGTATACAAACCAAAGTTAATGAAAGGCAGAGAGCAAAGAGGGACTTGTTGTTGCCTGTTGTTAACCTGATCCACACTGCGGCTTTCAAAGATCTGAAGAAACCACTCTGAAATGTGCCAACCCAGTTGCTTGGCAGGACACTGTGTTACGCCTGGTTTAAATGATCAGCGCGCAGTGAAGATGAAACATTGACAGGGAAAGTTTGATTATGCTGTGGGATTCTCCTGTGTCTGGAATCTGAACAGAGAATCACAAAAAGACAGAAAAACAGGTTTGGATTTAAAGAAACAGCTGCAAAGTAAATCTAGTCTACCTGCGACTTTTCAGTATGTATAATATTTATTTCAGGCAGTAATTTGTCTTTTATCTATTAAGGCTGGTGTAAATAAAGTGGACTTTGTGTGTATTCAGTCTGACAGTGTGTTAGCCAGCCAGCCAGCCAGCCAGCATGGCAGTCCACCTGGGTGACCTCATGGTTCAACCCCCATCGACTGAGGAGAAGCAGAAGCATCTTGTTGGCCGCAATCCTCTGCTAGCAGGCTGAGGTCATAGCCAGATAGGGCTTGTGGAAATACTGATGCTCCTGCTGACATGGCTGGCCTCGGAAACTTCACTTACAGGAACCCCAAAAACAGGACAGTAAAATCAGCCTGGGCGGTCAGGCTGGAGAGCCGCCCAGCAGAAGTTCACCCAGGAAAGATGCGTTCTTTCCTCAGAGTTGTAGGTCAGCAGAGAGGTCACATGGAGGTGGGCTTCCATCCAGGCTGGTGTTTTGTTGACTTCTTATGTCTAATTTTATCCAAAACCATAATGTGAGGGTACCAAGAGCCTTTTGGGGGGTTTGTCATTTCTTCATCATGCCTCTTTTCAACAGCCATCACACTATGAAGGCTTTAACATGTTTCCTCTAAAATGACATCATTTACTGGGCCATTACAATGATGTCATCACGACCTGCTGGAGCGAAAAAAGGTTGCACTGCGTTGTGCTAAAACTGAGTAATGGTGGTACTGCAGGTTAATGTGCTTTACAGAACCCGAAGGAAATAAATCTTTATTTTCATTTTACAGATGTGATCAATCAGATCCAAGATTGGAAATACCAGTGACTGCACAAAGTTCAGCATTTTGTTTAATATGACCAGAGGATTTCAATGTCTTCCTGTCTTTGTGCCTTTTTTGGGTTCAGACAGAGGTCATGAAAGGAGCTCTGGAGAAACTGAATCTGAACATTGTTGAAATGAGTGACGAGAACGCCACGCTGGATGGAGGAGACGTTCTCTTTACAGGTACAGCTCTCTTCGCCCCGCCACTCTTTTCTCATTCACCACCTTCAGTCAGTCGATCAGTAGCTTAAATCTTTGCTATGTCTGCTCCTCTGGAATCAAAAACCATTTGCAGTTCTATTTGCTCTCGTCTTGCTACTGGTTTACTACTGGTTTAGACTAGCAGCACCAGTAGGATAATGATGCTTTGAGGAGTATAATGATGTCAAGCCTCATCTTGGGCTATTTTTAGGTTTATCTTTGCATTTCAAGGCTCTTGTGTAATTTAGGTCAAGTTGAACTTGGACTGCATCATTAAATCAATTTTTACTGTACCTCCAGATAATTCTTTGGTTTTATCTTTGGTTAAAAGAAAGTAAAGAGTCTCAGTAATCTTAGATGATTTTTTTCTGAGTGTGATTTTCCTTGAAATTCAATTCACAGTAAAGATGCTGTGTACCACATTGCGTGGTTAAATCGTGACCTTTTCACTCTGGCATCAGGTACTAAAATTGATGAGCCGCGATCAGGGTGGTCTCCCTTCACGCTCCTGTACATTCTCGTGCAGGCTTGCGGTGGGTTAAAATGCAGGTCAGAGCCTTCTACTGTGTGCAGGCGGCTAGGAAAAAGCATGGTACACTTAATTGGGTTTCTAGACACTGGTTTTGTGCTCCCGTTCCTTCCAGCTGAAATGGGTTTCACATGGAAGGGTTTGAAACATTTCCTGTTGGCAGAACAGCCGGTGGCTCATTCTGTAAAGGCTGAGCAGCTACAGTACATCGGGAGCCCATCCCTGCTTCTGCAGCCCCGCAAACCTTTCAGGAGTGTCTGCGTTTGCCCAGTAATCACAGTTGCTCTTGTTGCTAGTGTGAAGTGTGTTGATAGGGCAAACACCCACTACACAGGATTTAAGGGTTTCCGACCGATTCAGAACATCGTAACCAACGTTCTGCATCCTTCCTTCTCCTCAGTTGTCTCTGCTCTGTATATTTGTTAAGATGATACTAGTTTGTTCTTGGTGTCTTTTACAGGCAGAGAGTTCTTTGTGGGCCTTTCCAAACGGACCAATCAGAGAGGAGCAGAGATCCTAGCCGATGCCTTCAAGGTGAGTGTAAATGATCAGACATTTTCTGTGTTCGACAGAGTTCAGATAGATCAGTAAATTAGATGAGTGAATTAAGAAAAATGAGAAACTCTCACGTCTTCTGAACAAAAGAAAACATCATTAGTTAGTCATTAAATATGAAACTGTTCAATTCGTGTTTGTTTCTGGACTCCGTATAATTAAAACAGAGAAAAATGATTATTTTGCTTGCTGTTCTACCCCCATTTATCCTAAATCCTTCACGTCTCCATCCATCCCTGCTTCGCACCAGAGAGATTTATTTATTTCTCAGTCAACTTACTGGTACATAAATCTTCCACTCATTCACTGCTCCCTCTATTTCTCTCCTCCATGAATTTACTTTTCAGTCTGAGTCATTGTTATGACGTCTGAAATGCAGTTATATAATGTTTGAGTTGGACAGCATAAAACAAATCTCAACTTTTCATATCATTCTAATTTTAATAAGGACTCAGAAGCCGATAAAACATTATACTGAGTCTAAACGTTTAATTACAACACATATTTAAAAGTGCGGTTGTATACAACACTTTCAGTTGGACGTTGCCAGGTGCATGAAGTAAATAAGGGTGCATAAGGGTTCAAACTTGCCCCATAAAGAGGGTATCATGTAGGACTACGTGGAAGTGATGCGCAGCCATAAACCCAGCTTTAAACTTAGAGCTAAATCTGGATATTGTTCTCTCCTGGCTGTTTGACCTCCGCGGTTAAAACATTGGCCACTTGTGGATTACATGACCCCGACTGCTTCATCTCACTCACGATGAGCACCTTTTATCTGCATTTGCAGTTTGCTTTCAAATCGATCGGATTGACTTTTAACAAACGAATGTAATAACTTTGATAACTGATGCACAAATGCTAACCAAGCATATCTGTTTGGATTGAAACAGGGTGATGGGGTGGGCCACCAACAAATAATGACTAATTAATACCAGGCAGCTTCATACCTCAGAATTATGTGTCCCCGATTTGAACATATACCATCAAAAGTTGAGAAGTGGGTCATGAGATGAAGAACCTAAATTTGCCTTTATCGTCCCATCTGAGTTTGATTTGAGTTCCTCATCATGGATTCCTCTCTGTTTTCTGTTATCTTTGATAACACGGGTCTTAATGATCCGTGAAGAGTAAATGACACAAGGAAAAATCACTTGAGCGTCCATTATTGTTTTTCCATTTTTTATCAGATCGATCCCCCTTTTGCTGTTGTTTTTTCCTTTGGTTATCGAACGAAGGATCGTTTTGCTGCCAGGTTTGTTTAGCACTCCACAACTGCACACAGATGTTGAAGGTCTTGGCTCTGGGTCCCTGCAGAGGTCAGGACAGATTGTGCTACTGATTGAGTTTCTTCAGAAAGGAGTAATACTGAGGCCCCTTTATGCTTTTCTTCTGCGGCGAGTGTCAGATAAAGCACAAACACACGTGACAGCAGAGCTCTGGCTGATCATGTGTTCAGGCTGCTGCACGGCAGCATGTTAACCTCTTAGCGCAGACGAGAGGCAGCTTGGCCTTTCTTTGAGTTCTCTTATAGACCTTTTTAGATAAGGAAGCAAAGTTCTGTGTGCCTCGCATTTCTAATTTTACTCTGCAACAAAACTCCTCGTGGTTGGAATAAGCAAGGAAGAAAGTTCAGATTACATAATTCCCAGTTGTCCTTTTGTATCTGCAAAAGCAAATGCAAAGGAAAAGGGTTCAGGAAAATGTCAAGAATGCAATAATTTTGGCTTTTGGAGCGCTGGGCTGGCAAGTGCTATTCTGTTACTCATTCACGATCACTTTTCAGCAAATCATAACGCTTTAATTGAGCTACTGATGCATTACAGTGACCTTTACAGTGTTAACATATACTTGAATGGAAAATGTACACAATACTTCATAAGCTTTTATGGAGCCAGGAGCTATAAAAACTATTCAAAACATATCATCTAATTGAAAAAACACATGGAAGTCAATTCAAGTTATTTTTTTGGGCACAAAGCACGATTGACGTTCATATAAATGTGTTCCTATAGATTCAGAAAGAAAAGGCCTCGGAGAATAGTCATGATCTTTCTTACAGTTCTGTATCAGTTCACCGTTTAAAAAAACTCCACCCTCAGGTCGTTGTAGCAAATGCTCAAATCGTCATCTGCAATGTAGGAAAATCAGCCCCGTAAAACTCCAAATCAAAACACTGAGAGGATGTTGTTTCAGCAGCGTATGCTGTAATTTAAACAAGGACCAGGGAGTTTAATTCCTGCAAAAGTTTCAACTGACCTTTTAACAGAATCAACTGCTCCAAAATCAGCTGTCAATGGCAACAAAAACATGAAAGGAGAACCAGAGCGTCCCGCTGTGCTGCACAAATGAGCACATGTGGCACAAACGTGACCCATATATCACTCAACAATGCTGCTTTCCCTTTAAATGTGCAGAAAACAAATATTTTCTTAGCTGCTTTCAGTCGGTGATGAACACAGATGTCTTTTTTCCACTAATTAGAATAATGTCCCCTTTTCGTCTCTGAATGAATTAAAATAGGCAAATTGAAATATTTGTAGTAACTTGGACAACAGCGCTGTCTTGCTGTCAGTACTTATTCCCCTCAGGGTGCAGGTTTAACAGCTGTGGTTTTTCTCAGCATCCAGGTTTTAAACAAGCTCTGATAAGAACACAAAAACATGGCAGTCCTCAACACCTGCCTATGCTGACCCCTTTTTTTAATTAAAACCTGCCTATGCTGTATTATGTTTGTATTTCTATGATCCTGTGATTGTATTTGTTTCTCTCTTTTATTCTCTCTGTCCTGTCTCCCTCTTCTTCTCCTCCTTTACCCAGCCGTCTTTCAGCAGGATGGTTCCTCCTTGTGAGCCTGGTCCTGCTCACGGTTTCTTCCTGTTAAAAAGGAGTTGTTCCTTGCCTCTGTGCTTACCTGGGGGTTTAAGCTCTGGGTTTCTGCCTCTATAAAGCACCTAGAAACAATGTTATTGTAAAAGCTATATAAATAAAACTGAATTGAAACTGAACTTTAATAAAGCTAATCACTTAACCTAAGTTTTTACTTTGGATAATCAATTATCAGACTGCTGCTGCTGCTGCTTCTGTGTAAATAATGTTGTTAATCAAATCCCACACATCTGTACACCGACATAAACATCGATTTCTGCAGATTTAAGTGGCCGGCTCGTAATATTGACACCAGCGCGGCTGAAAGAGGTGCCGTGGTGTTTCTGCTTTGCTCTATAACCAGATTATCCTTCTGTTTCCTGTTTTCTTTGCAGGACTATGCCGTGTCGACCGTGCCGGTGCTGGAAGGGCTGCATCTGAAAAGTTTCTGCAGCATGGGAGGCCCGGGACTCATTGTCATCGGCTCCAGTGAGCCGGCGCAGAGAACCCTCAAAGTATGCCTTTGTTTATGTGTGCTGTTTGTTCAGTTCAAAAAAATCATCCAGATGCATTTCTCCCCCCTGGCAGTAGTCATGGAAACTGCTGATTGAATGCAAAAGTGTGACGCACACTGACGCAGCTGATATTTTTTCCTCTTCATACATGCCCCGCCCCCATCCCTCTATTCTGTAAAGTAAACTCTGTACCTCAGAATGGAAGGTGGTGCAGGTTGAAAGCACCTGTCAACCAAATCCCTGCTCATTAATTCCTCTTCTCAGCTAATCTACAGGGATTGCTCCTGGCGCTGGTGTTGCTCTTCTCCCCCCGCCTTAAACAGCTTGAGCTCATTATTGCCTGAAAGGCTCCTGCATCGATCAAGCCTCGTCGCTACCGTAGCCCCCCAAAGGCACCTAAACCCAGGGGATGCTGACGGGCTGAACGTGAAGAAGAGCCCATTTACACCCTGACAGAGACAGATGGGGCAATTTCACAGCCCAACGCTCAGATCTCTAACATTCCCAGACAGCCACATGTAAGAAACCTGTGTGAACAGCACGCAGAGCTGAAATATGGCGGAATACTCAATGACGTATTTGCTGGATGTGTCATTGCGTAACAGAGAAGATTCGCATGCAAACGCTTACGCTCTGGGCCCTGACTGATAATCTCTGGCAGCTTATAACGCAGGCCTCCCAGTGTGATGCCGGCCCAGCCCTTCCCAAGGCTCCTCTAATTCACGTAAAAGTCAGCGAACCTCGAGGGCAATTAAAAACAGACTGTCCGACGGCGCATTCTAATGAGGTAAAGCGCTTGAGATCAGCGCAAGGTTGGACTTGTTGGGACGTTGTTCAAGTTTGCCTTACTCAAGTTTAATCAGGAAGTCCAGGATCAGTGAATAAACACAGCTGCTAATTGGTTTCATATTCCAACAATGATTCCGGTCCGTTTGACCACCCTGGTCATTAGCTACTGGTGGGAGGAGTGGCTGACGGCGGAGGCTAACAACAGGACCGTTCTCTCTCTAATTATGGCTTACATCACCCTCTCTTGGAGCAATTAGCTCCTGTTTTAAAGCATTTTTAACGACCCTGGATTTGTAATTAGGCAATGCTCCCTTTGATGGGAGAGTGTGATCTCATGAATACTGTTTTAACAAATTCTAAGTGCTTGTTTTGGATGTGGATGCAGCTGCTATGGCAGCAAGGCTCATCTGTGGAGCCTCAAACAAAGACGCTTTGTTCTAATTAAAGTTGGAGCCTGCCTAATTCCATTTGTCTTCAGAGTCCTAATTTATTACACTATGAAAAAGACTCAGCATCCTTCCATGTATTATTTTTTTATTATTCAGTATTATCTCAGTGTAATGGACAGAAGATGAGAAACCGAATGGATTTGTCATCCGTCTGCTGCTGTCGCCACCAAACTTCAGTCATGAAGTCATCGCCCCCAAAATACCGCCTCTGTCAGGGGTTGCAGCGCCCTTTCCCTCTCGCTCACAGTCAGCCTGTTTGATTCATGAGGTCAGTACGCGCTGCTGTCAGGGCTTAAGCTTCACCTTCAGGACTGTTGCACACTGCAGTTCTATAGATAGCGAGGTGACAAATCACTGAAGAGTTGGCTTGGCTTGGCTAAACTTTAATGACAAAGTTTTCTTTGCCTGTAGTTAAAAAATTGAGAATGTCAGAGACTTTAAAAAAAGGCTTTGAGAAGATCTTGAGCCCAGCAGCAGCTCATACATTGGAGATGGTGATTAACCTGCCTGAAAATCTCAACTATAGCATGCACACACACACACACAAGCCAATAGTTGCTCAGATGCACTGCCTGAACGTGTGGGAGACATTTATGGAGTCAAACGCAGTGTTGCTAAAAAAGCTGGAATGTTATCAGGAAGAGGGCCATGTAGGGCGTTGAAGCGTTGGATTTCCTTCCCAGTGATGTTATCCAGTTACTGAGTCAGCTGCATATTCAGGCAGCAGCAGCCAAGCTGATACCATGTCAGAGAGGACAGTTGGCACCTGAGTTTTTAAAAAAATCTTGTTTACTCCTTGATGGAGGACATTTTCTGACTACTGCTCTTCAATTTTGAGAAGTGCCATCCTTCTTTCCTTCCCTCTCTCCCTCCTTCCCCTCTTGTGCTGAAGGTTGCAGCAGTAAACACTCATGTGGACCAGGTATATTTCCAGAGAAAATGTGTGTCAAGGAGCTCTTGCATACAAACATTTTTTTGTCCACTGACTGGAGCCTCAAGTTGGCTTGTTTTTTGTTTTTTTTTTAAACATGCTGCTGTTGTTCTTGATTAAAAAGGAGCATTGTAAAGCTTTAAAAGGCTCCCTCAGGGCGGATTACTGCCGTATAAATATCCAGACAAGCAGCCAGATCTCGCTGATGACTCTGGTGTTACGGTATCAGATCCAGTAAATTGCAGTTGTCTTTCTGGTCAGTTCAATTGTGAATGTGTTTCTGGTCAATAATGTCATTTCATTACCAGTAAACATTTAGTTTGAGCTGCTCTGGATGAGTGCTCTGTTGCCAGGCTACAGTTTGTGGCTTAGCTGGACCACAGAAGGAAACTACTGCCTCGAAGTTTGGTGGGATTTAACTCAAGCAGACAAACTGAAAAGCTTCTTAGAGTTTATTTAAGCTTAAAGATGAATATAAATGAAACCTTCAACAGCAGGAGATGAGGTGATGTCTGATACGTGAGCAGACGACTTTTCCATTATTTTTCCAAAGATCTAATTTAATTCTGTGGATTAAGCCTTAAAAGTGCGACAGGATTATCCATCATAATCCTTATACCCCGTGTTTTATTTTATTTGTTTTATGTCAGACCGTTTGTGAGCCAGGGAAGCACGTATTCCTCTCCGTAACAGGGCTGACCTCCTCTGCGTGACAGATTGTTGGAGGTCACACACAGACACTTGTTTTTAGTTAGGGTTGCTGCCGTCAAACACACACCCACAAGTGTCCAGGGAGTGTGTCACCGCTGGTTACACACATACAGTCCTATAGAAACACGGGCCATATGAACTCCACCCCCAGCTCCTCACATTTATTTGCATCATAAGTCATTTTCAGGCCTCAGTCATTGTATTTTCAGCTTTGTTCCGCTATGCTAACAGCGCTGTGCCTTTGAGTCCCACTGCTTTGAAAGCACTTTCTCAGTAATCTCACAGTTGTTTATTTACATTTGGGGAAAGGAATGTTCCTTTAGGATCAGAGCATAAACAGTATTTTAGAAATATCACCTATCAACCTACTGCTTGTGTATATGTACGTGTTTTATACGTTATATGCTTAGAGCAGCACTTTTTGGGTTCGATCAGATGAAAACAGATATTTGTCAGCGAGGTCCTGACTCAGTTTTTTTCATATTGCAGCATCTGTGATTGTTTCCAGCTGTTTTCTAATACAATGACCAGTTAACCAAAGGAAACGCCCCGGTGTTCCCCGCCGTAGTAGCCGCAGGCAGGCGGAAGTCAAATGACATCATCAGCAGCCATGAAGCTCATTGTTCTGTCAGTCCACAGTTTTCCCTCACTGCACGTGTGTGTGTGTGTGTGTGTGTGTGTGTGTGTGTCAGATCGTGCAGCTTGGTTTCAGTAAAGATCCACAGAAATGGAATCGGTGAGTAATAAAAGATTTGTAATGGCTTTTTTCTTGTATTAACACATTAGCAACATTCGACCTCGACTCTGTCAGAGATAAACGACAGAAAAGGAAGCCGAGGAACCTCATGAGATCAATAAAAACAATAATGTGGTTACTGAATGATTCACTTTTAAAAATGCTTGAAATGAATGTTGTCGCCTTTTTCTTTTTAACTCCCTCCCCTCCTGCTCTCTAAGGTGTCCGTCCCCAAAGGTTCTGCTCGGAAACATCAAGAGCACCTGTCTCCCTCGTCATGCCATCCTCACCCCGACTCCCCCGATTGGTTGCGCAAGTGACTATTTCCTGTCTATTTCCGTTTTCCGTGTGTAGATCATGCAGCAGATGAGCGACCACCGCTATGACAAACTGACCGTGCCCGACGACCTCGCCGCCAACTGCATCTACATGAACCTGCCCAACGAGGGACCTGTGCTGCTGCATCGCACGGCCGAAGAGTTTCCAGAGAGTGCAAAGGTACCGCTCGGCTCGTTCCACAAAGGCACGCCTGGTCCCTGCATGAGTCACACATTCATTTGCAATCCTGAGGTTATGAGAGGAAAAATCACTACCAGTAAAGTGACACTGGTTTAGTGGTTAGACTTTAAAGAGCACTTGTCTATGTTGGCCGCCAGTCTGCTGCTGTGTTGAAGTACTTTTCTCCCCAGTCCTCACATACAAACCTAAGCCTGAAATGTAGTTATTTTAAAGTCAGAACTGATCAACGTGTCACTAAAAGTACGATATTATCACCCTAACGTGACATCAGCTACTGCTGGTTCTGCAGCAGAGCTCGTTTCTGACTCTCGGTTCCTGGTTTGCAAACTCTGAGCATCAGAAGATAATACTAATAATATTCTTCAGTGGGTCTTTGGATCAAAACACAGCCAAAAGTACCCAACAATCTGTTGCGACAGTGCTCACAGCTCAAACTGTGCTCCGGGGGTTCAGAAGGAAGGATTTGCACAATTATGCATCCTTGGATGTGAAATCACATAATCAGGCTTGGTGGGCTGAGAGGATTCAACTGGAGCATCATGCAAATGTGTTTGTGTAAATCACGCTTCCTGCTTTGGTGAGGCCTCTAATGGACCCTTGCAGGGCTCTCTGTGTTCAAAGCAGCTTAGAAATATGAGAAACCCAACAGTGGTGGGTCTTCAGGGAACGGTTGTAATGTCTCACTTGTTGTCATTTCCCAGGGGAACACTTCCCTCCCCTCAAATGTCCGGTGTAATCACAGACACATTTAGTAAAAATTCTGCTGCTTTCTAACTCCAAACAGTGTCTGCCCTAATCTCCGGTCTATTTTTAGTTTGCTTGTGAAGTTGCGTAAGAGTAACACATTCACAAAGGCAGGACGGGTCGTGAGAGAGGATTGGAGGGGCCTGGGAGGGCGGGGGCTGGACATGTGAACTGGTTAGTCTGATGAAAAATAGAAGCCCCTACTGCGTGGTGGGACCATGCCACCCTCCAACCCAACACATAAATCTGAAACCACATTAATGAGAACTCAGCTGGAAATGTTCAGGAAGAGAGACTCTTTGGAGCTGGAGATGCCATAACCAGCAGGGAGGTTTAATATTGTTCTGAGCGACGTTATACAAAAGCAGCACCATCCCTGAGCTGAACACTGACCGATTCAGATTCAGAGGAGTGTGCGCTCACAATTTTGACTTCAGATTTCATGAGCTGAAAAGACAGTTTGCACCTTGAAACCATCAAAACAGCAGGAATAGTTAAAAGGTCCTTAAAATATCAACCTGTTTCCAGGCTAGTTCGATTCCGCTGCATTCGTGTTGTACAGGTTATGCAGCTGCTTTTCTTGCTTCTCTGCAGGTGTTTGAGAAACTGAAGGACTACATGCTGATTCCAGTATCAGACAAGGAGAAGTGCAAAGTGGACGGAGCCCTCACCTGCTGCAGCGTGCTCATTAATAAGAAGGCCAACATCTGAGCGTGCACGAGGTGAAGCGTCACCAACAGGAGCCAGCACCTGATGAGCGGGACCCTGAGGTTTACCACAAGTGAACAGGAAAAAGGCCTTCTTTTATCCTCTAAATCAGCATCTTGCTTTAAATTTAAACATTTTTCCTACACTTTTCTCTAGATAAACTAAAGAAAATTTGATTTTAACATACTGTAAATCTTAGCACTAGAAACAGATTAAATAAATGGGACTGTACTGCCATCAAGACCTGAGGTGCTCTTAAATGTCATTGCTACTGCTGACTGACCTGCGGTCTACTGTACATTCCAGTGTTTCACTACCAGTATACCGGTGGTTTCTTCTTAAACACATTCACTCATGTCAACTTCGCTTGACAAGCATGATTTTCTGTGTTGTCGCGACAGTTTTCAGCTTTTAAACTGGAGCAAATGAATGCAGCTGCATTACATCAGAGGATGTAGAGGAGCTGGATCCATGGTGCTGCTAACTTCATCTTTTAGACTGTTGACATAACAGATTATGCATGGACCATCTACCACACGCGGTCAAGCCCATCGCATCTGAACACGTGTTGTTCCTCAAAGTGATTATGAGCGAAAGTTGAGGAAATGACATCAGGAGGTGATTCAACCTCTCTCGGCGGACGTTTGTGTGTGGGTAAACGGGCAGTGATGATGGAGCATGGAAAGAATTCCTGTTGGGAGGAGAAGCTAGCACACCAGTAAACACTGACTCTCTTAAACTTTTTCGTTTGACCGTCTCACTCTCGCCTCTCACTCTCTCCCACCCTCCGCTGTTGCCTCATAGACAGAGACCCAGATAATTTACTGCCATGATATCATTCAGTCTGGCAAACACTGTAGATGTGACGACCTGCTGTTAAAAGTGTGACACTGGTAGTATAATTCACAGACTGGGAGCTAGCAGCGTGGTAGTGCCTTCAGTTCTCAACTGTAGAGTCAGTCCAGCAGGCTGAGCCAGTCATGGCACAATGTACAGTCTGATTAGTGCAAATCAACCATTAGATTTTGGGAAAGTAATATAATTCATCTAAATTTGTCCTTCAATTTCCCAGTAGACCAGAGCACGTCTGTGATTTAAAAGCTGAATAATGTTTGCCTGGCAAGACTGTGCGTGAGTAACCACTCTGAAAAATCTCTGCCAACTCATATGAAACCTTGTTTTTATTCATTTCCTTACTCATCCCAGTGCTCACTGAATGTGTTTCTAGCTCGGGCCTCAGTTTTTCTGCACGTTCGCTTCAGTTCAGTTTTATTTATATCTAGGCGCTTTACAGAAACCCAGAGCCGACCTCTGAGCAAGCAACAGTGGCAGGTAAAATTCACTTTTTTACATGTCGTTGCTTTACGGCGTTGTGAGTAGTGATGCTTTAAGTCACCTTGAATTGATACTTTGAACCACTGTGTAATAAATGAATAATCAGCATCCAACTGTGATGGGAATTCTTTAAAAAAGAAGAAAAAAAAAAACACCACATGGAGGTTATCATTTCATAATTCCTCAACACATTATAAGTGACAATTTGGTTATAATATAAACATGGAAATTAGTCATTTTTCACAATTGTGAATTATTCTCAAAAGCACATAAAGCCTAATTTGCGTTACAAAACAAACAAAAATGCGTGACCAAAGTTTTAACTACAACTTATTATCATTTTCTGTATGGAATTATCAGCGCTGTCCCGTTGAGTTTTACTTTGAAGGAGAAGGACGTTTCCTGTTGATCTCTGCTACCACCTAGCGACAGAGAAGCGATAAGACATGAACCGTTGAAGTTCCCCGCACCGACAAACTGCTCGTCGCTTACATACACTCAGAACTTTTAAAATCAATACAATCATGATCTGAAAATGTTATCTTCGTGTATAACGAACGTCAACGTTTTAAGAGGAATTTCCACCTTGTGCTTGTTTTTCTCACCTTCAAATAAGGACATTTTTGACATGTACTATTGAACGTTATCGAAAAGAAATAGAAAAAGCCTCAAAGCAAACTGTAAATGTAGCTCCGTTTAATTCACAAGAAAACGTCAGAGTACACTGGATATATCATTTGTAAATTGTAACAAAAACAAAATAAAACCCTTACAGTTTTTCCACAGGTAATTGAAGGTGAACAGATTTTGCTCTACTGTACAGTGCATTTTTTTATGCCACCGTGTTTCCACCGGGTCATGAATGTTGTTCAGTTTGTTCAGGAAGGTAATTATTTTCATCGTGACTGCCAAATGTTATTAGCAGCCTCTGCGCCAGATTAAAGTTTCCGGTTCCAAGAAAACCTTGGCAGAAACGCGCAAGTTTTGCATGCAGTCTCACATTAGACTGCATGCGCCCTCTAGTGGACGTACAACGTCACCACAGAGGCAGCAGGTTCAGAAATCTGACTTAACCGTCACCGATGATGACTTATTCTATGTCGTGATTTTTAAACAAGCAACGCGTGTAATATACAATACTTTGTGGACGGTAGCGAAAGTATAAAGTCTTCAGTGATCATGCAGATTTGTTCAGAGTGTTTTACATCGTCCATAAATGCTGATATCAACGCGTCTCTGCTCCCGTCCGCAGGAGGTCAGACCGAGCCTGCAGCAGTATTAGAATGCGAGCAAAAAATTAAAAATAAAATAAAGAAATGACCGTGTGTGCTGAGTTTATGAGCTAGAGGCATCATACTAAAACTGAAGCATTACAAGCCTTCCAGATAGAAAACGAAATTATGACCACGATCCATTCATTCTCGCTAATTCCCATGGCCTCACCTCCCCGCTTGTGGTTTTCCTCCAGACTATTGTTCTGTTCTGTGTGGCTCTCACCTTCACCCAGATGTGTATGACAGAAACTCGATCAGATCGAATCTGATCAATGGGATCTCTCATGATCCAATTGTTTCGTCCCGTTTGTGAGGAGAGGCTTTCTTGATTTTCTGGATGTTTCCAACTAATTTCCCTGCAAACATTAGTTCTCACTCTCACATCACCCAAAACTTCACCCCTCAGCGAGGGATGCTGGAGCGGTAAATTAGGATGTGCGGGCCTCTACTGTATCAGTTTGCTGTGACTTGTGTCAGGAAATGTGCTGGACCTACAAGCTGCACACGTGTAAATAAAGTAGAATCAGGACAGTGTCAGCGATGATTAGCTGCAGGGTAAATTAGTGTAGAGGTTCCCAGACTCTCTGACGGCTGTAACTAGACTTTTGAACCCATCTGCAGGCTCTGCCTGAGGAACATACGCCTGGTTCAGAAACTCGTTACCTGAGCAGTGCAGGTCACAGTCAGGGCCATCGGTGCATGTGTGAGCGGACTGGTCAGTCAAAGGCTGCCTCTCTCTCTCATGCGTGCTTCTGTTGTGGATGTACATGTTTGCTTTTGGACAGTGGATGGAAGTGCCTTTCCTCAGCGTCACGTAGCCCGGGAACTCTTCCCCATCGGGAGGTTCATCTGGTGGTTCAGGGTGAGTCAGCCTTTGCTCAGCAGGCAGCAGCTGCTGGATGGATGTCTTGGACCGCTTCTCCAACGCAACCACTTCATCTTCAGAGATTACCTCCAAAAAAGATGGAGCGATCTCCTCAAGACACGGTTTTGCTGTTAGCGGGGGGTTCTGTGGCGTGAACAGGAACAACACGTTATTAAAAAAGTCCCAGGTCAGTTGGTTGTTTTGTGTCTCCTCTTTTTCACACTCATAATCTAAACCTTTGTAATCTATATATGCAAAGCTGCATTTAGCAGAAAGTTATTAGGTATTAAGGTAAAATGATTTACCCATTGTTGCCCATTCATCTCTGTCAGATACCCTTGAAGAACCTTATCAAGGTTGGGCACTGGCGGCCAAAAGTACAGCTTGAGTTTACTAAAAATGCACCAAAAATAAATGTGAATTTGCACAGATTTTGAAAGTCTAAACTAAAATACAAATTTATGGTCTGCGCTGTGTAATTCTGAGAAGTACTTGTTCTTTACCTGAAGGACTTGGGAAACAAGGAGATGGCGATGACGGCAATAACCAGCATGCAGATGGGGATACACAGCAGGACAAATGTGCCTGGAAGGTTTTTATAAACAATCGAATAAAAATGAGATTTTCAATCTTGGCGTCATGAACAGTTCAAAGTGAACTCACTTTTGTCAGCTGGGGTGTCACCGGTAATAACATTTGACCAGTCACTCCAGTCCCCAGAGTATTTGATTCCATCTGGTTTAGCTCTGATCTTAGCGCTGTAGTGGATGCCCAGTGGAAGCTGGACACAGGTACTGGTTTCAGGACTCTGTATGGACAATATCTGAGGACAGAAAGGCTCAACTTTCAGGGTTATTGTAACAAAAAAGTTATTTTATATTTATTCATTTAAAAAATTTCAACACCAAATAATTAATATTATAAGAAAGTAAGGATACTTTCTGGTAATTTACGTTGAGGTCGTCTTGGGATTAGACAAATGTACTCTGTAGTGCCCTCTAGCGGTACAACAGAGAATGACAACCATACATAAACCGAAAGAAAACTAAAAACAAACAAAAAAAAAAAGATAAATGTCCAACTGTCCACGAATGCGCTCTCACCGTCCAAGCATCTGTCCCTCTGATTTGGTAACACACTTCATATTGTAGGTGAGCAAACAGAATGGGGAGGGGGGCTTCCCATTTCAGGCACAGCTTATTTCTCCTCCACCCTCTGCTGAGATGACTTGGTGGGAATGTTCTAACTTTAAAACAAAAACTGAATATTTTTAGTGCACACAGACACACACACACACACACACACACAGACACACACACCAAAAATGTACATATTATCTTACTGTTCCTGTTGAAAACTATGACATGTCATGATCTTAAAATAAGTTAACCAATAAATCCAAATTAAATACAGAAATCCAAGATTAAAGTAAAACAAATTCTCTTACTGCTCTTGAACACTGCCAAGGCTGGAGTATAAAAGGTCCTGCTGAGTGGAGATGGATCCCCGCTGAGCTTAACTTTGAATTTTCCAGACCCGTGTACCTGGAAGCAGCAGAGGTCGGTCGTGTTCCTGTCGGTCAGACACTCTGTCCAGTCGGACCAGCTTGAACCGTCACTGTAAGCAACCAGAGTAACAAAAGTTCTATGACTAGGAAGGTACAACCCAACTAAGGGTTAATAGGTTTATGGATTTATGGAGTATTATCCCATTTAGTGAAAATTTTAGTGATAAATCATAAACCTCAGGCTCTGCTTGTAGAAAAGCGTGTAATTATTCTCTGGCCTGTTTCTGGTTCTGTTCCACATGCAGGTGATGTTGTGCAGGTCAGATGTGAAGCACGTCAGTGAAATATCACCTGGACACAAACCAAACACGTGTAAATGATCACATCTGCAGAGGGCCCCGTGGTCAGCTGCTGGGTTACAGATGTTCCCTTTTCCTCGCGATTCGTCGTCATACCGGAACTCTGAGGAACCACCGCTCGCGCAGGTTCTGACCATCTGCTCCAGTGACCTGCAGTTGGGTTTGAGGCACACTTGGCTGCGACCTGGACATCAGTCACCTCTCCTGGAACCACAGAGTCCAGTATGTCACCCTGCTTCACCTGTTAAAACAAGCCTAGTTTGAGCGTCTGGATGAAATCATTATTCCCATTACTGACTCAGTGTTGATGTTCAACTCTCAATCACTGAGTTATACGCGTACCTCTTTTATTTTTTGTCCCAGGCTCTTCGAGGAATACCGGATCATAAACATCATATCATCTTCAAAGTATTTTGGAGCTGTGGCTTTCCATGACACCTGCAACTGTCCTGGTTCACCATTGTGGTCTACAGACACATTGAAAGGGGGGTCCAGGTAAACTACAGACAGAAAGGACAGATTAGAGGACAAATAAAGACCCAGAGGACACACATCTTTCTTTCTACCTCTGACAAACTTGATCAGGTGCTATTGTTTATTATGCTAATATGCGCTAAATGGAAAATGCAAAAAGTGCAACATAAGCACCACTCGCGCACGTGTTCAGGTTTTATTGGGCTCTTCTGCCTTTTTGTTGAATATTTTAGAAGAACATTTCTTACAGTGATCTTCGACACAGACGGTCCGTTCGTACAGGGGGTTGCTGGTGCTGCGCTCCACCACCTGGAGGTGTATTTCCACATACAAGTGAATGTCCACCTCAGGAAATGAGCAGATGTGGAGCAAAGTTCCTTTGTCGGTCTTTTGTACAAACAAATCACACCTTTTAGTCCTGCGAAGACCAAAAAAGTTTCAATAATCTGACATTCTTTCAGGTTCATACACAAAACATTACACGTAGACTCGCTGCACATACCCGTTGACATTGTAGGACAGATCATAAGTCCTGTTGTCAGAAGTCTCAAAGAAGCAGGTGAAATCAAACTGTGTGCTTGTGAAACATTTGAGATTCTCCTCATCCTTAAAGAGCAAAAGATCTGCAAACAAACAGGAGCACATGAGAACATTGGAAATACAGCACATCATGGACAGTCTATACTTTTATATTTACACGTCTTTGTGCACTAGTATTGGATTCAGTTACTCAGTTGTTGGTTCTATTGTGTTTACAGATCATTATTTTGTCCTGACATTCTGAAAGTAAACACATGTAGCATACATCTGATCAATGATTTCAAGTTTTTATTGCTTACCCTCTTCAGATATGTTAAAAGTCCCGTATGTGTGATGAATCTGGGACACCAAGCAGACCATAGTCCACCAATTTATGAGGGGAATCCCCCACCTGCAGATACGTTCCATGGCTGATGGATGCATTAACTACCTGCACTGGGCCAAAATTCTCTGTTTCTGTGTTTATGATGACTCTTGTTCTGTTTTTAGTGGGAGGGGAGCTTTGAGGAGGGGTTGGACCAGTATACTGAGTGGCGTGTGGAACACAATGGGAACAGCTACTGAGGAAGTCATGAAACTGTTTTAGTTGAAGACCTGACAACTGTTAAGAGACAAATGTTTGAAAGCTGAGAAGACTGACCTTTTCTAAGTTTGAATTAGTTAATTTTTTAGTTTTTTTGGCTCCCTGACGACCACAGTGAAACTAAGGTTTGTATCTGAAAGACAACTTGCAACAACATCTGCAACATTAATTTAAAGCCAAACCACATAGCGCCCCACACAATGATTCAAAGAGCTTCTGTTCATTTCAGTCGTTATTATTACCAGTGCTGACAGGAAATACGTATCCAAACATATAACCCTGATTAAGTGTTGCAAATAGGACTGTTTCCATGGACAGACGCTCTCCGCCAGTACGTTTTTATCTCATCACGCCACCACCAAGTTTCCAGTCATGCATACAGGAAAAAATAGGGTTTTGTACATGATGTTATTGTTACATTGATATGATGTTCCGCCTTGAAGTCCTGCATAGAGAACAGAGAGTACCAATACAGAAGGCCAGAAGAGTGTGTAACTATTTATGTATTCAAAGATTTAAGCTGCTGTGACACCACCAGGTTTGCTTTCATTTATGGAAAAAATATCAAAATTCAGAAGACAAAAATAAAATGAGAAATATGGCATAAAGCTAAAGACATCATAGGGATTGACCTAAGAGGGCTTTTAGCCTATGTCCCCCACATGAGACCTTGGACAGACACTTCTCTGCCCGTGGTCAGTTTAGGGAGGAAACCCAGGGACAAATCAGTCCTCTGCAGCAGGAGAGCTCCACATTCCTAAGCTCTACGGGCACTCTGGACCTCACAACCGGGGTCTGTGCTTTCCTATCATGCTCTTTAAGAACCAGTCCAGAACCATGGCTTCCATGGGTTCCAACCATCACGTGTATTATAAAATGATTTGTGGTGATTCCAGTCACCACAAAAGATCTTTATTCATGGCACCAGTTAAAGAAACCATTCTGTACATTCTTACAATGGCTACATCATCATACACTGTGTTAGGATGTATAATGTTCTGAGTTTGGTAGTAGCTGCTGTACATCAGCCCTGTCTCAGCTCCACGTGCACCAAAACATCGGCCATATGTGTATTAACATTATAACTACAACAGTAAAACATTAAAATAGGGTTTAAGTATAAAAAGGTAAAGATATAATCCACTTGGCAGTGATAAGCTAACAGTAGAATACAACCAGGGAAGGAACGAGCTGACTTTAAGTGCTGCTTGGTGAAGTGTCTTCTGTGCAACAGTCCGAGAACTTCAGTGTTTACGGTCCAAGTGGTACTTTGAATATCTATGTCGTGGAATCCCTTCCCTCTCCGCTCAGGAGAAAAATGTCCATCATTGACACCCCACAGACCCTGCGGCGTCACAGCAAGCCATATTTGCCCCTTGCCCTCATCACTAGAGTTCCAGAGTTCTAGAGTGAAAGTTCCAGTTTTGTAAGATACAATATTGCATCTTTTGTGACTGGTAGTGACAAGGGCTCAGTATTTCCCAAGAGGTCAGTAATCATCTCATCTCTGCGTCCAGGACCCAGCCCCTCCTCACAGTGTCCTTTCACAGTCCTACGTCTATAGCTGGGTGCCCTTAGCGGAGCGCCTGCTCCTCCTGCCCCGCCGGTGTGAGGCGGGGAGGTGGCAGTAACGTGGCGACCATCCTCTCGGATTCCTCTTGGGGCTATGTGGCCTGCTAGGGTCTGGGGGGGCTGGTAGTCAGGCCTCTTCAGCTGTGGCATCTATCCCAGCATAGGTGAAGTTTTCAAACAGAGCCATGTTCACATAAGCCTGGAAGATGGATAGAAAGAGTCTCAAGTGGTAACTACAGGGCATTTCCCCAGCCTTCCCCTTCTGCCAGCACTGTGTGAATGCAGCATTACCTTCCTGGCCTCCTGCATCCGGCTGAGCTGCACAGAGATCTGGGAGAAGGGGGGCCTCTCGTACGGCCGGTCCCGCCAGCACTGTTTCATCAACTCGTAGCTGGACGGGGGAGAGAATCACGACTTAATAAGACACAGCACTAGATGAAGCTAGGCAGTGGCTGAGTAGGAAGTGCTGAGTACTCACACTTCATCATCACAGTTTTTAGGCTTCTCCATCCGGAAGCCTTGTGGTAGTTTTTCATAAAGCTCAGCACATGTCATACCGCAATATGGTGTACCACCTGGAAAACACAGGACAGAACACACATTTGCAAAGATACTGGAAGTAAATTCCTTCCACTTTATTCTGAACATTAGTGTGACACAAAACTAAATGAGAACAAAAATGTCTATGAAATATGCTGGCTGTTTATGTATATAAGATACTATTTGTTGTCTCTGTCTCTTGTTGTGTGATGCGCTGATGTGTAAGTGCTGATGATTGATTATTTATTGCTTCTTTCTGCATGGGGAAAAATCGGAGTGCATACTTGCATACATACCCAAGCTTACAATTTCCCAGAGGAGAACACCAAAAGACCACCTGTGAGAGAAGATGCAATGTTGAACATTTGAAAGCACTGCTGAATGGAAAAATAAAAAACTGCAGTAAATAATGGAATATTTCGAATCCTTGCAAGTGCACGGTTGAATCCGTGAGTAAGTGATTTGCCTAACACGCCACAGTGTCGTGCTGTCAGTCGTATTAGTGCTACTTGTGTTGTTGAGGTATAACTTTGTCCGTGTTATCGTGTCCACTCTGAGCATGCAGGCTGCTTTTACGCTTCTCCTGTTGGCTGTTTCGACTCGTTCTCTGTTGTGTATTAATAGGCTTCAGTTGACAGACCAACGTCTCAGTTTGTTTGTGCTCAAGGCTTCCTGGCTGTGCTTATCAGCAACGCTGCACACTATTATCACTCCACCAGTGACAGAGGGTTGATTTGTTGTTTTCCGTGGGCAAGCGTTTAGTACTGTGTCTAAGGGAAACTTCAACAGTGGCCTTGATTATTTTAGTAAAACTCCCATGATGCTGCAGTTACACAACAGCTGGAGTCCGGGGTTATTTTACGTGACAGTAATCGAAATGGTGACCAAAACTGTAACTCACACGTCACTTTTGGTTGTATACACGCTGTAGTTCAGGGACTCGATGGCCATCCAGCGAACAGGCAGCCTTCCCTGAAAGCAAGCGAAAGATTAATCCGACCGTTACTTATGTTCAGGTATCATGTAGAAAATAAAACAGACGATTCTACCTCATGTTTGGCTATTGCAACCATCAAGGTCTGTGCTATGTTGATGCTATACGAGTGTAAGAACCCCTGCATTCTAAACAACTACTGCCCCCTGGTGGCTGACAAAAAGCACATTTTCCAAACTCACCATCGTCTTCTTCACGTAAACTTCCTCACCACGGGACAGGCCGAAGTCTGCTATTTTTGCCACAAGGTTGTCGCCTACGAGAACATTCCTGGCTGCCAAATCCCTGTGGATAAACTAATGTTGAGAGAAAGGAGGATTGCTGAAGAGGCTGCCATGTGTGACATTTGGACTGTTAATAGACCTACCGTAATTCTACATTTAATACTAAACTGGATACACTGGTTGTCATATCAGACTAACTGATATCTCTGAGTCAAGAGTAACCTGCAGGCTATCCTCATCGTACCTGTTTGTCACTAAGATAATGCATCCCCGTCGCCACATCAACAGCGAACTGCAGCAGCTGCTGAGAGGTCAAAGTGGAAGCGGTGCCGTGCTCCTTGGCAAAGGCAGGATCGGTCTCCAGCACCCGACTCTTCCTCAGGAAGTCGAGAAGGTTTCCGTAAGGAGCATATTCAATGGCTATGTACAGGTAACCTGGACGACACAGAGGAGGAGAATGTGAGTACAGTATTCAGATATACTCTATGTCAGGGGTGGGCAATTATTTAGCCTGAAGGGCCACATTTGGTTTTAGATCTTGATGAAGGGGCCGGCCAGGTGGTACCGAAAACTAACCCCCCAAATGAGGATCGGAGGTTAACTAAAAATCCACCTTGATGGACTACTGACTGAGAAAATATTTTGAAGAGCCTGTGAGTTGGTCCAACTAGAGATGGATGATGAAGCTCCAAATGATGTTTGGCCCCACCTTCTCGAGAGGACATGTTAGCATGCTAGCTGAAGGGGGGTCTGAACCTTTTTCTAACCAATCAAGCTGACAACCCTCTTCATTTGGCTTTTGGAGAAATTATTGTGAAGACTCTGCGGGCCGGATTAAATAGTTAATCGGGCCACATGTGGCCCCTGGGCCTTAGTTTGCCCACCTCTGCTCTATGTGTACCACTACGGCAGTAGCCATCAGGGGCAACTCATCCTGTTTTCTCAAACGGAGTAAAAATGGGAAAATGTAGAAAGAAAAGGCTGCCCTGTTGGCTGGACTACAACAGCCTAAAGGGACTGTCAACACTTCTGCCTTGACACACTGACAAAGATCAGCACAATTCGTTAATACCAGATGTGCAAAGGAAGAACGACAGCATGACGGAGAAGTTAAGCAACTTATGTGTACAAATGTAATGTCATTATTCTCCCCAGCTATGAGAGGTTATTGTCCTCAGGGCACCCATGGTGCAGACGCAGCAGGAGAAGAAAACATCTGAAACCAAGAAAAATAGCACGCTGGTCTTTGCACAAGCCCAGATCACTCACCAAACATGCTTTTATGGCAGTGGTTTTTATTTTTGTTTTCTTTCTGAGTTGCCAAATCAGCAGGGAAGATGTTCCACTGTGGATGATTTACAAGGCTGTTTGTATTTCTTTTTCCTGACATTCGACTACCCATGTTATCAGTGCTCATTTCCTCCTACAGTCCTGTTTTATACAGTGCAAAGGTGCCAGATTCCTCCTGCACGCAACACTGATGTCTCAACAGAAAATTCCCTCCAGATCTCAGTGAGATGAAATGAAAATCGCTGCCCCCTCTTTTATAAACTTTACACAGATGTAGAGTAATCTTAAATCATCTTGCCAGTTGTCCTCTTTGCCCTCCCTCACCTCAATAATTCTTCCTCTCCTTTCCTTCCTTTTTCTTTTCCTCTGTTTTAAACATGCATCTGCGCTGAGCTCAGCTAAGGAGCTGTTTCTATCTTCACGAGGGCATGACTGTTATCAACCAACACATTTCAATTCCATCATTCATTAGGAGACATCTGTGGGAACCTGATACAGAAAGGTAAAAACTCTGGAAAACCTATACAACTACATCAATTCTTGAGACAGTTGTATGCTTGCACAAATTAAACAAATGTGAAGGTGAAAAATGCTTTTGGGAGACAAGGATTATTTAGATTGGTAACAATCAGATGGGTTCCAGGTGCAGATAAGAGCAGATCTGTGTGTCTGTTTGGATCTGGAACAACTCAACATCCTGGACTAAATGTACAATTAGCTGGACTGACAATTTGGTCTGAATATTATATACACACTGAGCAGAACTATTCACTACGCACAGCAGATGGTCAAGGCTTCCCTGCTTGGCCAAAAAGATGGACATACACCATATACTATGAAATCATCTAAAGCCTTAGTGAAGTAACCAACAGCCTGGAATTCTAAAACCTTTGAGGTCCCTCTGCCGCTGTAACAGGATTTAAAAAAAAAAAAAAAAAAAGCCACGCTAAAACGCACAGACATAGCCCAGAAGCCCCCACTAGATGTCGCTCACTCACCTCTGTTCTCGCAGGCTCCGATCAGGTTGATGATGTTTGGATGCTGGCCCAACTTGCAGAGGACCTCCAGCTCCCCCGCAAAGTCCCGGTGGTCATTCTCTGAGGCAAACTCTGCAGGCAGAGCAGCACAGACAGGGGGTTTCAGGGAAAATGCAATATAAATGAGGAAGACTGACCATATTTTCTTTGTTTGAATCAGTGTGTGAAAACTTACCTTTCAGCATTTTGATTGCTGCACTCATTTTATTTCCATCCTTCTTGACCATGGCTTTGATTACCTGGGTTTAAGACAGCTGTTAGCTTCATTGTAAATCACGTCAGTAAAGACAAAAGACAAAAAGAGAATGTTAAAAGTTTTAAGACCTGGCCAAAGTTCCCCTCTCCAATCACATCTTCAAACTTTATGTCCTCCCACTCCAAGATGGGATAGGTGAGCGCCTCTGGTGTTGGTTTGGGCCTCCGTGTCAGCGTCAGTGTTCCTGAGTTAAACTGCAGAATAGTCTCCTCACCCTGAAGACAAAAGATTTCATACAAAAAAACACCTTCTCCAAATAGGTTTGAGCTTACGATGGTGCATTCTTACCGATCCAGACTGGTAGGTGAAGGTGCGTCGACGGTTGAGCAGCATTTTGCGGATGAAGAACAGAGCCAACAGTGCCAGCAGGATCGTAACACAGGTAACAGTTACTGAGCCCACCACTGCCACCAGCAGCTGGTAATTGTCACCAGCAGGCCGTCCAGCTACAGCCTTAGTGGTTGGGGTTAAGATTTCGAGGCCTTTTTGGCAGAGAGGAAAAAATGTAAGAGTTAAAGACTGAGGAAAACAGAGACAGACGGCATAATTGAGATGACTGTAGACAATGTTGCTGCTCACCATCCCCCTGTGTCATCGCCTGAACAAAGTTGCTCCACTCTCCCGGCACTTTGGAGGAAGCCCTCACTCTGAACTGGTACAGCGTGCTGCCGTTGAGTGCCGTCACATCTTTGGAGGTCTTGACCCCATCATCTGTGTCCACCCAAGGGTGAGGGCTCCCCTGGCCGACTGTCTGGTACTCAATGATGTATTTAATGATGCCTCCATTGGGGTCGTCAGGGGGCAGCCATCTCACCTGGATGGCTGATACTGACAGAGGCAGAGCCTGGACGTTGCGTGGAGATGATGGACCTGAGAGAAAAAAAAGAATAAAAATCACAATTCTGGGAAAATTTAATGTAAATGTTTAATTCTTGAAGTCTATTCTGGAAAAAGATGAATAACAATAACCGTGGCTGCCATTAACCTGAATCAATCTTCGAAACTACTGATAAATCTTGTGGGCAGAGAGAGTCAACAAGGACCAAATAAAACCCATTTAATGTGTTTATTACTGAAAACTCTACCACTCAAGCTAAGGCCAAAACCTGATATATCGGCAGTCTTTATGAAACCAACATCACATGTTTTGCATCATGCATAAGAGCATTCAGAAGGAGCCTTTCCCGTAGGCTAGCAGCAGATTCTATTTACCCTGGCTGTGGATGCGGAACTGGTATGGTTTGGAGGGCGGCCCCTGACTGCCGCAGTTGATGAGGCGCACCACCACGGTGTAGTCTTGCTGATACTCCAGGTTGTGGAACCTTGTGGAAAGCACATTGAGCACAGTCGTCTCCTCCTGCAGTTTCTCACTGTGAGGCGGCGGCCCGTAGAGCTGCACTAAAAAGCCGCTAGCCGTGCGAGCATTTACGCCGCTGTTGGCAGGCAGTCGCCAGCGCACAGTGGCATTGCGGCCTTCCACTGAGCTGATGTCAATCTCAGGTTGAACTGTGGGCTCTGCGACACAGAGAAGACAGGATGAGCTGAGCAGTCTGACAGCTCCCTCTGAATTTCTGCGTTGAGGTTAAAAACGCTTCACTTAAATGGCCCATGAGAGGTCAATAAATAGTTGAAGAGAACTCGTATTTTATTTGGCTGCTGGAGAGTATTTAGGGAAACAAGCTGTTTTATTCTTAGCCAAAATGGTCCTCAATCCAACAAAGGGTGTTTTAGTCCTTTAGTCACAGTCAGATCTTTATCGGAAGACTGCATGACTTTTCTTGTCTCTGGCATGACCATTTGTGGTCTGGTGGCCTCTCAAACTTTCATAATGACTGCGTGTAAGATGTTAGCATAAGCACAAAAACATTAAAAAATATATTTCTGAACTCCAAACAGACCCTGGTAACCTTCTGAAATCTAATAATACTTTACTCAGCAAGCTTTATTCACACACACCAGCTAAAAGTGTGTACAACATACTCATTTTTGTAATTATCTTATGTGAAATGGGACACCCTAGGAAGCTGAAAAAGCTAAACACAATAGATAGAAAACCAATTTCCAATGCTCCATTTCTCTCTCTGCACCACAGAGGCTGGCATCACTGTTTTTGCTCTCCGTGAATCACGAGGGCAGATATGGCCCCACTGGCAAAGACTGCCAGCTCCTTAAGGCCAGGGAAGCACTGCTCAGCAAACCATGATGACTATTTTCTACTAATGAAGCCAAATGTAACAGGCTTGCTTAAGTGGAATCCTGATTTCAGATCGTCATCTGTTTCCCAGGAACAAATCACATCTGCCCCTTTTAAATGAACTTGACTGCTCAGCCATCTTCTTACCAGGACAGTCAGTCTCCATGATGGTTTCTGGACCCGGAGCCCCCTCTCCGCCTTCCCCAGGACGACTCAGCTGCACGCAGACTTGGTACCGTGTGGACGGCTCCAGATTCATCAGCGTAATAGGTTCTTTGTCACTGTAAACTGGAAGAAAGTGGTTGTTTATTTATGTGAAATGCTCAACATATATATTCAAATACTTATTTTGATGATTTACCTATGATAGAAGACCAAGAATTCCCATTTTTCTCTGGTTTATAGAGAATCTTGGTGAAGATGATGGGGCCGTCTCCTCTGTAGGTGTCTCCTGGTACCACCAGCAGTTGCTTACTTCTTTTTTCCAGCAGTTTGGGGACAGTAGTAGGAACAGGTGGCTCTGAGGAAGAGCAGGAAAGAAAATGTAAAAAATGCTCACAAAATAATTTCTTCTGGTTTCTTTTTTGAAACTTTTTACCTTTAACAGTGAGGTTGAACTTGCGTGAATCCTGACCTCCGTTGGTGGACACCCTGCACTCCCATAAGCCTCCTTGTTGTGCGTTCAGTTGTGGGATCTCGAACAGGGCTGTACTCTTATTCGAGTCCATGATGGTCCGAGAAGCCTGAGATCAACAATGGTCATCAATGTGTGATGAAGAATTACGTATTCATTTCCTGGGTCAATTTTATACTGCTGCCTGGGTCTCAGATGTCCTCAGAGAAATCTTTATTTCTTTCGGAAATACTGCCACAATCCTTTTTTTTATCAGATTATGCCTATTATCAAGAAAGCTGCACAGAAATGGTAACACTGGCCGATTTCCTCATAACTTAACTCTACTTGATCTTAAAAGCTATAGTAATTCTTCGTACTCTTCAGCCAGAAGTCACAGCTCCTGACAATATCGAAGCTCCACAGCTCATAAACGAACACAATTAAAAAGTTTCGGAGGCACTTTTATGCTCCTTATTGCTGTAATAGAAAAGAATATCATGACTGTGTCTTGACTGCGCGTTTGTAGCTGTGTGAATGTTGTGATCAGGAGAACATATGCTTAACTTTGCATAAGGACACTTGGCTTTTATAAATATCTGAAGGTCAAGCAGATACACAAGTGGTTGCGGGGTTTTTTTTTTTTTTTCGATGAAAAATGTGGGCCTTCTATGGAGAACTCTCTGATGTGGGGAGAGCTCGGATGGTTTCTTGACTTGTTATCACAAATGTTACGGATAAGCTAGAGCTGACTTGCACATGTATTGAAATGTAGAATACCACAGTGATTATGTCACTGGACAGAGTGAATAATCCACTCGTGGAACCTGCCAAGTTCTTAACCATTAGCTAAGCAGTGTTTAGTCTGAGTTTAGTTTCTTAGCTTAGAATGTGTTAAATACTCATTTAATCTGTAATTTTGAGCTCAGTGAGTAAAGTACCGTCATATTTCTTTCAACGAGCATACATTACATTAAAGCATAATTCCAATACGATTATCACATTGTCCAGTCCATCATCCAGTCCATTAATGGATCTTAGCATGAACTTAATATATTTTGTCTGTGTTTTCTACCTTGAGCACAGTGCTGTCCAACTTTCTCAGCTCAATGCTGTTGTGGCTAGGAAGTGGATTTCCTGTGGCTGAACAGAAGATCTTAGGAGTCGAATTGAGATTCCACTCCAAATTCCCCTCCAATTCCAGGATCTGTGGGGCCCAGTCTGGAAAAAAAAAATGCACGTTTTGACCAAGTTTAGGAGCTCAGGAGGCTCTTCTCATGCCGCCACGATACAATGATGTATAGATGCCGTTGGAAATAGTGGACAAGAGGATTTAATGCGACACCCACCCGATTTCTCACAGCTTTGTCCTCTCCACCCTGTGGGACATGCGCAGCCACTGAAACGCTTGCAAACTCCACCATTCTGGCATTTACAGCTCAGTTTGCAGTCTGGTCCGTACATGTCATTAGGGCAGGCTGACAAAAGGAGAAGAAATCTGTGATGTGCAATGTGCCAAACAGAGAGAAAGCGGGAAGATAGGATGTTGAAATTCTCACACTTACGTGTCTCACAGCGAGTCCCAAACCATCCGCTGGCGCAGGAGCAGCCGTAGGGGTCTGGCAGGCAAAAACGAAGCCCCTTGCAGTTCAGGTCAGAGCCACATGGTTGTTGGCAGTTTCTGCCAAACATTCCTTCTCTGCAGGCTGCGAAAAGCAGAAAAAGCATATTCACAAATGTGTTTATTTAGATGGCTTTTTGTATTGTGGAGTAACAGCTTAACGAATCTGCCTTTACATAGACCTCTGTGCTTATATTTCGTCAAAATCATTAATCATTGCAGTTTTTTTTTTTTTTTCGAATGTCTATGTCCGTCTGAAATGATTCTTCGTAATTGTATTGGATTGCAGAAAGAAAGGCAGAAGTTCTCTTCCCTGGTGACTGAATATTTAGGTCAGAATGCCTGTTAAAGTTAAAGTAGGTCTAATACACAGAAAGGGAATTCAGGATGTAATTAAAAATCAGTAATGACTTTATAAATACCTCCACCTTTACTCCACCACTTCATTAAGGTTCCAGTGTTCTCTCTCCTCACCGATTGAAGTACCAACCTGTCTCGCAGCGCGTCCCCATGAATCCTGGCGGACATATACAGTCTCCATCAATATCATGACACACGCCACCGTTCAGGCACTCTGGACACTCCTTATCACAGTTTGGACCCCACCGCCTGTTGGGGCAGTCTGAAGGACAGAGAGAGGTTTTTTATTCATTAGAGGAATAAAGGCACAAATGTGATTGTGGAGTAAAATCAGCAGATTCTACTTCATCCTATCCAACAGTTTAAACTGTAGATACCAAATCAACTACAGAATGCAGGCGTGAACTTACATGAAAGGGATATGAAAATCATTATTTTGGGATGTGAAATAAGTACTGATGACCTGTCTACATTGTACACAGTATGTTTAAGAAGGAAATAAAAATGCTCTCAACCTTGTAAAATGTTGTAAATCTAGATCGTGCAGAGAGGAAATAAAAGTAAAGTGTGAAAATATCAGAGCAGAGCAGCTGGAGGGTGGGGTAGTCGCTAATACTGCCGATCCGTCTCTATGACGCTGTGGTTTTGATGATAGGAAATGAGATAAATATCTGCTGTCCCACTAAAGAGCATCGAAATAAAAAACATAAAAAAAAACACACACAAAAAGACACTTGTTGCTTTGTTTACCACCTCTCAAGCATTTGCAAAAAAATGAGCACATGTCCGGGGGCAGACCGACTCATCTGCAGCTGAAAACGTGATAGTCACAGAAAGCTTTTGTGTTTGCTTCCATTATGTGCCAATTTCAGCTCCTAACAAACCTCGAATGATAAGCCTCATCCAGGCCCCGTAGAGGGGGGTGTCCCCCATGTAGCTCGCACTGTAGATGCCTTGATTGGCAATAGCTGCGTTCTCCACTGTAAGTACTGCTGTGCGATTGACCATTTCGTTCCAGTGAGTCATGTAATAGTAGTTTCCTGCACCAAACATATGAAAACATAAATGTTTTTGTTAACAAACTCTTAAAAAAAGCCTGGAAACCAGAAGATATGTGGTTGCTGCCCTCTTTAGATGATTAAATTCTTTCCCCTGTCTTCAGAGAACCTACCATTGTATTTCCAAGTCACATCTCTCTTTTCGGAGCCGAGTAGCAGCATGCTGAGGTGAACCGTTTCTCCTTTGTTAACAGTCAATGTAAGATGACCCGGGATGAAATTGGCTAGAAGGAACAAAGAGCAAACAACACCATAAATTAGATGCATAACAACCTTTATGGTGTATATGATGGGGAAACTCTCCCACCTCTGTTAAAGTTGTTGATCATTGTTATTTTTTCCAGCGGGGGAACTTCCTGTGTGGATTCACAGTAGAAGATGCCGATATGGTCAAAGTCTCGAAAGTCTCGAGCCTCCACCACCCTATTTCTCCTTTTGTGCACTTTAAAATTGGGATGTTTGGATAAAATGAAGATTTTGTTGTCTCTTTTGATGTCCAGATCAACTTGGGCAGGGCTCCGCTCCCCACTGATGCAAGAGATGGCGAAATGAGCGACGGTAGTGACGTTAGCCGTGGAGATCATGGTCAAGTCGGTCACAGCATCTGTAAGACAGCGTGTTTGAAGTGGTTATGGAAGTCATTAGATGCCTGAAATTTATATATTTTTGGGGTTATTAGAGACAAATGAAAAACCTTTAAAGTTAATAGAATATAAAGGCAATTTTTCTTTTCTGACAAGATAAATGGCAAATGGGAAAATGATAATTCAGTAACTCAGGAAACTCTCAGGAATTTTAGTTGTCTGTAGTCATTAATTAATCACTGATAAGCAGTTTTTTCACATCAGGGTGAACTGAACATTTTTATAATGTAAATTTTTAATTTTGAGTGGAAAAACTGACCACATCAGTTTTTGACAGATATGATCTAGTCATACTTGAAAACTTACCATTTGAACACGTTTCAAACTGAGGGAAAAACTGCAAGGTTATACCCCCACCCCTCATCCTAAATAGAACGACGGAAAAATATCTTCCAGCACGAAGTTTTTTGTTTAAAGTGCCAAGTCTAATACAGTCAGTTTGTTCTGCATTCCTTCTCTCTGACATTTAAGCTTCAGGTCTGCAAAACAATGGCAGGAAACATGGATGAGCTTCTCTTCTCCCCCCAAGGAATCAGAGTCATCCATTCATCTGGGACGTTACAAATACAACTCATCTAAATAAATACTCTATAGTCTAACTTTAGAAGTTACATTTCTTCGGCCATCTAAAAACATTAAAAAACAAAAAAACAAACCAAAAAAACTACATTTATTTATGTAATACTCCTACTAAAAGGTAAACGTGGACCCTGTGTTCCCCCCGATTTTAAAGATTAAATTTAAATTAAAAATGTAAATGAGTTCCCTCTTACCTGACAAACCAAGGCAGTACAATAAAAACACCCACAGAATCCTCATCGTAATACTCCTTAACAGGGCAACAACGTCAGATTTATAAATTTACACAAGGTTGTATATCCAAAGCTGCGACGCTGCGGAGAGGGACGCGCGTTTTTACGCATAACTTGGCGAATTCTAACCAGAGCTCCGGCTCAGGTGTAAAAGTTCTTATCGGTAACTCTCCGGTATAGCTTCCAAAAGGTAGTCTGAGTTCGTCACACGCAAAGATGGGTTTTCGGTAAAGCTCTGCTTTCCCGGCAGGGTGGGAGAGGAAGGAAGAGCGTCAGCAGCCGGCGGAGGACTCCTGGCGCTCCAGACCTCCCCGATGCGATTAATGACTTTCAACTCTGTCACTTGGGCTCCAGGACAATACCAACCTCTCTGGATTTAAGTATTTAACTATGCGGTTTAATTTTGTGGCACTGAATGAGCTTTGGTTTGTTGTTAATCGTATGATTCCACACAGCAACATGTGAAGCATATCAAAACTCCCAGAAATATTAATAATCCGTAAAGTTCTTTAATCCTGATAGTTTTTATAGTTTTGTAACTCTTTCAGGCAACATGGCATTTGTGCCACACTGAATATTAATATTAGAGACATTAGAACATGCGGCAGTGTAGCAGAACTTGGTTAAACCAGTGTAAATGTTTTGTTTTTTCACATCATTTGCTGAACTTCTTACCCCCACCCCCCCACCCCCTCCAATCAGTCACCCCCAGGAAATGATGAACAATAAGCTTGTTGTGTCTATTCTGCCATTTAAATCCTAATCTTTAAAAAAACGAGAGATGTTCTGTCTCACTTGCCACAGAGGCCTCCTCTCACTACTAAAACAAGAAAAAACAAAACCTTCTTTTTCTCCTTCAAACTTTCATGATTTCATGTTTTCTTTACATTTCCTCGTGGCTGCAGACAATCGAGTTGAAGTTGAGTCAACTTCTTATTGTTTGAGATTTCCTGTTTTCGATTTCAGGGGCTCATGTGACTTTCTTCACCCTACAAAATAGTCTGCTCTCCTGCACAGTGCATCAAGTGTGCTGGCCGTGGGCATACAGCTATATATCATAAAAAAGAAAACAATAGCCACAATAATGACAGATTATGCAAGAAAAAAAGATGAGCTGCGGAGGCTGAAGAGAAGTAGAGGTTAATGTTCTGTCTACAGAAATCAGCGTTTCCATACTTAATCTTGGCGTCCACATTTTTGTGTATTGTCCATTTGACCGACATGATCTGAGCAGATCACAAACCAGGAGATGGTCTTTTGAAATAAACCTTTCATGTCCTCTTTGCACACTTCAAACACCCCCACTGCAGTGTGAGAACGGCAGCAGCCTGCAAAATCAGCCTGTTCTAAAATCAGACACAAATCTGATTTTAGAACAGGAAAAATAAAAGAAGATAGGAAATAAGTCGTTCTGCACAGAACTCTGGGGTTCAGTGCATGTTCTGCAGAGTTGCGCAGCCAGAAAAAAAAAAAAAAAAATCAATACTGGTGGAGTCTCTATAAGCAGCCAAAAAGGAAGAGATTAAGGCTGGATCAACACAGATGCTTTGGGGTTTGACTGTACTAAGGTTGCCAGTTACATGAAACAAGTGCTTACAGAGTGATTTTCTAAGTGTGTGCAGAGTGCATGGACACATGTGCATCTGTGTTAGTGTCAATGTCCATGAATGTGTGTAAGAAATGATCAAATCAGATCAGCAAATCAGATACTAGCCATTGTGTCCCAAAGTCTTTGTTGCTGTGTGTTTGTTGTTCCAGCGTCTGCTACCCGCTTTATGACACAATTAAGACAAAAAGTTCAAAAAGCACAATGGAACTCCCACGATAATAACAACGGAGCAACATTCAATCCTGTGCAATGCAAATGTGAGCGCTAATGTGCTGTATGTGAGCAGAAATCTTAGCGATGTTTCGTCCAGTCCACCAGCTTTCTGTGTTAAACTGAACTCAGGGCTCATGGTGTCATGCAGCAGGGAGACACCCCACAGATGTTCTCCTTAATCTCCAACGTGCACGAGCTGCAAAATTAACTGTGCACGAGAAACATAGTACCAGGTGGAGTAAGGCGAGACGTCACACTCTGCGCTCTCACATCATTAAATCTTGAAAAGAGAAACGGAATGATTGAGCTCGAGATGGGGCAACTGGTTGATGCAATCTTTTTGTACTGGGAACTGCTTTTGTTGTAGTGAATAAAGCGCTGCAGTCAAATGACACCCAGTCCTGCTCTTTGACCTCGATTCAAACTTCTAAACAACACATATGAAGCTGTCAGAGTGGACCTTTTCAGGGTTCCATGCAAACCACAGCCTCAGCAACCTCAGTTCACCTTCAGGTGTTGTCAGCTGCAAACACAGATTTTCAGTTGGAACATCGTCAGAATTACACACAGGCCTCGGACCTGCCTTTTTGTTTGGATCTGCACCACATTTTAATGTTACATTTCTTGGACTTTTCTCCAGCTTAAATCCATGTGTAATCTTGTCAAAAAGGAAGTGGAAACAAGAACAGATCTTAGAAGATGTATGACCTCATGGGCTGAGGAAATACTTGAGAACCAAACTATCCTTTTCTAACTGGTATCTGCGACGATACTCTTACATACATTACAATATTAACTTTTTTTTTTTTTTAAATTTGATTGAGAATAAGCTAAAAGATTTGGTAAATCTCACCTAAATGTATTTAAATTCTGAATTTGAAATCAGCAGGAAGCCCCTGGGCAAGCATGTTTGACTTGTTTGTGCGTTCTGCTGTAGTGCTGGAGGTGGCGATAGCAAAGCGAGGGTGTTTGGAAGTGAGGCCGACATTAGAGGGGGGGAGGTGTCGCAGACTTGGTGAGAAAGTTTGTATTAAATTCCCATTTCCTCTCATTGTGTCGCTGGTTGGCCAGATTCCACACGCACTGATCCGTATGGACCCTGAGAGTTGCAGAAAGGGTGTCACTCACACCTCACAGCCCCCTTATATTACCCCCATGATTCCAGTCCAGCTGGAGTGATGAACCTCCCCACTTCCCTCTCAAAGTACCTTAATCTTGGCTGATATAAGGAGCATGACGCCGTACAGAGACACAAATACTTCCTTGATGAATGGGCCTGAGACGGGGCCTTTGAGTGATGGAGTAAATGAGTTGATGAAGGGCAGAAAAACAGAGAGTATGTGTGGAAGCATTATTAGCAGAAGTAGACTTCCCTGACATGAAAGTCGGATTTCCCAAAAGATTAAGTCCTCTAATGCTTCGATAAGACAGTGTTTAATTTCTATGGTGATGTTGCATGTGTTTACAGAGTGTGTTTCTCTACTTACAGCCACCTAGTCTGCAGCCTGATGACAGTCTGACGTTTTATCATCATAGTCAGACGCTAATGTTCCACCGGAGCTGGGTCAGGCAGTCCCCGTGAATTCTCTTTAAGACAGTGGTAAAAATCTGGTATATCAAAAAACAAAACAATGCAGAGCCGCACGGTGTTGAAAACAGATTTGCACATTTTGATTCCCACAGTTACGTTTTTTTTTCTAATCAGACCAAATGTCTGAAGATTGAATGATCTGTACCCTTTTCCAAATGCATCATTAATAAACCACAAAACAATGACTGAAGCCATTTATTTAATATTCCAAATAACTTTAACCAATTTTCTATTTGTATTTTTCATTTTTCACTGGAGTGACCCGGGACACTAAAAGGCCTAACTGTACAACAGGACGAGAAGTGAAGATCACCACAAGGGTTTCACTCCCAGCTTTCGAGCTTGTCACATCCTTTTCTGTCCCACTCTTCCTGTCACTTTCCCACTGAGGTGTGGTTCCAACATACAACACATGCGTATGCTGTGATGGAATCAGCATGGGCCACAGAGGGAGAATGTGTAAAAATCTTACATGTACATATTGTCTCGTCTTAGTATAAAGACAAAAGTGAAAATACACACAATACATCTACCTTTTCCTGTCTTACCATCCATCTTCCTGTGGACTTTGATGCTAAACACAGCTAGTAAATCATGTTAACGCTGCCTCCTAAAGCTTTTCCAAAAAGCTCCAACATGCACATTTTACTAGAATGAAACCGATTCGATGCATTTCTTGTGGAAAACAAAATGAGGCTGTGAAAAAAACAAATGCCATTTATCTACCTGCTGCTGATCTAAAGGCCAGCTTCTCCATTGACCTTAAAACACATTAAAACAGTTGCTGATCTGTGTGGATCATAAATCTGAAATGTCTCCATTACAGAGATGAAAAGCCATAAAATAAAAGTTATGCTACTGTAAAACTTGTTCTAAAAGAAGAGGCTGGCATCTGCTCAAGCAGATCATTCCACTTCAGACAAGTTTGAAGCAGAACAGCTGAATATTCAGCTGATACAGCAGAAGAATCAGCCTCCCTCTGGTTTCAGTCTTCAAAGACAAACCTCAAGCTGACAGGATTGGTTGTATTCTAGCTGTATTTAATCATTTTGCGTTAATAAACAACTATCTCAGCCTACAGGGATGATCTGTGTGTTTTGTTATTATGAACACACTCTTGTGTCACGTTTACACTTGCTCAAACCCAGATGAAGCAACATGTTCCTAAACTCTCTCTTCCTGTCCATTCATCAGCCACTGGAAAAAAAATAACATGGCCCTGACACGATGTAGAGCGAGGCACTCCAGAAATCTGTCTCCAAATCTGCCTCCTGGGGTGAGGTAGGGCACGGCTATGGGGATGGAGTGATCTGGGTCTGTCACCAGATGCTCAGGGGGCTGACCCTCCAGTCTGACACCACATAGATTGTCCATGTAGCAAAGGATGTTGATAAATGTTGGTGTTATACTAAAGGCTGACCTCATACAGGTAAATATTCTGCACACGTGGAAACACACACATGCCTTAATTAGCAGTGTTGTTGAAAGATCTGGATCAGACAAAGAAGGACCAATCATAACAGCAAATAGTCGACCTTTGGTCTACAATCATTAAGAATAACAGGTTTTTGTACTGTCAGCAGACCTGGCCTTCTATCCTTCTATTAGAGGGATAATCATTTCCAGATCAGGGGGACTGGTTTTGCAATCTTTTTACTTACAAAATCCAATGTCACATTTCAAAACTTCAACTAGAGCTTCACAAAGAGGAAGAGGGTTTGCAAGGTCCACCCATCTATCTGTGGTTTCATCACACTTTTGGCTGCAGTTGTGGGGATGTTTCTGCCATGTACTGAAAAATAGAGGGGAAAAGTGCATGAAAGATTTGTAAAACCAACAAAACGTCAAATGAAAAAATATACTAAAGTAATATTGTGTTAATGGTGGAAAACTTTAGAATAGCTGTATTTTTGCAACAATTCTTATGCAAGTTAGTGATTGCAACACATCCTAAATACAGAAATAAAAAATCTGTCCCATTAGAGGATGGATAAGAAGGAAATTGTGGAAAGGGAGTGGTACTGGATCTACCCAACTTGTCTCTGGAATATTATTGCTGTTTTTAGGGAAGTTAAATAACAGCCTGGGAGTGCTGAAAGGCAGAAACATGCACGAGTGGAGATTTTGTGCAAATGTGCTTTGAAAATGAAACCAAGAAATTCACGATTCAGCAGGTCGTTATCTGAGGGAAATGATGTGAGATGAATCTTTCAATTGACAGAATAGCAAAGAAACAGTAAAGAAACTGTCAAAGTGAGAGAGAGAGAGAAAGAAGAGAGCGAGGAGAACAGGCTGTTGTCGCTCTTCCAGATTCTCCAGAGAACCTAAGCCCGATTCAGGAAGAGGTACGGCTGCTGGAGACTGATATGTGTGTGAAGGAAGTGGAGGGAGCGCAGGGGCAGGAATCACCCTACGGGCAGGAAAAAGCCTGTGGAGGTGATGGCGGGGGTTGGAGGTGCAGGGTCTCGGCTCCTGTCTGATGGCTGTTTGCTCAGTGCATGTATAAGTTCACACACATACATGTTCCTCAGCACTGCAGTCCATACCTACATACTTCCATTTGCCAACCAGTCAAGAACCTACATGCAGCACTGTTCTGAACAAGAAAAACAAAATGGTGCCCCAGGGTTCAAACGTGACCAAATGTGGATATGCCTTGGGATGAATACATGCTTTTAACGGCTTCATAAACTATTAAGTGTGAGCCTAGACATCAACATCTCGACAGAACTGTTTTAGCATTAGTGTTGCATTGACCACAGTAACAAATTAGTAACAATTTACAAAAAACAAGGAGGTGCCCTGCAGAGAAGGTAACAGAAAACATGCTGTATATACCAAACCTGGAGAAAAAAAAGGGGTTAGTAGTATATCAATACGTGGGATTACTTCAAATGCCTCTCTGAATCATGCACAGGGGTGGGGGATCTTATTAGAAATATGTGCACTTTTACATACAAATCAAAGTCAGCAGTTCAACTGTAATCCAACAGAATAACAGTGAGTCGCATTTGGGATATCTGTATGCTTACATGAACATTGTCTACTAGAATGTTTTTGCAGTTACTGTCATTTATTTAACAGACACCCGTGCCAGCTATCAGTTTAGACTTAGACAACTTTATTTATTTTATCATTCAGTATACAGCAAGCGTACATAGAATGATATTTGGTTGCAAGCAGCTCAGCACAGAACAGAATGAAGACTTGAAGTAGCAAGTTTATTGACTCTTTGCATCATTAAGTATAGACCCTACTGTAAAAACTGAGTAAACAATATCTGTCCGCAGAACCGGATTTTCTAATAATGCACATTAAGATTCGGTGGTTGGCGCTAAACTTAAACAAATTCAGACTCTATCCTATTCCAAATGCATGTTAGAGAGTTTTGTTAAGAGAGAGCCTCACTTAGATTGTAACATTTCCAGATGGAAGCCACATACGGCTAACAATGTGCAGCTATCACCTTGTAAACTGCACACAGGATATTTTGTGAGACTTAATCATCCAGTCATTTTGCCCAAAGTCTCAGTTTGCTACCAGGTGCAAACCTGTTTGTCATACATCTTTCCCCAGACCTTCTGTCCATTGTTATGTACAGCTTGACACGTGCTGTGATTTCCGTCCTCTTAAAAGACTTAAAAGAACTGTCACACGCTCCACAAAAAAAGAGCTCTGACCTTTGACCTCTGTGGCCCAGCAATAAACATCCTATGACAGAAGAAATGGGGAAAGCCCGTGTTCTGCATAATAATCCTCTCCATGTTTATGGCAGCATACATGTCAGTAAAGAAAACAATGACATGACAACCGTATTTTACTTTTGTGCTTTTGGTCTTATTTCATTTCATTTTGAAAACAGGTTTGAGCATTTATGTGACAGCCATGACAGAAAAATGCATTCCTGCATGCAACAAGCCTGACGGAGACCTTGAAAAATACATATCTATGGAGGGAAACTCATAGTGCTTATTTCAGCTAACGTTACATTATCGTTTTACTGTCCAGCCCCATCCCAGTCCCTGGAGTCTGCCCTGAGACATACGGTCAAGGCATCCTGGAACATATGGAAGAAGGGAGGAAGAGTAAGGGAGAGGGAGGCAGCAGTGCAAAAAGCACAGCAGCGTGGTCAGGATATGGCCCCATTGTTTTCAGGGTCACCCAGCTTTTCCTTTCAGCACCGCAGCAGGACTGTTCTCTCCCCTCAGGCTGCATGTCTAAAATAAACACAACTCCTTGTCCCCACTAACCGTATCTTGTCTGATTTCCTCCCTTGTGAATAGGCTGAGACAGAGCATTACACCGTAGATCAACAAGGTGAGGTGTGGCTCCTGGCAAACACGATTAACTGGCACTAACAAACAATTCAAAATTTGCATATGGAATTTACCTCTGACTAGATCCGTCAGAGGCAAACAGGAGCAATGGCCGGTGGGAGGGACTCTGCACACCTTGTTAACCATTAACTAGTTCCTTTGGGAAGCAGCTGGAGAGCACACCTTGTTCAACCTTTGTACAATATTTCACCATTTTTGCAGTCAACGAACTGCAAACATACTTCAGTCTCGTGTGTAAAGTGAGAGTAAACAGAACAAGCGAAGAAACGACTACGATTGCGAGCTGAGCAGGTAAGTTTACAACAAAAACTGGTCTTCGGAGCTGCCATGTTCTGCTCAACAATGTTGCACTACGCAAAGATCATTTGCCTGTCTAATCTGACACGTCTTTATGTTGTAGTAAGGCTTAATATGTGATCCAAATGCAACAAATTATTGAAAGCTGAGTGACAAAGTAAAATTAGTCATAGATTTAGTCATAGATTTGATTAGATTACAGATTATTATGTATTATTTCCTGCACCTGCTGCATGCGGGCCGCTCAGTGTTTTCACCCAAAACATGAATGCATCACTGGCAGTTGAAAGCAGTCACACAGTGAAATCTACTGTATTTATAAGAACACAAGCAGTCGCTGACGCTTATTAAATAACATATTTCATGATTTTTGTCATGTTACAGGGTTGATAGTGTTAAACTGTGTCTAACGTTTCTTTCACTGATGCAGATAAAGCGTTGTTACCATAATTTGGTACTTTGCTGAAGGTATTAGGATGGAAAGATGGAAAAAAGAACAAATGTGTCAAACAAACAAACAAACAAGGGGTACGAAAAGCAAACATTGCTTCTGTCAGCTGGTTTTTAACTCATGCACCATCAGAACTTCTGCTATCAACTGTAACAAACAATAGAAGGGCCACACTCCTCCACACACTTCCAAAGCGAGACAAAAATACAGAACTTGGCAGGGAGATAAGAGGAAAAGAGGGAGGCTTCATGTTGATCTGTGTGTTGTTGGGGCGAGGGTCAAGCGAAGGACGGCTCTTTGATTTTTCTGGCCAGAGAACCGTCTGGGTGGACAATTTATTGTGATTTAGTCTATGCGAAGCCAATACATTTTGTGTAAGTGGTTTTCTAAATATATGTACTTTAATTTAACAAATCTCAGATGCTTCAACAACTGTGCCTGAAAGAACAGATGGGTAATTGGTTATAAAAAAATATTCTTGACTGTTTATTAACTACTCCATGATGAAGCTGGTAATAATATTCATTCAATGTATAAGCACTTTTTAATTTTATAAATTGATTTAGGTTGGGCTTTTAATGGTGTAATGCGATAGTACCTCAAATAGTAGAACCCATACAGTACTATAGTATGAGGTAGTGTACTTTAATTGTGCTTCGAAAGCTTAGTTGAGGAAAAATGTCTCTCTCGCTTCACAAACTGCCATCAAAACCAGCTTAATTAACCCATAAAACTAGTTTCAGCGAGCGTGTTCAAAGGAAGGTGAGCGTGCTCCACGAGAACACCATCTTCATGTTTAATTCAGTTTACAGACAGAAGGTTTCACAGCCTCTGGCCTTCATTATTGTCTCAAATGGTACGTAATTCTCAATTTGTGGCACCAAGACAAAGAAGGGATGGAAAACAAAAAACACACACACACACTAGACTAATTCAGCCTTAAAGGAGCTCGCCGTGCGTGCATTCACGTACAAAACCAAACGGAGACGCTCATAAACACGGTCTGGCACTTATAGTTCTCCCTCCCAGGCTTCCCTCCCATTAGCTCCTGGAGCTGTGCTGCTTGCTGTGTGAATTTTGATGTGCTTTGCCTCAACAAGGACAGAACAGGAAGAGATAAAGGCAGCTTCGTTGCTGTGTTTACAGCCAACAATGCTGAAAAGAATAGCTGTAGAAGGTGAAAAGGAAGAGGCTTAATGACTGGCACTAAGGAGGCAGGGCACTCCTGCTGTGTAAATCTACCCCGGAGCCAAAGAAGTATATCATGCACAATGAAGTGTGTGTACTTCCACTACTGGAGCTAAAAAACATACCCAAAAACAAAAAATGATTTTCTACTTTTACCAAAAGATTCGCCTGGCTTATCCTAACCATAAGGAAATCTAGCAAGGCCACATTTTTAAGTTATATTTGATATTGATGTCTGAGTTTATTGGGGGAAATGTGATAATATATTTTGATAGGATGATAAAAGACAGGAAAAGAAAATACACAGGTCAGTCTTTTGACCAAAACATTATAAAGTAAACAATAAAGAGTAAATGATTCCAAAATGCTCCACCCGTGCCAGGTTACACATAAACCAAAATAAGTGAAAGAAAATGTCTGCTTTAATGCGTCCACCACAGACACACACACATGGTTTACTCGTGCAAATGCCAGGCAAATGTATTAACAGCTACAGGTTACTGGACACAAACATCTGTTGGTTCAGATGATCCGTGCTGGCATTTAATATGCAAAGATATCAGAGTGATACATCACAGACTGTGTCCGTAAGTCGAGGCGGTAATGACCAGAATAGTTCCTGTATTATGTATCTACTACACTTGAGAAAATAGTTGCAGGTATTTGAGTTGCAGGTATCTACAAGATGGATGAGGGAGCCACAGAGGTGAAGCCAGAGTGGTTGTATTGCCCTTTATTTCTGATGCTACTCAGGAAAAAAGAGGAAGAAATGTCTGAGGATGAAGCAGCTCAGACATTGATAGTTGTTGAGGCTGGAGGTGGTTGATCAGCTGCACACACTCGGAGGAGCCTGCAGCTGCACCCAAGTGGCTCAGCTGAGCCTAATCAGCTGCTGCTCCATAAAAGGAGGCTCGTGCCTGGTTAACGACACTAGAGGCTTGACGCAACTAGTTCTCTTGGTTATTGTGCGGCAGTGGGTTACTTTCTTTAAATGCTGGTTTTTGTTTATTGGTTTCCCCTGATTTTTGGTCCACTTCACTTAATCGGTCCTTGTGATACAATCAGTGATTCTTTGGTGAATCGTTTATTTTCCCAAACGCCTTCCAGACCTCAGAGGAGCCATTTTCTGTTTGTGTCATGACTGTGGTTGTATATGTATATGTGGTTGTATACGCTGATGCACTTCATGTTCTTGTCCAGAGTTTGCTAATCCAAATTTCACCATTGCACCGCAAACAGCTCCGATAAAAGCTTTCAAATCAATTGGTCTAACAGATTACACTGAGACGGGCTTTACTTTACCGCCACTGTATGAAGTATGTAGCAGCAGGATTATATTAGTCATTACTGTTTTGTGTCAGCTAGACCCACTGAGGAAACTCGTTTCTACATGTGGGTCTTCCTGTTTACTCCACAATGTTCCTGTTGTCGTCAATATCCTCCCGAGTTCCTGACAGGCAGCTCTGTCTTATGGCGTCTGTTTCAGGACGATCCAGCAGGGTCCCCTTTTAGAGATGACGCCGCTACACTTCATGCAAGCTGTGAAATATTTAGGTCATTTGATTGTTAATGTTCTCTTTTTGTGGATCAGTAATGAAATATGCATTTCTGGGCACAAAGAGATCAAAGCCATTCTGCACTGGAAAAGAGGGCCATTGTAGTTTGCTGGTGTTGAGACGTTTTTCCTTTTTTGTTTTTCATGTCTCTGTATGACAGAAATGTAAAATGAAAATGATAATACTTGAATTGTCTTCAACTTTTGTTACAGCTTAATTTGACTGAAACAAAAAGAAAACTGTGATAATAAAGTTGCCACCACCTTTCACACGTTTCTGACCAGCCTTATGTCGCTCAACCTCGCCACCTAGTGGAGCTCTGACGGTCTGACGCCTGTGTGGTCAAAAGTGAACTTCCATACATCTACCACCCTCATCTGGGGAGATGGCTGCCATGCAACGATGGCTTTTAGCTGCTGGTGGTAACACAGAGTGCTGAGGGAACAAACGTCTGCTGGAACATGCGGCAAACCGCTGTCACCAACAAAAGCTCACTGGCTGACACATGTGACGTGCAACCCCTGGTCCAACGATTCACGCTGAAGATAATGGTGCTTCAAACCAGCAAACAGGCCTGAAGCAACAAATCCAAGCAGGAGAAGTTGCAACCAAACAGAGGGCCAGATGGATGGGATGTCAAAAGCCACACCGTTTACTGTTACTCCAAATGTAACAGTCAATGGTAAGACTTTTTTTATTTTAACAGAATCCCTTGATAACAATTAAGGTTGTTTCTAGGACAACAAATTTGACGATCAGTTATTAAGGATTATGATGTACAAATTAACTGAGAGGGAAGTTTTTTTTATTACATTAATTATAGGTTTTAACGATATTTTTCTATTTTTTATCTATTATAGCCACTACAGTGAACGCGAAGCCTACCCCAGGCAACTGGGAGTTCCTGGTCGGCGTCCTGGTCACGACCATTTCAATCTCCGTTCTCATTGCCCTGCTGGCTAAATGTCAGGTGGTGCGGCGCTATTTGGCCAGCTACAGACACACGCGGTTGAGGGAGGTTGACAGTGTCAGCCAATGTGAACCATCAGGTTGTTTATTGTTTTTAAGTATAACATTTGTTAGCATGCACAGCCTGTTACCGTTGCAGCTTTGTAGTTTTGCGCAAATGGAAGATAGTCGTGTCAAAATAGGCAAAAAGTATTATTTTTGGTGTTCAGTGTAATTTTTTATGCTGCTCATGCACACTGAAACCATAAATCTGTTTATGGTCCATTTTGTAAGGAAAAAAAAATCACATCTCTCTCACATTGTCAAAAACTACTGGGAAAATCAAGGAAATTGTGACAGCCTGAACTAGATTATCTTCAAAACACACAGTCTCTTCTCTGAGCACCATTAAGGGCTAATTTTGGTGTTACATTTCTGTCAAACTGCATTTGCCCACAGAATGAGGTTCATTAGTCAGTGTCAGCAGCTGCATATCAGCATCATGGCTTCAGGTTTCATGCTCTTACTTTGGGACTAACCTTGAAAAGTGTTCATGGGCCTGATTTCTTCTGTCTCTGCTGTCAGGCCTGCAGGTGGAATTTGCCATGCAGGGAGGTCAGGATATCAACCCCGAGAGTCCGCCTGCTGCCACGGAGGAAGACGATGATGGCTTCATCGAGGACAACTACATCCTGGCCAGCGAGAGAGCCAGAGCTGAACAAGCAGCCGAGGAGATGGAAGACATAGAGGAAGAGGTGGATGAAATTGAATTCTCCATTGCCTAATAGAACCATTTGTCCTCTTACTCTGTCAACACTCCTGTTTTTGCCTCAGTTCCACCACTTTCATGACAAAATTCAGTGAAAATCACAAAATGAGCACTTGGGAGACATTAGTTCACGTCATCAAAATGTAAAACTTGGTGAGTAACTCAATAGCTTAAGCAATGATTTCAAATTTTAACGTAGGAATGAGGGTAGTAGTTATTTTTGTTAGGAATTGTATCATAAAATGTCTCTTAGACTAAAAGATAAAAAAATCAAATCAATTAAATCAATGAATAAAACATACATTTTATTTATTTTCTTATTGTGAATAAATATTACATTTATTTAAGTAAGGAGTAAGATAATTCTGTAAATAGTGAAAATGGTTGGAAATAAATTACCCAGCAGTTCTGAAAACGAGGAGTTGGGATGACAAATATTGACTTCTTGTAATCTATAGTCTCACTGCTGGACTTTAGAGAATTTTTATTATTATTTTTTGGATTGAAAATACCGTGTTCTGCATGACGCATGGTGCAGACATGTTTAAAAGACTGAATATCAATGTGGCCTTTATAGAAAGTTTTTGGTGTAAATATTTTACATATAACAGTAAATTGCTATTACATAAAAATGTAGGCTGTTCAATTTTAATTTATACATTAGCATAGTTACTTTCACGTAATTCCTATTTTTAGATAGTGACTGTGTATGAATATGTCAAATAAAAATGTAAATAATAAACAATGGATGCAACCTCTTGACAACCTTTGTCCATTTTCTTTACTTTTGTGTCATTAATCTCAATTAAATGTACACTCACCTTAGAGTGCAGATGTGAACAGCAGTGATTAGTGGTGACTTGGAGCCTCCAGAAGAGGCCCGGGGCCTCTGAAACCATCCAGCTGATGAGAGCGGTCTGACAAGTCTGTGGAGGCTGTCAGGGAGGTTCCTGTCTATAAGCAAGTTTACCTAAAAGCACCAACGAAACCAGGAAGCGCAACCTTCAAAATAAAGTACACAAGCTGTGCTCGCACATTTACCTACAGCAGGCTTACTAAATACTTAAAACTAAGCAAAATTTGACGTAAATATAGTTTAACAGTTTGGTATACTACTACTTCGTATATTCTCAAAAGCAGGTGAAGTAGCAAGTGTCAAACACTGATCGATAACAGTGAAAAAACTAAAAATAACTTAAAACAACTTCGATATTTGACTGCGTATATTTATTCTTCTTTTTTGGTACGGGGACTGACACTAAATTATTATCTTTTTTCCAAATGAAAATATACATACCGTGTGTGGCACTGGCATTGTTTTATGTATACAAATCAATGCACGTAAATTAAGTTAAGCTAAAATGCACCCACGGTAGCCTAAATAAAATAAACGGCTAGCAGTGATATGGACATGCACAACATGAAATGCATAATTGCTTTTAAAGCAAAAATATGTTTTATTTTACCTGACAGTTTGAAATGTTTTAATAGTCACACGCATAATTTAAATAAAGTGCTTTTTCACCTGAATATTGGTCCGGTGTGATTCATTTACGCCGAGTAGCGAGCTATTTGCCAAGGAAGTATCGGTGTTCTGTGTTTGACTATACCCACGGTAGACATTCGTCGATATAATTCATGCTGCTGTACCTTTTTTGTCAGATAAATAAAAGAAAGCTGACTTTGTAAGACGGTTAGCGACAATAATGTTTGTTGTAACGTTAAAAGGAGTGAGCTACTCACCGGAAGTAGCTTATTACGCGACATCTAACTTTGTTCTGTCATCCGGAAAAGCAGCGAATTGTAGTTCGAAGCGGAGAGATTGGAGAAGACGTGGAAGCCGGATGATGGGAGTGAAGAGTTCTCCTTTCCACTGACCCATATTCTGCAGTAGACTTAGAAAGCATCCAGGCTTTCTCTCCAGGATATTTCCCCACCAAAATGTCGGCGTCGGCGATATTTATCCTTGACTTGAAAGGAAAGGTAAGTTTGTAGCCACTTGTTTTTTGGGAGGAAGTTGACGTTTAACGATGAAGCACCTGACCTGCGTGTTCCCTCAGGAATGTCTCATACCTGATAAATGTTGTGTTTTAATGCTCTTCTGTGGGATCAACTACACTGGAATTATGGCAAGATCGGAGAAATGTGAATTTCAGTGTGTGAGCAGCCTGTAACATGTGAGCAGTCAGGAAGACAGCGAAGTTGCCCAACTCGTTTCTCCACACGCACACACACACACACACACACACACACACACACACATACATACATATCCACACAACCACATACACACACACACACGCACACACACAGTTTGTTCATGTGCAGCGATGCGGTTGTCATTGTTTGTGGTGTGTCCTAATTTAACGCCCTAAACTCCTTTTTCTGTTTAATTATCAATTTTTAAATCACAGAATTTCTCATAAATATCAGGAAACACACAAAGCATGAGGGTGGCAAATTATTTGAGTCCATTTGAAACAAGATTAAATCTGTGGTTATTACTTATGGATGAAAAAGTGCTGAAAATAACGCAAATAAACAAGAATAAGCAGTTTTTACCTAATGGCTTTTCTCCTCTTGCATGCTTTATTATGGAATGACTAAAAGGATCTGGGACAAGTCAGACGGGCAACTTTTATCTCAAAAATCCTGTTGATGCCAACCAAACGAGTCCTGTAAACACCGGCCGTCAAGTTATTAAAGTGACTCTGGATTAAATCCTGGACGTAGTTGAGCCGGTCACTGGAGTCACTGCAGTCCAACAATTCCCTGATATTTACAGTCAGTTTGGGACAATTCTTACAATTCCGCCCCAGTGCTCTTCATCCCTGCAGCTCTGCATCAGACCACACGTAGCTGGAATAATATAGACTGAAATGTCAGACCATTGAACCCAGCAGGAAGTCATTCGCTGCCAGTTTTCCCAAATAATAGTTCCAAAAAGAGAACATGTTCATGCCAAGGTTCATTTGTTGTGAGTAGCTCATTTTATCTTCGCCAGGTCATTTCTAGGAGACGGAGGTCTTAATTTACTAAAGAAGATAAAATAAGCATTTCAACATCAGTTCTGTTAACAGGATGATGAAGAACCTCTGCGTGCAGCGTTAAATGGCCGATATAGATCAACAGAGCTGCGTCTTTTCTGATCAATCTACTTCTCTCATCACGGGGCTCAGCAGTAAGGGCCCGTCGGTGGTGGCGACTCACGTGTTGCCTGATCATGATGTTCTGCTTCGGTTGAAGCTCAGGTTACGGAGAATCAGAGATTATAAAGGGTACACTGTGATCCTGGACCTGGCAGGGGTCTGATAATTACGTGCCAGTTCTGAGCCTACAGATTCATAATGAATTCCACAGTAGCTGCTCTGGTAATAGTTTCGGTCCTCCATCAACGTAAACTCAAACGTCAGCTCACATAGTGAGTCGTCTACAAGGTGTGAGCTCTGCTCAAAGTTGTGGGGGCCTCAGGCCTCATTCTCCTCCTCTGGTGTCCCCTGAACTCTTGGTTCTACATTTCCAGTCTCCTCCCACAGAAGCAGTGCAGTGGCCCGTTCATATCCCTTTTTTTAGATTATTCTTCCGACAGTTCCTCTTATTTTATTTCTTATTTCCTCCCCCCTTTGTTGTCCCTGCCCTTCGTGACCCCTACTTCACACACTCCTCTATTAAGGGGCGGGGGGGGTTGCTTTGTGTGCATCTGTGTATCATCTGGATCCCTGAAGCGTGAAGACTTTGATCCATTTCTGTCCTCCGCGTGTGTCCAGACTCTGTTGTCCTGCCACCGTGTTTCTGTTCAGACTACACAGCTCAGGTCTGTTTCAGCATATTCAGATTGAACGTCTGGTTCAGACAGTTTGACGTTTTAGCAGCGCACCATGAAATCCTCCTCAGTCCTGTCAGTGTCCGTGTGAGATTCTGGGTCAGGGGTTCTGTGTCCCGACATTCGCTATAGAGTTTGTTAGCAGGAAGCTTGTCATTTCTGTGTCCATGTCAATCCACTTTCTGTACATCTCAGACAGGGTTTATGTGGGAATTTCAACCAACCGTGCAATAATTCATAGTGAAATCAAACCAAATATGAATTGTGATCAGATTAGAGTCTTACATAAATATCACCAAGATATTCTAAATCATTGGAGAAAAAGTAGTGAAACACTTTGAGGGCAGTCAGTGCAAGAACTGAGACAAAGTTGGCAGAACTGGTTCCTCTGGGGAACTGCAAAGTCTGCACCAAAACTCTGCATTTGATATAATATTTATTGATTTATTGAGCATTTCGTTCAGATATCTTTGTTAAAAGTTTGTGACTTCCAGAAAAGTTGCCATCTGTACTGTTGTTATACTGCTGAGTGACTAAAGCAGCCCCAAGTGTGTGTTTAAAAATGAAGAGGAAAAATTTCATGTTACAGTTAAAACCCTAAGTTGTCAAAGCTTCAGCCTTAATCAACTAATAATTTAGGCCGTGTGTGTGTAATGATAAAATGATAGCTTACTCATAACTCCTATGTGATCCCCCCCATGTACTTATCTTATATCAACTGTGTTCATCATAAGTGCGTAAGCCTGTGCTAGTGTGCTTTGCTTAATCATAATCTTTAATTAAGTTATTGCCAAAACAGCTGACAACTTGCTGAATCATTACAAACAGGTGACAACTCCTGCTAAATGTGTGCGTCATGCAGCCGACAGATAGGCGATGGGTCTGGTCCATTCTGTTGTGTCTCAGATTTCCTAGCAGGTCAGCTGGACCTCCTCACCTTATCTGGGGCCTCTGTGCTCCGGGTCCTTGAAGGATGTGAGAACAGACACTGTTTGTTTGAAGCAAAGCAGTGACGAAGCTGGCTGTAGATTTTGGAGGACTGAGCACTTTCAGGAAGCACATAAGCAAACTGTTAGCGCTGGACGGGAGCAGAAGGCGTCATCCCAAGTCCGGAGAGGTGTCTTAGTCTCGGCTGAGCGTTTTGGGGGACACCTCTGGAGACTGGAGGCGGGCGACGACGACTTCTGCTCCAGTCGACTGACCTTTTTGGGTTTTGATTCACCACTATATTTTTGCCTTATGCCTTTTATTCTTCTGATTCCATTTGGCTGATGTATTTTTCTTCAATAAATTCTGGGCGACATTTCTTGGAAAAACGCAACCTCTGGTGCTCTGCGTCACTTTTTTGACATGGACACGCAGGCAGGTGCCTTCTGATTCTCCACCGGACTGAAGCTGGAAAAAATCCTGCAACAACAAACAGAATAATTAAAAAAAAAAAAAAAGGCTCCTGTCTGATAGAATCGCTTCCACCTTGTTGATTATTGTTAAATTATCCTGCAAAATGCACATTTTAGAGCTTATTAAGTGTGGAATCCACCTCCTGTCATGGTTATTTTCTCTTAAACATTATGCTTCCAGGTGCTGATCTGTCGTAACTACATGGGGGACATGGATATGAATGAAATTGATCACTTTATGCCCATCCTGATGAAGAGAGAAGAGGAGGCCGAGATGACACCCCTGGTCAGCCACGGCCTCTCGCACTTCCTGTGGATCAAACACAACAACCTGTACTGTATCCACTTTCACATCTGTTGTAGGTCTTGGAAAATTCCTGTGAAATCACGGCTGTGAGGGTGGGTGTCTTTACAACCCTGCAGTGGGTTAGCATTTTCTCTGAGCTGTGCTAGCTCCAGATTTTATTCAGGGCCTCACGTCTCTGCAGCTTCTCAGATTCTGTGTCACCACAATCTGTATCACAGCATGCTGAAAAGATGCACATGACATCAGTGTGACTTTTTAGTCGAACTTGCATATTCATTCAGCATCATATTGCAGTTGCACAGATGACTGATCTCTTTATCTTCTTGTTCCAGCTCCAGCTTGTTCATCACAGTGTCTTGACTTCCACAACTTTTCTGACTCGGAACAGTTTGTGGTTTATTTCAACACACCCGTAGATGTTATTTCTTAACACGTCTGTTATCAGTGGTGGCCATGACCAAGAAGAATGCCAACGCTGCTCTGGTCTACTCCTTCCTCTATAAAATCGTCCAGGTGGGGTCAGATTTTAACGTCTCCGTGCAGCATCCTGATGGTGGTGCAGCCATATCGCGTGTGTATGTCATTTGTGTTTGTGTCTGTAGGTGTTCAAGGAGTACTTCAAGGAGCTCGAGGAGGAGAGCATCCGGGACAACTTTGTGACAGTGTACGAGCTAATGGACGAGGTGATGGACTTTGGTTTCCCTCAGACCACTGACAGCAAGATCTTACAAGAGTAAGAACAATAAATATAAGATAAACTTTATTGTTCCCACAACAGGGAAATTCGCAGTGATTCACATTAAAGAACGGCGGCTAAGCTAAAAAAAAAAAAGAATAAGGTAGAAACTATAGGCCACAGTTTTCTCTCTATCTGCACTTCAGGCTCTGTCCTGTTCACCCCCACCCATTAAAAACTCTTTTTCATCATAACCATCTTTAGTAATTGGAAGTGTGTGATTGTGTGATGGTATTTGGGACTGATTAAGGCTTCAGACTGCAGAGGGGCGCATGGGCATGTCGCTGTGTTCATGTGTGCCTTCTTATTAACATTTCTGCGGGTTTGTTGTGATTGCTGCTGTTATGCTAATCTGCGTGGTTCGTGTCAGCCTGCACAAATCCTTTCATTAGCATTTCTGAAGAGAAGCGGCGCAAAACAAAACAGACACCAACGCTAACGGCACAACGCCACTGTCACTTTTTGCCATGTGTCAACATGCTTTCCGAATCACCTCGTTGGAGGGACTGGGGCGGCGGGGGGGCATTCTCCCTCAATCTGTCAGTCAATCCAAAATGTGTTTATTTAGCAGTTTTGGAGCTGCAACGAGATAAGACACGTATTGATGATTTGTTCAGTTAGCTTCTGTATTCTGTTGTGTTTGTAATTTGTGGATTTTTTTGCAAGAAAAGCTCAAACTTTGCATCCAGATTCTTTAGTCAGTTCTTGGTTGAAGCACCTTGGGCAGCCATGACAGCCTCCCGTCTTCTTGGTCCTGATACCACAACCTTTGCACATTCAGTCATTGTTTAATCAGACCAGAGAGTTTTCTTTTTTCTCACAGCCAGAGAGTCCCGGTTGTACAGCTCCGCTCTGTTCTCATGGTGCTTTGGGTGTGTCTCCTTGGATACAGTCAGAGGATTGTTAATAAAGAACTGGCCCACACTGCAAGAAACCAGCATCAGCAGTACCATGCTGTTAGTGGGACCATCAGTGAGTGAACTTTACATGGACAGTGAATAACGTCTGTTCATCATGGAGGTTTTGTGTTTGTACGCACTGTTGCATTCATTGCCTTTTGTGCTTCTGCCAAATGAATTCATGAATATTAATTTTCGCAACTTGTTTGTCCTCATCAACAATGACCTAATCTCTCATGGAGTTTCCACATCAATCAAGCTATCTCAAAAGGACGCAAAAGGTTTACATTTCTGAAGAATTCAGAAATATTAATGCTATTTTACCATGTAATGGTGGTTTTAATGCACAAATGAAGGCACCCAGTGTGGTGATTTCATTTGCATCTACGAAATAGAATTTGTCATGCAAACAAATGTGATTGTCGTCTGTGGACGTAGTTAGAATGGAAATCTCCATTTCTAATTACAGCCATGAATAATCTCCTTTAACATAAATACCAAGCTTCTTCCAGCTATTCACACCATCATAGCTCATTTATTAGTGCAGAATTAGCATTTAGAGCTTGAATATTTAAATAATTTAGCTGCCAGGGAGAGAGAGAGAGAGAGTACTAATTATTATAGTTATTACAATTGGGAGGAAAGAAATCGAATCTTCAGAACCAGTTTGAGTTATTTCTGCTTTTTTCAGGTACATCACCCAACAGGGTCATAAATTAGAGGTGGGGGCTCCACGACCTCCTGCCACCGTCACCAATGCCGTGTCTTGGCGGTCAGAGGGCATCAAGTACAGAAAAAACGAAGTTTTCATGGACGTTATCGAGTCCGTTAATCTACTGGTAAGACAGAACCCATCAACATTAGAACAGTTTTTAAATTATTTTCACATTGATTAAAATAGTGGATTTATATCAGAAGTATTGCCTTCTTAAGCTATTTGTTTTACTCATCGTGATCTGTGTTTCTTTGTGGACGTTCCGGAGCTGAAATAGCCTCTCAGAACTGTTTCGTCTCCTCCAAACACTCCTCCCCCTTCCTTGAATTGAAAAGCAAAGGAAACAGTCTCCAGTCTCAATAAACCTCTATTCTTTTCGACTACAATATATTTTTGTGGTATTTGTGTTTCTTCACTGTGTGACTCTTCCAGCCCAAGGTCATGAAGCAGCTTAAGAAGATGAAACAAAATTTTTGCAGGCTTACTGAGCGATATCCGAAACCCATTTAGAGGAAAATATTGTCAAACAATACCGGGGCTAACTTCCCGCTAGTTCAAAGAGACAGAAACATTTCTCTGAAAACACTTTAAGGTGCACAGGATTATGTTGGTAAAGGAAGCTGAAATGCTGCACAGAGCCGTTGCTGCAGATTCATTGGGCTCGTTTAATTCAGTTTAAAGGTTCTCCACCTTCATTCTCCTCACACTCTTTTCACACAGGCTGCAAATCCAGACTGCCTGAGTTCATTTAGTCTTGCAAGTAGTTTTTTTTTCATGCGTGTGCGGTAAAATTTCTTGTGGAATGTTTGCAGATTTGACACTTCTGAAAGTGATAAAGTGCTGCTTACCAGGCTTATAAGAATAACCGGTCATGTAGAATTTATTACGCTTCTTTCACCCGTAGGTGAGCGCCAATGGCAGCGTCCTGCGGAGTGAAATTGTTGGAGCCATCAAGCTCAAAGTGGTCCTGTCGGGAATGCCGGAGCTCAGACTGGGCCTCAATGACAAAGTGCTGTTTGAAATCACAGGCAGTAAGTAACAGTCAGTCATTCTGTGAGGCTGTGGTTACAGCTGTCCTTCCTACATGTTTAAAAACATCAGTGATTCAAAGATGCTTTCTCAGAGGGAAGCTGTTGAGAAGGTCAGCAGGGAACATTTTAAATAAAATGTGTTCTGTTGGACACGTCTCCACAATTGTAACTGTATAAACGGTCAAAAGCAGCATTTGAATGGCAATTTTCCATTTTAAACATACTGCTGAATAAAGTACATTTGAACATTTTTTGCTCCTCACTCTTTCGACGTCCTCACACCCAGAACTTCTGCTCTCTCGGCCTAAATCTCTCACTTCCCCACATCTCACGCTTGGCTTAGCTTTCATCCTTCCTCAGCTCCCCATCCCTTTCCTCCCACTTTCCCAGTTTTCCCATTAATGTCTCCTGCTAAATCTGCCTGCCTCTTCCCCTCTCACTCTCTTCCTTTCTTCTCTTCACCTATATTCCCCCCTCTGCCTGCTTTTTTTTTTTTTACGGAAGGGAAAAGACTCCCTCACTGTCTCTCCTCTTTGCCTCTGAGTTAATCCTCACCCCAGGCTATCAACCTGCCGATAAAAGGTGAGGTAATGTGGTTTTGCTATATATTCATCCCACGACCCCCTGCTGTCTGTTGCAGTCTGGGAAATAACATCACCAGAAAAAAGGGGGAAACCAGAATAAAAGCAAATTTATTCTGACAGATACGGCAGCACTGTCTGATACTATGATCTGTCTGTGTTTCTCTGTATTAAAATGGATCTGAACTCATACCGTTTGCCGCTGAAACTGGGTGTTCTAAGCGTAACACTGCCCCCTGCTGGTAGAAATCCAGAACGGGCTTTATTAGAAAATGAACTTGGCTCACTTTTGCCGTCTCAGCATCTTGAATAAATTAGAGCATAAAATAGTGTTTATCAGACCTAGGTGTAAATTAAATTTATTCTATCAGTCACAAATATTCATAGGATCCTTAAAAAGGTGTTGTGGACAGAACTGTACCAGTGTACGTTTTCTTTACGTGCACACCGCCAAAGAAAGAAAACAGATTAGGTTGCAGAAATGCAAGTAAGAGCAGCTTTTATGGTAATTCACAGGGGATGCTGCTGCTCCATCTTCAGTCCTCATCGGACGTGCACACACAAACACACCTCTGGCTTCTTCCGGCCCTGAGGTACTGGCAGTGACAGCAAATGTCCCCTATGACCTTTACCTCCTTATTATCTTGAGGATATTGTATGTTTGTGCATGCGCGTGTTATTTGTGACTTCTCAGCTAGTCCCCAACAACATGTAAAGAAAGGTAACAAACACACAAAAGCAAAACCAGCTGAATAACAAGCACAGAATAACATGCAGAAACCATTTCACATGGTTGCGCCATAGAGAGAACAATGTTCAGCTCTTTTACACAGGAAGACACAAATATCCTCTCTGACTGCTGGGCCCTGAAGATGGCTCAAAGTATTCTGACACAGTGAGACAGGCTTTAGCTGACTAGAGAATGTAGGATTTAATCGAAGGCCCAGAGGCCCACAGTCATTACACCGGTTTTCCACCACTAAGCACCCTCCATTAGCCACGGAGGAGCAGGATATTGACTGTTCTGCACAAAACTATGGATGCCACCTTGAAAGGAAGTTGTGTTTTAAACATTCTCACTATTCCCACAGGTCTAACCTGGATGCCTCTTTTTTTTGTTTTTTTTTTTTTTATTTGAACAAAGAAAATTACCAAATCAATTTAATGGGTTGCAGTGCGATTTAAGAGCTGAGAAAGCAAAGTTTAGTCGAAGCAGCAGGTGCATGTTTACTCAATCATTTTCTGGCTGATGAGGCGGCATGAATGAGCTTCAGTGGAGGAAAAGGTGGTGGAAGCAGCTGCTGTTTTGGTTATTCAGCTGCCACACAGACAAAAACATTCAGTGAGTGGCGAAAAGATGGCAGATGCATTTGGTAGCGCGCTGCATGGAAGAGAAGAAAAAAGTTTCAGTCATCATGGCGCTGACCTTGATTTCCCCAAGGCTAAGCGAAGGGGCTCTCAATCTTCCTTTGTGTATTTCTGTGTGTGCAGTTTTTGTTTGTGTGTCTTTTCAGGGGAGAAGAGTAAGACGGTGGAGCTGGAGGATGTGAAGTTCCATCAGTGCGTCCGTCTGTCACGCTTCGAGAACGACCGCACCATTTCTTTCATCCCTCCTGACGGCGAGAGTGAGCTCATGTCCTACCGTCTCAACACCACGGTGAGAAGGACACTGACTGTTTTTCAATAACTCATTATTTGTCTCGCAGCAGCACTTGGAGGAATGCTGCCACAGCCTCGAAAGGTCTTTTTTATCATCTCTGTCTGAACATGTTCAGCGTTCAAGAACAAATATTGTGATGCTTGTGGGACCCTGATAAGACCCGATAATGGCCGTGTCTGCTTCTTATGTCAGTGGTGCACTCAGACTCCAGGGGCTTTATGTGACAGTTCGCAGAAAATAAGGTTTAAAATTGATGCAAAGCTGAGTTTATTGGTCAGAAATGGCCATTTCTGGTATTTACTGTAATGTATCCTATAACTATTGTACATGTGAATGAATTGACATTAGAGGCATACTTAGGCTGCTGCTTTCAAATCCTTTTATTTTCCTCTGAAGCTGCAGAGAGATTGAAATAAATCTGCTTTACAGTAAATTAGCTTAGCTGAAACAGGAAACAGCTATAAACTTGTCCACACGGTGTCAATACAACATCACATAAGAGGTCAGATTTCAGACACATTAAAGTGGGCGACAACACCGAACTGGACAAGCTTCTAATTGCTTTTCTTATCACTTTTACTGCTTTTTTTCTCTCTGAAATACTAGAAATTATATTCACATAAGCAAGCAGACATTTAATGCACATTTATGACACAGAGTGCACTTGATTTTCCATCCTGCCGCTAACCGAGCCCCCTGAAAACTATTTTCACCTTTATTTTCTCTTTTGCACTCTCTCTGTGGCCTTATCGCTGTGTCACTCTGGTGATGTGTGCCATCACGAAGCCGTCCGGCTCTGCGCTCACCCCTCTGACCTTGTCTGCTCGCTCTCTTCAACTGACAGGTGAAGCCTCTCATATGGATTGAAAGCGTGATTGAGAAGTTCTCTCACAGTCGTGTGGAGATCAAGGTGAAGGTAAGTGACGCACGCACGCACGCACACAAAGTGCTGTGTCCTTATCCACTCATCTAGTCCTTTCACTGAGGATAATTTCGTATTTATGACACACGCCTATCAGCGGAGCTCTGCCGCGGTGCGCGTAATCCCGGTGACCTCCTCCATATGCATCTGAGGCTGTTTGTTGTTGTCGTTTGTATTTAGCTTGTTTGTTAGTTTGTTGTTGTCCTTTTTCTGCAGGCGCGGAGTCAGTTTAAGAGCCGCTCCACTGCCAACAACGTTGCCATTCTGGTGCCCGTGCCCAGTGATGCCGACTCACCCAAGTTCAAGACCAGCACGGGCAGCGCCAAGTGGGTGCCTGAAAAGAGCGCAGTGCAGTGGAATATCAAGTCTTTCCCTGTTAGTCTCAAATGCAAAGTCTCTTACTGGTTTTTGTTATCTATGTGTTTTGGCTGGAGGCTTTATGTTAATCTGTGTGTTTACACTTTAGAAATTCCTTAAATTTGGCATTAATATTCATATTTGAAGTCTTGAGATTACCCACAATTTAGTTCATTATCATCACGCCTCAGTTTGTGCTATGAAGAATAATAAACCTGATGTTTTTGTATTGGAGTTATGCAAATCAGATGCTAAATCTCATAAATTGCTATCTGACTGACCTCTCTGGTGCTTTATCCAAATCACCTTGGAGTGAGACACCTGGGAACAGAAGTCATCAAACTGAATAAACAGTTTTATCCGAAAGGCTTTGTAAACACTGACGCTCTCTACGTGAAGCTGTAGCAGCTGTTTATCCTTCTCTGTTCTTTGCAGGGGGGGAAGGAATACACCATGAGGGCGCACTTTGGGCTGCCCAGTGTGGAGAGCGAAGAGATGGAGTCAAAGAGACCGATCACGGTTAACTTTGAGATCCCCTATTTCACTGTGTCTGGGATTCAGGTTGGCCATTATATTCACATTACATGTTTTTTTAAGTGTCTTTTGCATCCTTTCTTTGCACGTTTCTGGTCTGGGCTAATATTGTGAACAGGTTTAATGTTTAATAAACTGTAATATTTCTCATGAGCCTGCTTCTGCTTGTCAGGTGCGCTACCTTAAGATCATAGAGAAGAGTGGTTACCAGGCATTACCGTGGGTGCGCTACATCACACAGAGCGGCGGTAAGAACAAACTGGCCCTGATTATGGGATGGAAAGTGAGATCACTGAATAAATAACACGCAGAACTAACGTTGGAAAAGTGCTGGGAACATGGGTATGTTTGGAGGTTTGACTGCTTTACGAGCAGCTCTGCGGGCGGCCGGGCAGCGAACTCAGCCGTGCAGCATCCATCGTGTCCATTACCTGCTGCTGCTGCTGCTGTCACTGCAGCTCATGGCTGCCAGGCCTCAGACACAGCAGGGCATCAAAAAGAGAGTTTATATTCCTGCCACCGTTTGCTGCAAAACTTGTTCCTCAGGGCTGCTGTAAAACCCTCTTACCTTCGAGAGCCACACCCCTTGTGGTGACTGCGTCCACGCGGTTCTCTACCTTTTTTTTTTTTTCTTCGCTGATGCAAAAAAAAATAAAACAAATTAGATTACGGGATGCACAATGATTGGATTTTTATGGTCAGCCCCACTGACCGATAGAAAAAAGAGGAAAAGAGATGAGTACAATTTAGGACAGTGTCTTATTGTTGCCATTAGCAACATGGAGGGAGAGAAGCGGGTGCTGATCACATTTCATTTGTGCTACACACACAATTATAACTGATTTTCCAATAAGACCGATACTGGAGATGGACTGAATTAATCATGAGTGATGAACAGACATTCAGCAGTGCTGACTGACTGCAAACTGACTGACTGCACACACCCGGCTGTGGGTCGGTGCGATCCAGTTGCATTTACATGCAACTGGATCTTCTGGCATTAAAGCAGCAGCGCTGAGCTGGTTTAGATCAGTGACAGATTATTGTCAGCGCTGCATTTATTTAGTTATTTAGTATGTCACAAAGGTCTGTATGCGGACACTCAGCCAGTGATGGGATGTAAATAAATCCTAAATTTGTTTCTTGAACTTGGCATGTCAAAAGAAAATTGTGATACTAATAAAGTCGGTATGATTGTAATGATATTACTAATACATGCGGTTCCAGGAAGGAATGTCAGATAGTGAATTCCACCACAGCTCGTGTGGTTTGGCTGTAGTGGTTTTATTGGGCTGATACTGGTGTGATGAGGTGAGGAAAGCTGCTAACGCTCCCTTACATTTCTTGGCAGATTACCAGCTCCGGACAAACTAAAAGGGCACTGAAGCAGCGGGAGGGATGGATATTTTCTGTCCTCCTCTCCTTCCATTGTTTTTCTGGCTCCCCGTCTGCAAACAACTGCTGAGGACAAGTGCAGAAGGACACTTCTTTCCCCCGACTTGGAAAGAAAACAAGGCGTCACCTCAGATGGGAAGAACTGTAGCCTCACCTCTGACCTGTGTGTTGTGGGCTTTTTTCTATTTCTTTCTCAAGATTCATATAAATCTTTTTTTTTTTTTTTTCTTTAAATCTTGGAGGAAATGATTGGTCTTGCTTTTACTCAGCACAGTGTCCCTCCAGGTCAAGCGCAGACTTTAAGGAAGAAGCAGTTATTTTTAAGCATGTCTTTGTATGAAAAAGAGCCTTTTCATTGCTTTCCTGCTCCCACTTGCAGCACCACTGTGAAACAAACCCAGCCAGGTGTCTGCATCGTAAAAGGCTCAGCTTCTAATGTACTTTCTTATCCCTCTACTATACACTTTATCTTCACTCCGGTCAAGAAATTTGGAATTCCAGAACCTCTATATGATGTTTATTGCCTTAAAAATATGCCCCCTCTGCTCCAGCGCTGTCAGTATCCTCCAGTGCACAGAAACAAACGGCAGCAACCAGTTCAATTATTAATACGGCACAGAATTTCGGAGGTGTTGGCAGTGCAACGTTATAGCGGCCGTGCACTCCCGGGGGGCCTGTAACCTTGTCCTTACGCTAGAAATCAGCTCACAGCTTTGTTGCACACAGTGAAGGAGCGAGTGCAGTGCCGAGTTTGTCATGTTTAATCGGATCTTTATTCTGCATTAGTCAGTCCCCTGTGGACCAGGGGTTTGTTTGGGGGTTCGTTTGGAGACAGAACACAGGTCAACTAACCTGACTTTGACAAATCTGAGATTGTTGTCAATATGTTGAATTGTTTCTGTGTGGCTTTTTTCCTTCTTTTTTTCTTTCTTTCTTTCTCATTTCCCTTGCTGACCTTTACGGGGCCCACAAGCAGTTGCATTTCCTCCCTCTGCTGCAGCCGTCCACAACCCTGCACAGATCAGAAGAGAGTTTACAGACCGTTGATTGCATGCCTGTGCGTTAATGAGTATGTTTTGATGTGTTGTCATTAATTTATCAAGGGGTATCTTTGGAAATAAAGTTTTTGCATCTGGTTTGATCAGTGATGTTTTGGTTTGCACCCTGATGTGATGCAGCCACACCTTCAGCTTGTAACAGCCTTTAACTCTTTAGATTTTAAACTTCAGCAGCCTGGCTACTAAGCTGTGTAGGATCACTAATGACCCCAGAACACTCACAAAATCTAGTAAAAGCGACATTTTCTACAGCATTTAACTGCAGGTTTCCTGAAGGTGTGTCATAAAGGACTGATCACTTCTGATAACTACATGCCCTTTAGTTAGAACAGATTAGACCAACTTTAAACAAGGGAAAAGGAAACCTTTATGCCACATTATTGTACTACAGGTTAACACTGTAGAAACATTTTGAATCATTCTGACTCAATGAAAAATACATCAATAGTTCACATTTGTTGGTTCAAATATTGTTGGGATGTTTTTACTTCCTCGGCTTGACAGAAAACATCTGAATGCTCTCCTCCCACACAATATTCTCTCCAGCTCCTCGCCGACACGCATGAATCCACAATCTGCTATCTCCTTTTGGCACCGGAGGTCAAAGGCAGGACTCGTACAAGGGAGGATTGCGAGCTTTCTGCGTGTCTTGCAGAAAAGTGCGTGGTGCTAGCCTGCACCAGCCCCTACAGGCTGTGGACTTGTGCATTGTGCCGTCAGCCTGCTGTCTGTCATCGTCTCCGACAATGTTTAATTGTGTGACCCCTTTTATCTAATCACAACTGTGCATGTGCAGACAGATAAGGAGGCGTTACCAACACGCACCAAACAATGCAGGGCCTTTACTGAGGTTGTTCTGTGAGGAAAGACTCTGAAAGGCTTATGTGGAGAGCACATGATTTCTTTCGCTTTCAAATGTTTTCAACACTTAAAATCAAACAATCAATACAGCAACAGTTTTATGCTATACTGTACATTAACCAGCTAAACGACGAATGATTCGAAGGTTTACAAGTCAGTCTTTTTACATTATTTTCCAAATATTTTAATAGTAAAATCTGTGCTAATAAAGATTGAAATGTGATGAAAAAAGGGCGCCGAGCTACGATGAGCACGCATCAGCTGAAATGATTCTGCCAACAAGTGAAAACCTCTGATTCACCGTTAATATCAAAACAGGTGCAAGCAAAACAAGACTCAAGTTAAGACAGTATGTGCCAATACCTCCAAAAAACAGAATCATAAATACATGTAAAGTGCTGTTATTGTCCAACAATCATCTTGTCTTGTATCAAATGCTTACAGACATTATACCCACATCATAACCACATCCTTGTGCTTAAATTATTACAATCCAGGAAATAAAAAAATCAAATCAAATCTGGGAGTTTACCCTGTAATCTCCTCAGTTTGATGCCAGTTGAATTTGCTCTTTTAATACTTCATGTGCACAATATTCATTAATCACAAAGAAAAGTCATGAGGATGATTTTTGTTTTTACCTTCCAATAATTTTGGTGTTCTTGTGTGTATACAGTAAGATGTGTAGGACTGAAGCATTTTCTTACATTGGAATGTGCAGCAATCTGTACAATCCTTCGACAGGTGTTTTTTTTTCTTCTGTATTCAGTCCTATTTCACCATTATATTTATGTCTTTTTGTACAGTTCCAGTTCCAGTGAGCGGAATCCCTTCAGGAGCCATAATTCCACATGCGTTCGGGTTGCTGTGCATTTCCCCCTCTTTACCGTAAGGTTATACTTCACCTGTTAACGACAGATTTGTGCTTCTGCACACTAGCTTCTTGTATCGCATACTCATAGGTTCCAACTTTTTTGGCATTTAGGACCTTTTAAATGCACAAGAACTTGGATTTAAGCTTTAAAATTCAAGCCACTGATTTTGGCGTTATACCTGATGACAAAAATAGTTTTCCTTTTCACACAGTGGACAGGTGAGAATTAGTTCTTTTACACATTAGTCCTTTCATCCTCCTGTCAAATTCAAATAATTTTGCCGCCTATGTTCTTATCAGCTTTCCTTTGGCATGAAGTCTAATCTAAGGCGGACGCTAAATTATGTGACTGAAGAACAAGATGGCAAAAATAGTCCGTCTTTATCTCATATGAGGTTAGCCAAGCTGGAGGTAGTCTCTCTGCGAGCCTGACGGTCCATGCGTCCAGAAACAGTGAAGATATTTAAGACCCGGTCCACCAGCCTTCGTCCGTGCCTTGTCCTTTCAACCAGGACCACCACGAGTGCATAAATCCCAACGCCCACCACTGCTGCTCCACCTCCAGTGAGCAAAACCACACCAGAGATGTACATGTCATTAAGGGCTTGTCCAGGCTTGGGCATGTGGTTAACGAAGGCCAGGTGCAAAAGGACCCCTCCGCAAATCAACAGTAACACGCCGGTAATGAAAACCACCAGGAAGTCTGACAGACCCCCACTTTTTAACATGTCGATGCGCTGCCGGCTCCGGATGCAGTTCATGTCCTGCACAGCTGAGCTGAGAAGCTGTTTGAGCAGAATTCCGAGGGCGAGAAGGCAGAGAGCCGTGCCGGCTCCCAGCCGCCATTCGCTGGAGACACTGGTGGTGGTGGAAAGAAGGCCGACGCCACCCAACCCGCAACCTAAGATTAGGAGCACAGCCACGGTGTAGCAGAGCAGAGACCTGCCGGGATCTCGGAACCACCACAGTTCCACCTGCTCCTCCAGGATACCATGCTGAATTCGACGCGGGTCTGCCGGACCGTTCAGGCCCGGCTCAGAGTCTCTGGGACCCTCCACTGGGGGATAGTCGTCCTGTTCAGGCATCCTGATGCAACCACTACCCTTAAAAGATCACACGCGACTAAACTCAGCGTGTTATACTTTTATCTGTGCTGATATGTGTTTCCAACGTTGACACCATTAGTGAAGGTCTCTGGTGGATGTGAATGATTATAGATGACTATTTACACAAACACATGCAAATATGAAGTATTATTGCAGTTTCAACATCCAAACAAAGCCTCCAGTCTGTTTTTTTAGGGCAGCAGCAGTCACCTGGAAAAGAAGACAGCAATTTTAGTAGTATACTGTGTGGGTTACAATAGTTACAATGTATTAAATCTTACTACAAATGTAGCTAATTGAATTTTACAGAATAATAAATGGTGACACACCAACAGGCAGGCCAAGAGTTAGCTGGTGTGCTAAAACCAAAACGTTGCCCATCTTTAACGCGGTAATATTAAAGGTTTACTGTAACCAGCAGAGTGACTGAGTCACCCGTAACCAAACATTAAACTGCAACAAATATGAGGAAGCTTTTATGGGAGCACTAAAACGTAGACTTTAACCCTTCTCTGTTCCTTATCGTTCAAGGCTCCTGAACAGGAAAGCGCATTCTGTGTCTCGCTTCAAATCACACCCTTTAAAATCGACGTTAATGCTCGTTCTTCCCCAGCTTCCATATTCACCTGCAGCATCTGTCAGTATCCAAAAAAAAAAAAAAAAAACAGCCTAATCCTGCAACCTTTTCTATCTCTCGTCACGATGTTATTGAGTTGTCACTTCCAAGGTGGCTGGGTGGAGCAATCATCAGCTCGTGAGAAACAATGCCCACACACACTAGCAGGCAAATGGGGAAAGCTAAATGTTAAATTGTCCTACACATCGACTTAAGCTCAGGTAATGAATCATACAATTTAAGCTATTAAGTGCATCTAATCTCCTTTTCTCTTAAATAAGTGCACTGTGCATTATGCATTGTTGTGCCCGTCTTACTTTCATTTTAGCTCAGCATATTTAATCCCTCCCCTGTATATTTTAGCCTCATCATACCCTCATAACACACCATCATGCCATGTAAACATTTCAGCATGCACAAACACACACTCGCCTAAACAACCATCCTCAAGGTTAAGGCTGTGGATATTTTGCCGTTAAACATCTGTCAGCAGCTTCATTTCTCTCAAAGTCAGCAGAGCTCAGCAAAGCCTGTCCTCGCAAGCACGGTTCCTTTGAACAGATGCAAAACACCAACGCTGACCACCACCCGGTTTAAAGTGTTTAAAAGATTAGAAATTTGCAAAAAAAAAAAAAAAAAAAAAAAAAAGGGGGGATGAGTACGGCTGTTTGAAGAAGCAGAGCAAGAAGACAGCGAGACGGCGACGCGTGACGCACACAAGGTGTGAAGAGGCTGCTAATTACAGCAGAGCAGGTGTGGTGTTTATTAGCAACATGCTCCTCTCATCCTGCATCCAGCGGGACTTTCCGTGCGTGTGTGCATGTGCCTGTTTTAATAGTAAAGAGTAAATAAAAGGACAGGCTCAGAAACTGCAAAGCACACGTGTGGGCGTGTGTCTCGATTTTGAACTGCACTTCAGAAAGAGGAAAAACAGAAGTTGCCGTGTGTGCGCGCGCACATTCTTACTAATTAATCCCATTGGATCGAACTGGGTCTCATTGACAGGTACAACCACAGAAATAGCACAGCAATTGAGCAGTGTGTGATTGTGTGTGTGTGTGTGTGTGTGTGTTTAATAAGAAGCCAATTGTGAAGATGACAAACACTTCCCGGTAATATTCTTTGTCTTAATAAAACTAGGATTTCTAATTAAATATTAATTTTCATGTCAGCAGCCACCTTGCAGGAATGTGGGACAGGACCATTAATGAAAAAGAATACAAGATGAAACTGTTCTGCCTGGGTGTCTGTCAGACAAACTGGTCAATGTCTCTTTCTTCTTTTATTACTTCTTTTATAACCTTTAGCCTCTGGTATCATGCACAGACTGAACGCATCGTGCCAACTGCCGGCCATCTCGCGGGCCACACACACAGGGCTAGCTGTCTCCCACAGCTGGCTGCCTGTTCGGAGCCTTCCTATCCGGCTCGAGGCTGCAGCTTCAGAACCAGGACCAGAAACAGCAGTCACCTGAGGCCAGCTCAGTCCCCAAAACGCAGCAAAGCTGCAGGGGAGGAAATCAATATCGCGACTCCACTTCATGGTCACTTCTGCACCGACTTCTTTTTGGAACGAGGTGGTATAACAGCGGCCATAACGCTGACTTTATTTGCTTTAAAGCCATCAGGAGGCAGCGCGCCGACAGTTTTATTGCCAGTCTGCAAACTGAAAAACTCCAAAACAGCCTTTTGCAAAATGACATGAATATCTTCAGCAGTTTTTAAATTCTACTTCTCTACAATCATGAAGTAAAAACTAAAGCAGTGCAGACAGGTTCTGATGTTGATAACTAACCCTGAAATCCTCCTGGACATCATCCTCACACCTCAGGTGCTAATTTCCACACAACTCCCATATTATTTGCATATTCACAATATAGATAAAGTATTTGCCAGGCTTCTGTTGAAATATGCTGAAAAACATACACACACACACAAGTACCTTCATTTGGCCCAATTAGGAAGACTAGAAAAGCGTCTTTCTCAGCTACACATCATCTTAGTTTCCTGCCTGGAGTTGCTCGCAGAGGTTGTGGAGCGTTCCGCCAGTGATCATTATCTCAATTTATTATACAGCTAAAGAAAGTCATGAATGGCTTCCTTTGAAATTGCAGGATTTATAAAGGACTCCTGGATGCTCAGCTCTGCACTGGAGAACAAAAAGGACGGAGCAAACATTGCCCATTATGTAAATGCGCTGTGAAAAATCCCAAACATGACCAGAAACCTCCAATGTGGAGAATCATCCTCCTTCCTGCTCCCACTGTATCCGCCTCCTCCAAGTTTTCAGTGTGCAAGGTCACCGGAGGACCTGCGCTTTACGGGTAAAAAACAGGACTGCACTCCAATTACCTGAGGAGCTCTGGGACCCCAGTATTCCCTTCTCTGTTGTGTCGGGCCGCTCAAGTCATTTCACTGGCCATTAGCGTCTCATTTTATTGTTGATTTGTGCTTCATTTAAAATTGGACGTCTCCAAGACGAGGTTAGTTAGGATGACGTCAGTGGGTAAATTAGAGGATGGTGTATAAGATATTTGTGGCGTTTACATGAAACTGATATTGGCGTACGGAAGCCAAATAAGGGAGGTTAGTCAGATATGATCTGCTGAGTCTTCAAAGGTGTGACAATCACCATGGTAACAGGCATCTCTTGGGCCAAGGGAGACTCTGTTAGTAGTTTCAGTTATTAAAAGCTATTAATCTATTTTCTGAGGGGGAAATTTCATTAACAGATGAAATATTGTTGACTGTAGTAAAAATCTGCCGGCTGGACGTTGAAGTCATCTATACTAGCAAACGCATTCGAATATTGAAGAATGAAAACATTTCCATTGGGATTTTGCCTTTAAATTAAATTAAATGAATGTTGCCCATAAGGACCAGCCTCAGATTTAAATGCAGGTAAATGTTTAAATTTCATTAGAGGTCTGGATTTTCACTTGTAAGTACGTGAGTGTTGGGATTAAATAAGGAGAAAGGTGATTCAAAGGCTTCAGTATCTTTGATGAAAGGAAGGAGGTGATAATTCACAATTCTCTGCAACACTCGCGGCTTTAAACAGAACTGAAGAGTGCATAAGAAGTGCAGTAAGTCTGTCACCTCTCTGGAACCTGAGTTAAATCTTTCCCTAATTTAATGACTTTTGCTTCCTGGATTTGGTTCATTTGACCGTGAAAAGACACAAATCCTGCAGATTTCGGCAGCTGGTTGTAATTTTATGGTGTTCAGAAAAACTTACCAAACAACACAGGCAGGGAAGTGTGCCCTCCAAAGTTCCGTCCTTTCCTGAAAGTAGAAATGTCTGTCGTCTCTACTGTTCCTCCACAAAGCTACAAGAGTTTCTGCCAAATAATCACACCAAAAACATGCCAGGCACAGTTTCAGGGGACTGAAACGAGGCCGTTTTGGCCCTCTGGCTGTATTTCCTATGGTTTGTTTTCATCCAAGGGCCTTGGGCTGGGCTGAAAGCAGTTCACAGGAAGCGAGGCAATGTGTTACCATGGTGACAAAGCAACACTCTTCACTCTTCACTCTTCTCCCCAACATACATGCACCGACCCCCCGCCCCCCGCCCCGCCCCACCCCCTCCTCCTCTCGTCAGACTCTTTTGGTGTCCCTGCAGGCGGGGAGAGGGGTCAGGGTTGGCTCCATCTGTCTGGGAGATGGGCACCGGTGCCAAGCGCCACGGGGGCCGAGAGGAGAGGAAGGAAGACTCGTGTGGAGCAGGACGGTAACTGATGCTTCTGAGGTGTCTGGGTGGCACGGGACAGAGAGATGAAACCGGGGCTACGGGGAGTGCGAAGCAGATTGGGACAGGGTAACGAGGGTTCGGAGAGCCGGAGATGAGGACGGAGGCATACGCTCTGGGTTAGAGATAGCACTCAAACCTCATATCCACTCTGGCAAAGATAAGAAATGCTAAGCAGGTCTGCATGCATGTTTAAGATCCACAAGCTTGATCTTTCTTCTCTGCAGTCACAATGGACAGCAGAGACCCATACCAGCGTCTCGCTCTGTCCGGAACCAGCCAGGAAACAATGGCCCAGTCAGTGTCGCCTCGCTCACTGTCTGTCAGGGATCACAGGGGAAAACCTATGAGACAGAAAGAGGAAGAAAGGGCTTTAAATCAGCAGAGAACACTCTCCTCATCCAGGGGCTTCACTCAGCAAGCTTCACAATTTATTCTCTCTCTTCTGTTGATTCAAAAAGACCACTTTCAATTCTTTTGGAACCTTAGCTGCAGGCATTAACACTTAATTACAAATTAACCAACACATTCAGATGGTTAAATTAGTTCAATAAAGGCTGTAAATAAGAAGTGAGATTCAAAAACTCTTGAACTCTGATCTGCAGTTCTTCCAGCAGCATGATCAAAAAAAAAAGAAGAATTTTTATAGTAACAGCGCTGTTTTAAAGCCTTACAGTGAACTGCACCTTCACAGCTCAGAAAGCTACACCTACTTTCATATTTACAATTGGTTTGTACTTATTTGTAATAGAAAACTCTCTCCTGGCAATAACAGCTGATGTGAAAAAGGGTGCAACGGTTAAACTGGCTAAAATTTATTTCGAGAAAACGTCCCTTTTTAGGATCATCTACAAGCCTATATACAATAAGACACAACCTTAAACCAGATGAGTTAGAAAAATGACCCTTGTTTTAGGCTCATTAATGCAATGACCTGCTGCATCAATATCCTAATTGCTTTTCAGTTTCTCACAGCAGTCACTTTTATTCTATATATTTTCTCCCCTGCACATTGTTCTGCGTCATTACTGATACATTTGAATACATAAATGAACAATGAAATTGAAAAAAAAAAAAAATCTCTGAATTCTGAAGACGTTTCCAGCTGCACGTTAACTCAGCTGTTGACTGATATTTCTCGGTCCCATTTGAATTCAGTCTCTGGCTCCTGGTTTAATTCCAGACGGTGTGTGCGAGCTCATTTCTCAGCGTATATGGCACAGCATCACCCTGACCTGCCCCTCCTGACATCTTATCCACACCCACACACACACACACACACACACACACACACACCCTCATCTCTTCCACACCTTCCTCACTTTGTTCTAGCATGCACCTCTTCTCATCTGTCTCAGCACCAATCCTCTGTTATCTAGCCAAGTTCTTATCTCTTCCCTCTGCTGTCTCCTCTGCAGTTTTGGTGCTGGAGGAAGACGTGTGCATGTGGGGTGGGTGGATTGCTTTACTTTGCTATAGATTCCCTTCTGTCTGCAGGTGCAACTGCCTGATTCTCTGGCCCCTCTGTAACACACACACACACACACACAGATGTACACACAGTGTGAAACACTGCGGTATCATCACCCATCAGGTTTCTAGAACCCTTTCTATTCCCAGTATGAAAATCCACCTTTTCACAATGTGTACCAGAAATCCTCACATTATTGAGCTCTAAAGCAAACAGAGGTTAACGAAAGGCTCCGATAAGCAAAAGGTTTCCGGAAAATAGGGAAAGAACCAAATTTCCATTTGGTTCTTTATCCAACTAATGGCACTTCCTTTTTTTAAAAAGAGCTTCCTCCTCTCAAACTGCTATAAAAAAAAAGTCATCTAGTTCAATTTAACACAGGCTGTGTAACCAGCTCTCTCACTTCTCTGTGGAAGCGTCTAAAACGCTGGTCCCCAATGAAAAGTACCCAAAATTTGTTTCTGCCAAACAGTCTCCATTACCAGGAGAGCACAGTGGAGACCTGAATGCTGTGCACGATGACTAAGCCGCACGGACCCCCGGCACTGGTGAATGACTCCAGCTTCAGGAAGGGAAACCTCTGGACTGCTGACAGCTTTCCTCGGTCTTCCACAGCTGCAATACTGAAACTCCAATTAAACCACCAATTAACATACTGGGCCCTTCTGGTTCATTCCTGCTGATGTTGGAGAAGTGATTACTTCTCCTTTTTCCCCCATCCTTTCCTCTCATGGGTTCAGAGGTGGTCTGTATTAGCATGGGGTATTGAGAGCTGAAAAAAAGAGCCATTTTACAATAAATAATAGGGTGACTTGTGCATTACAGGAGACTTTATATTTATCTGAGTATACCTGTAAGTATATAGCACCATGCTCGTAATGGAAAAAGTGGAGTGTCATAAAACTAAATTCAGATGTTTATGAGCCAGTGTTTATGACGCCTGCATGTCACCACTGTAGTCCCAAATGTTAGATATGACCTCTAGCAGCTAATGAGCTCATCACAGCACGCAGCCCAGAAAAAGACCTTTAGATTCACAATCTGCTGGCTGCCATTTTATCCCTCCAATCAACCCCAGAAGTACCACTGCAGGTGCTGATTACATGTTGTAATTTACAAGAAAAAGAACAATTTTAACATTACCACGCGCACTATCCTTCTAAAAGTTGCACTCATGACGCTTAAACGCGTCAACCTTTACCACATTGCATCTGGAAACTCCTGATTTTTAAATGCGAGATAAAAAAGGCTGAATTGACTACACAACATTTATCGGCGAGTGAACATTTCTACACCCAGGACACAGCTTCTATTGATGTCACAGCACGTGCCCGACTCTGGATCTGCTGACGATGAAACAAAACGCCTCTCAGGGATATTTAAGATTCTGGGCTACACTCTGCTCCACTTATTGTCTGGCGTCCATGACATAAACACACGCACAGACACAAACGTCTCAGGAAGAGAGCTCTCGTGTAACTTTGGCGCCGTGCACGGCCATCTACAGTTACTGGCTCAGTTTGCTGCTCTCCACCTGCCCAGCGCCGCTTTTAAAGCACCAGTATTAACGACTGTTCCAAAATGTGCTTTAAGGATTCAAAACCATATATTATATCCAGTATAATGATAATGGCGGGATGTAACCTGTCCTTCTTCTTATAGAGTTCAGTTCAGTGAACAAAGTGGGACGGGGGACCATTCGTCTGCACCATATCCATTTCCGACTGAAAGAAGCGATAGTACTTCCTGTCTCTCTGTTTTGGAATTTTTCCAAAGTGAAAGTCACTTTGGAATAAATGACAAGCGATACGATCTGTTCATATCAGACACACTTAACAGCCAACCCACAGGGGCAAAGGTTAGGGCGTGATGAGATAATAACATGTTTACCTTCCTTGTTTTGATGGAAACTAAAATGGCGGTCATTCACGTAGGTCTCACATCTAAACAAAGCAATAAAGCTTCTAAGTAAGTTTAATTAATTATAGATGAATGAGAGATTAATGCTTTAAAATTCCTGCACATCATAAGAGTAAAGTGCTTGGAAAATGGTTTAAAAGTCCATTTTCGGAGAGATAAGGAGGTAGAGTATTGCAGCCAGAAAGGCAGCTTTTGTTGCTTTAAGTTTTTGTCAAAGTTCTGCATTTCAATAAAACCATACAAACATTAAAAAAAAGAGATATTTTTTCATTTCAAAGCTAAGGATGAGCTGGAAGGTCACGTAAAGCAGGGTAATAATATGATTAGACATGGTTTAAAAAAGAAAAAAGAGACAAGCGAGCACACCTGTATACAGCCTATATGCTTAAGGATACCGCATTTCAAACACCGTAATAAATAATGTAACATTTACTTTAATACGGCCTATTTAAATATATCGCTGTGAGCAAATAATGGGTGGCAAGTTTAAGTTCCTGGAAACACAAGGAGCTGGATGAATTAAAGACGCTCAGCAGTCTGGTTTTCAGTGGCAGTGTGGATCATCTACAATTACGCGAATTTAAAATAAGATAGAAAAGCAGTGAATACGCGAAAAAGTTTTATCTAAAGGAGGAAGTTTGACATGCAGGGCAGTTTCTCCCTCTCTGAATTCGGTGTACCTGTGAATGCGAATCCTCCACTCGGTCTTGAATTCGGCGGCTCTGTCTGCAAACTCGTCGCCTTCCCGCAAGCCTTCACCTTTCCCGGAGAAGACTGTCCAACTAGGAGCCGCTAAAGGTGCTTCGTCTTTGGCTTCCGTCTCTCCGGAGCCCCTCGGATATCTGCGGCTCTCCGCCGGACGGACTTCCCCAGTTTAATGCAGGTGCGGCCGCGCACGCAGAGGACGCCGGTGGGAGGGGACAGACAGCGGCTAAACCGACCCCCGCACCGCCGTGGGTCCAGCCTCAGCACATGACCGGGGAGGAAAGCCCCAGGAAGAGCCGCTGTGTGCTGGTGGTGATGGCCGCAGATGGGCAGACCGGACTGTCGATAACAAGATTGATTATAGTCCATTATATGGACACAGTCATCATTGATCAGACTACCAATAGAAACAGGGCATATGGAGGCTTGTAAAATAATATATATATAAATATATATATATATATATAAAACATCTTAAAGACAGAGGCGCAGTTATTATTTTTTATTGGAGTTGATGAATAGACAATGGATGGTTAAGTTGTTGATAAACTGCACAAGATGTCATGTGTGGGAAAATTTGCTTTTTAATGTTTGAGAAATTAATAGGCTCATGTGGTTTCCCTGTATTAAACACTGGCCTGTTCATCTCATTTCTATCTCTAATGATACCAAACATTTCAACTAGCATCTGGAAGAAGGAAAGTTTCTGTACTATGACCCCAGTAATATGCAGAATAGCTCCCTGCTTTTCCTTCTCCAGGCTCGACATTTTTTTCCTCACCAGGGCTACAATCCAAATTTAGATCAAGTGCTTCATTCACAGTTTGTCACTTGCTCATTGTGCTGCTACCGCAGCACGAGATGTGCAGGAAGCAACTCTTATTTATAGAAAAAAAGAATAAGAGCTCATCTGTGTAGCTGTGTTTTGGAGACAGCAGAATACTGTATCTGCAAACTGAATCTTTGTAAATGTTAGCACCCTAAAGCAGAAACAATGTCCCCACGGTCGATGTTTGCAGTGTTGTTATGAATAATCAGCATGTGGAATAACACATAAATCAATCAGCATGACACAATAGCTATTACTGATTGTCTGCCTGAGCCATGTATATTACATCCTCTATAGCCTGTAGATACACAACAAATTGGTCTACAGACGACATGCCTATTAGACATGTAGTAAAGCTAAAAAGCCAAAAATTAAATTAAATAAAGTGTGTTAAATAATTTTGATGTTGATGACTGGCAGATTTTATAAATAAAAATTAAATTACCTTGAAAAGCTGAAAAGGTGGCTGTTTACCTCATGTGACAGTCAGCTGCACAAATCCTGCTTATTTTCCAAGGAGAAAACAGAAACCAGATGCTGTTTTGGGAGCATTTGGAGAGTTAAAAGTGGTTTCTGGGATGTTGATTTCTAAGAGGCACTATGATGTTTACGGTGTTTCATCTTCACTGACAGGTCTCTGATGCTGCTAAAGATTGTGTGTGAGAGACAGTATAAACACACTTGTGACTTGAGAGCATGCTTCCAATTGAATGGCCGGGCTAACTGCATATAGAACAACACACAGACACGTTTATGTGCAGCTTTATAAAGCTGCAGGACAAAATACTTGGAAATATTTGCCTTTATCGACCCATCCAGGGTGTACCCCGCCTCTCTCCCCTTGACAGCTAGGATAGGCTCCAGCAGACCCCTGCGACCAAAAGTTGGATAAAGCAGGCACAGAAAATGGATGGATGGATGGATGGATATTTGCCTTTATGCTCATTCTCTAAACATTATTGTTTTTGAGCTCCCCTCTGAGCAGGCAGGTTCTTCACCCTGTTCTAATGTGGCTATTTGCAACAGATCTAAACACTGACAGTGTGACACCTGTGTTCCTGGGTGACACCAGCACCTCCCATGTGCTGAGTTAAATGATGCCGAGAAGAGCAGCCTCTTGCTCTGGTTTCAGCTGTTAATGTTATTGCATGCAGCAGCTTGAATGACGCCCTCATCCCCGAGGTAAAGGGGACAGTGATGGTGCTGACTCAGAACAGACCAGTTGCTTACACTGAAGCGGATTTGTTTATTTCTGCTGAGCAAAATAAATATGTAGGGGATGCATTGTGTGAGTTGAGCTGAATTATATACCAGCAATCAATATATAGACCTATTCAATTAAAATAAACAAAAGGTTTTGTTTAATGATTTTTTTTTTATGATTTTTTTCCCCCCCTGCATAGCGTGTGGCCTCGATATGCCCCTGGGAGCTAATTAATTATCCTGACCTTGATTTTAAAGCCAGATTCTGGATCGATATTCAGAAATAACACATACAAAGATAGATGTATTTGCATGAAATTATTTAGTAGCCTGCTGTTGAAACACTTGAATGTTGAGAGGCTACTGGCTCTAATGAGAGTTTTTACCATTGAGGTCATCGTCGGTTTGACTGCACACACTTCATCGTTTTAGCAGTTTATGAAGTGTTGCATGCTGAAAAGCTCTTAGAGCTCCATTTGGTTGATCTCTCCTGCTCACATCAGGTTAAATGTGAAATGAACACAAGACAGAATCTGCTCAATCATGTTTCCGCACTCTTCAAAATAAGCTTTAAAACAAGAACAGAAACTCTCACTGACATGAAACACAACAATGGGCGTTTTATTTTCTTAGGGGGAACTTGGGAAATTAAGAAAATGGTTGACACAGTTGTCAACACTTTCTGTCCGGCTGACTATGTGAGAGCTCTGACTCGTGAACTTGTTTATCGTCATGTTTTTCAGAGCCACCACGATGGTCTCCATGGTGCATCCAGTGGCAGCAGAACTCCATCTGTGTTCATTACATCTCTACCTGGGAGAAAAGGGGAGGGCTGTCATGGACAGATGCACTGCAATCTGTTGTGTTGACACTGAGAGGAAACATCTTATATAAAAATCACTGTCATCCCAACTAGTATCCGGATACTAAAAGTTAAGAAGCATGAATTACCGTTCTGGCCGACAGGATAGTTTTTCTCAAAAATCTGCTCACAGCTCTGTCTCATTTCCCTGTGATTCACACATCTTGCACTGACCTCTCCGGGAATTTCTACAAATTCTCTAAACAAGCTGTGTAACTGGAGCTTCCGCCATGGCTCTTATGAGCTAAATTTTTTAATTCGGTCTTCGAGCTGGTGCTCTTTTGTTGTGACGATCGGCAGTCTCACCTGTTGGCCCCTCCCCTTGACACCTTCGTTTGATTGCCTCCCTGTGTTTCCTCATTAGTGTTTGTTTTAAACGCCTGCCTCCCCTTGTTTGCATTTTGGCCTAACTTCTAATTCTTTAAACACACTTTTTTATGCCAACTTTGCCTTTCTGTTAAGAGATAAATTGGCACAGTAACACACTCGAGGGTGAGCACAGAAGTTGATCAGACACAGATCGGTACCTTGAGTTCCGACCTATAAAGATCTCTGTCTCATTACCATTTAAATGAAAGGAACACTAAGTTTGTCTAAAGAAACGACCAGCAGTAACGAGGCGAGCAGAAAATTCTCTGGCCCAGTTTCGGCTGCAAATTGAGCTTCTTTGATCAATAATTCTTCATGTTTGTTCTACCTGAGCATCAGGTTTTGGTTAAACCCAGACTCATTTTTCCTCATTGCTGGGAGCGAAAAATCCTTTCAACATGAATGCAGGATATTTCTGATTTTAGCCCTTTTAAGAAAAGCTGGTGTGACAATTTCAGTTACAGCTGACATGTTAAAAAAAGGCAACTACACAGCAATAATAAAATCTATTGTGTGTTGTCATGTTATAGATCAGCTCTCTGATTGGTATTTGTATGCTTGCATTAACAATTATTGTGCTCATGTGCATGTGCAAAAGGGTCTGCAAACCTTAGCTTCCAGTAAAGGTGACGCTCATTAGATCTGCAGGACTACAACAATAAACATTAAACCTCACATTTGTATTACTTTGATGTGGAGAAAACATGGATTTTCAGCTTGTCCTCTGTGCCTTTCTTTTATTGTTTGGCCAGACCTAAAATATTTCAGCCACACACTGTACATCCATACAACGCACATTTTGATAAGTGTTTCCTAATAATCTTTTTTTAAGTTGAAGAAATGCATCAAATCAAGAGAACTGCCTTCATGTGCAATAACAAATATTCATGCATCTTAGTTGGTCTCCACTGATTTGCTGTGAAAAAGAGTGAATTCTACTTCCATTAGCTCTCAGCAGAGCTGCGTCATCATCATCAAATGAAGCCCAACTGAAATATAAGCAGTGGTGTTGAGATAGATTATAATTAGAGACTGCCACAAACCAATCTGACAACAGAGTTTGTGAATAACAGCTGCTGCGTTCCAAAGTCACATTCATTTTTTCACCTATTTAAATTCCTAGGCAGCCTGTGTAAGTGTTTCATCCGGTGGGTGGCAAAAACATGCACACACACTCACGTACTTCTTATCATTGACAACCATTGCCAAAGGGCAAGAAGAGAACCAGAGCTGGGAAGGAAATGTGTGTGCAAAACGCTGACAGTGAACTCTTAAAGAGCATCTAACCTCTGCAAAGTCTGGGATCTAAAAACTTCGGACAATATTAACGAGCCATTTCAAGTAAGGACGCAAGGTTGGAATGAACAAAGAGTTTGATTAAAGGGAAGACTTGACCCCAGATTCAATTTAGCCAAACAAAGAGAAAGTTTGAGAATGTATTTGCAAGTTGTCCCTGACGATCCTTAAATAATGGACCACACAAAATAATTCACCAGAAGGAATGGGCTGTGTTTGGCACAAATCCTTTTTCCTCCTGTCGGTGTCTCTTTGTGTTTGGATCCCGGCTCGCTGTGATCATTCACAAGCGAGGCTGCAGCTCAGTCACCTTGCCTGCTGTGATGTATGAGACTGTGGCTCATTGAGCACAGAAAAGAAGAAGACTTTATTGAGAATTTAGGAGCACTTGTGCAAATATGATGGATGATCCAATGGGATACAGCCCCTCTGGTCAATTTTAGAAGGAAAACAAAAGATGGTAAGAGTTTGGGCCACTGCATGAGTTAGAAAAGTACAAATAGCCTCTAAAAAAACAGATGTTTCCCTCCTCATCAACCTTCATCACGTTTGATTGCCCTTCCTCATGCTGATCGACAGATATCGGACTTACAAGGCGCTCCAGGAATGGCTGCAGTCAGGGGTTAGAGATTTTTCTTTTCTGATTGTCTTTTGGAAACGTTCTAATGGAAAAAGTGCCCTTTTGGTATCCATGGTGAGACATCATCATCATCAGCACCACAGCTGGCTCTGCAGCCTGTCATTTACTGATAATTACAAAGATCATTTGTACAATTAGACTGATGCTCATAGATACAACTGGATATTGATTGTTTTACCTTGTCATGTCTCCATACACAAACCTCTCATTTCAGACAAACGCGCACATTTCCAGTACGGAATGTTAAATCAGATCACAGTCACAGTGCTTTATTGCCATTGTCCTATGGGGCCTTTTAGATTTTGCTGGTTCTGATATCCCAGATATACTGTACTTCCACGTGGTGAAAAAATATATTGCCAGTAGCTCCCCAGTTGAAGCAAATATCACCAGGGATCTTATTTTAAGTTATTTTCTCATAACGTCGTCAGCCATGTACAGTGTTGTTCCCCTGAGTGATGAAAAGGCTTAAATCATATAAATTAACAGAAGTCCCCAAGTAGAAATATTATGCAAGTTTCTGTCTCATTGGAGATGTCTCTGTCTAATAAAGAAAATGTGGGCCTGAACACCTGCACAGGTGTTGTTCTTTTCAAGAGAAATGAATGGTAACGAAGCAGAGGGTGCACACACTCGCAGAGCGCAGAGACTTGTTCAAATCACCTGGAGAACTCACCTGTGTGGGTTTTCCAGGGTGGATGTAATGTCCATCAGAGCTGTTACAACAGTTTCTTAGATGATATGCACAGGCATTCGTTACCTGGAGTCCCTCCCTCCACTACTCCACTAATATCTGTTGCATCCACTATTATCTGGAGCCCTCAGCCTTGACACTGACAGCTTAATTTGCTCATGATGTGTGTGCAGCAACGATAATGCGGCTGTGACTCATAAATCACACTGACCTGGTGTCTGTCCCTACGCGAGGCCTGGGCTTCGCAGTGCATCTATGCAGATTTTCTCATGTGGATGCCAGCTCACTCAGGGCCAAGGAAAGGACCTCTTTTCCACACGGCCCCTCTGCAGGCTTTTTACATCTATAATATGGCTGTAGTTTGTCATTCATATGTTGTGTTGAATGACCATAAATGAAGCTTGTGACAATAAAGCATTTTTTTTTTAAAATAGCTGTAATCTTGTTTTTAAGCATTCTCTGGTGTGGAGACCATGCAAGCAGATCCCATCCCATCCCAAGAATGTACCTCTGCAGGTGTGGGCAGTGATGGCTAACAAATGTGCTCCATTCTATTCATGTTCCCCTCAGAATTACACACACTTGGAAGAAGGCTACACGCCATCCAAAGAAAAGTAGGAGCTAAAAGTTAGGTGGAAGCATTGAGTGATGGAATTAGCTGATTTGCAGGGCAGTAATCATGAACACCAGCCGACGGAGATAAATGAGCAGACAATGACTCAGGGAGGAAGGCAATTATTTGGAAGGAGGAACACACTGATGGGAGGAGAAATGGGATGGACAAAAGTGGGAAAGGACAGGATGACGGGGACAGAGAAAGGCACTGCTGAAAAGAAAAGAAAAGAAAACACGGAGGCATTTAGGGTAGACAATTTCACTCATAGAAGTCCACTTTGGAAGCCCCAGCAGGCCCCTACACTCACACAAATACAGATGGCAGAAACCCTGAATAAATGATGATAAAATGTGAGTAACAAAGAAAAATAAGGCCCAAACTCTCACACTTTGAGCGTGGTGTTAAGCTTTCTGTCAGAGCATGCACTCAAGTTACTGGCCATGAGTTAAAATGATCTATTGGCTGTTGTTAGAGAATTACTCGAGCACAGAAGGCCTAAATATGGCCAGATGGACTAACTGGCTGGCTGGCAGGAAGTAACAGGCTGTACGCTTCTTTTTGATTGGCTCTAATTATGATCTACTGCCGAGCCTACCAGAGAAATGCTGACTGTGTGGATGTGTGTGAGTGTGTTCTTGTACTTGCTACATATTGAGTACCAAAATATTCATTCTACTAGCAAAGTGAGGACAATTTTGGGAAGTGAGGTCATTTTGGCTGGTTCTTACACCTTCAAAGGCCTGATGGTTAGGGTTGGGTAGGGAGTTGGGTAATACATTAGGTCTATGAAAGTCTTTGCAAATACATAAGAATGTGTGTGTGTGTGTGTGTGTGTGTGTGTGTGTGTGTGTGTGTGAGTTATCCAGAGATTTCCGAAGGGAAAATGAGTCCAGCAAAGGTGCTAGGAAGGTAAACAAGTGTCTTAACTTGTATTCACAAGAGGAGTTTCTGGATGGTACCAGAATTGTAAATAACTTGACCAAGTTCCTGTTCCCCCTGTCATTATTCCGTCACGTAGGTCAACTGCGCGAGGCGCCCCCTGGCGGTAGGACGGGGCTACTCTAAACAGTTTGCACTGACAAGTTTTGTCCAGCAGCGTTAATTTTACTACAAACTACCTCATCACACCACTCACAAATTTGGGAACTGCTGACATAGGTAAATACAGTAAACAATTCTACTTCTCAACAGCTGTAGCAGGTTTGTGTGCGATGTAGTAGGAACAGACAATACAAACTTATTCTCACAGTTGTTCGCTCATGGTTAAAATATATGCTTTTGCAACCACTGTGGTTTCATATACTGTACATTTGTCCTCTGACCTGTTTGAAACCACCATTTTACTGTCAGTTCGGCTTACAGACCACAGTGGGTAAAACAGAAAACACGAGTGAAGTCATTTTGCCCTCTTGTTCACCTCTCTCTGTTTTATTCTTCAAATAATCAATCTCATTGACTTTTTCTTTTAGCCTCCATTCTGTCATTCCCCCTTTCTTATGTTAAACTTGATCCCCCCTCCTTTCCTCTCCTCCTCCTCCCTCCTTCATCCCTACACTTCTCTTTCTTCCAGCTCTATATGCCGGGCTCCTCTTCATCTCTCTCATCCAGACATCAACTCACTATTCCATTCACAGGGATATGATAAGGTGATTATGCAATGGCCTCATGCTGCTCCTGCACTCACACACACACACACACACACACACACACACACACACACACACTTTTTAGTACTGATGGAAGCTGGCATCTTATTTCCCTTAAAAATTCTGTGGATGTCGTCCATCAGAGCAGGCTGGCAACCCAGTGCTCTACCGATTAATTTGTCTCTTCGCTTTTAATCAGTGTCAGTGGAAGGACACAGAGGTGGTGGGACAAGAGAGAGGAGAACCGAGACAGCGGAGAGGAACGCAGAGGAGGAAGGCGGCACTCAGTATTTGATTAGGGTCCACAAGAGAGCACTTTAACTCGGCTCCCCAACGGTTCACACACCAAAGTGGCTACTGAGACTGAATTCAACAAAATCTTATTTGACGCAATCAAAGTGATGTCAAATTTGGGACGGTATCATTTTCAAAAAAATGCAGAAATTAGACTTTTCTTTATTTGAGATAATTGTATATACATTCATACAAAAATCCAGTGCTAACAGCTGTTTTTCCCAACAATCAGGAGTTCAGGCTGCACAGGCCAAAAATTAAGCTTTGCAAAAGTTCTGTCATTAAACTGGTGATTTATATGAGCCTGTTAAGATGATCTCCGACAATAACTTAATATTTCAGTGTTACCAATTCAACTAAAATAGCTGAAGGTCTGAATGAGCTGTGATATTTTAGTGGCACAGTTTATGTATTTTATCAAATAGACAAAACAGCAAGAAAATGACACAAATACAGCATATTAGATTGGTTTGTAAATATTTACATTTACAAACATTTGCCCATTAAATCCTAATCAGCCAATTATTTATTTTGTGGATGCTTACTAATAAGAATGTTAGTGCCAGCCAACAAATTAATTAACTGATGTTCTTTGTTACATTTATCAGTTCTAATCAGAATAACCACACAGTTTATGTTGGTGTGTAATGAGCACTTTGACCTCAAGCGTTCACGCGTGCACTTTATTTATTGTTTTTACTTGGATAAACGCAAACTCTTGATTTTCTTCTCTGGTGCAAAGGGATCTTGTATGGGCGCGTTGTCTCACCAAAAACCTCCAGCTTGCTCTGTTATCACCTTCATTCCTTCATTTCCATTATTGATTGAGGATCTTCCACACATGTAACTTCTCCTCTCAGCTGCAACACACCAAACAAAGATCACTACCAAGATGAGATCAAATACACTTTAAATCTTTGGAGCCTGACAGGGAGGCAAATCATAACAGTTAGTTGCTCATGAACATTCTTGCACTTGAACCACAAACATTCAATTTTGGAAGCAATGCTGTTAAATATTAATGCAGTCTGAGAATCTGATCTCCCTGTAATAAATGCACTGATTACATTTCTCCAATGATTAAAAAAAGTCAATACAACATCCATGAGCTGAGTGAACTTTCCTCCTGGAACTCAGAGTTCAGCAAAAGATGCTTTTTAATGAATTTAAGGTCAAACTGAAGCACTTTTACTTCCACAGCTAAACTAGAAAGTCTCTTTTTTTTGTTGTTTGTTAGTTTTATTCAGCATATTATAACCACAGCCAGACTGACTTTTTCCAGACCTTTTAAAAAGAAACTGTCCAGGTTCTTCCTGGGCTAATTCCTTTTTTGATATCTAAGATAAACAACAGCTGCAGATGAATGGAAAACAAAATGATGTTCCTGCTGTGTTCTGCATTTTCAGATGTTTTCTCTTTTTATCAGCCAAAGTGGCTTTCTGAGGTGCATAACTTTGACATTGACATTGACTTAACTCTCTTGTCTCTTCTGCTCATTTTCAGTGCAACTCCTTGTTGTTTAGTTTTGCCTGAAATCAAATGGAGCGCCTCTACTCATCCAGCTCAGGCTCGGACCTTCATGAATGTGATCTTTGCCTCAGGAATAACTCAAAGGAGAAGAACTTGCCAGTCTGAGTCCAGCTCATTTTAAACCTGGAGACAGGATGCAGTTAGTCACAAGATGAAGAGTGACAGGGAGACGTGAATTCAGTGGACTGCATTACCGTCTGGTTCAAATGATTAGAATGACAGAAATGCAAATGAATGTGTGCGTCCCCTTTTGAAGTGGAGATCTGTCCACGCAGACAATGAAGAAAGTAAGGATGGTGGAGTGCAAATCACAAATATTGATTTTCCGAAACAATGGAGTGATGCTGTCACTGGATCACTCCATTTCTGCTGTGAGGGCTCAGAGGATAAGCCGCTGAGAGAGACTGATGACATCTCAAATTCACAGCAGTAGTCATCACTATCTTCTGCCTATTCTGTAGCTCATGTGAGAGTAATTTCTTCAGCCCACTGATCCCTAAGATGAATGAGATTTGCATACTATTACAATATTATATCAAGTGTCTTCAGTATTCTGTCAGAGAGAGGTGAATATCGAACTTTTAGAATGGAGAACAACTTTGTAGACGATATCAAATGAAAACCTACATTTAATCCATCTAATATTTATCAATCATAATATTTTGTAAGACAGGACTTACAAAAACACATATATTATGTGTAACAGACATATTTCTCTTTCTCAATCATTGTTACACTGAACAGAAAAAATAAATTCCAACTAGATTTTTGAATGCAGCTTTTTTAGTTTAAACTAAAAAAAAAACATTGAATCACATCACAAAAAAAGCAATTTTTTCATTATAAAGACACTGTAGTCACTGTATACTAATCTATTATTGGTATACAGCATATTAGCATTATATTTGCCTTTAAAATGAAACAATAATCTATATTAACTTAAATGATAATAGTTTGATGGACTTTGAGGATCATTTTGTAATTATTACACAGACATGAATAAATTATTCATACAGGAATACTGACCTCCAGCATTTTGTATTTAAGTTGCTACTAAGCTTTTCTAACATTTCTGTCTTCCTCAAATATTGCCATGTCCAAATTATTACGCTCTGAACAGATGCCATTTGTTAAAATCTTCTAGAAACAGATTTGCTGGGTGCCTGACAGTGATGAAGTGGGCTTGCAGACAGCACTGAGTGGCCTGTGAGGCTAACTGGTGACTCGGGCAGGAGATTACAGTGATCTGCTGGATGGACACGGGGCAGGTTAACGCGATTAGAGGGTTCAGAGCTTTCATTATACCTTACCGTTCCTTATCCTATATTACCTCACCTTACAATACTTTATTTCTCTCTTTTGTGTGTTTTTTTACATACATTTTGTTAGAATATTGTGAAATGATGTTTGAAAAATAATAAGTGCCAAATGATGTAACAACAACAGCACGTGACAAACTGCAGGGCAGAAATGGAGGAGGTGAAGCACACAGGCATTAGGCTCAGACGGGAACAGAGCAACAAATGTTAGAAGACTAAAGTGGCCCTTTGCTTTTTGTAGAGAGTTGCTTTGTAAGGTTATAGTGACATTATGTCAAACTCAGACTGTTCTTCTAAATCTATGCAATATAATGCATCTGTAGCAAAAAAAAAAAGAAAAGATAATTGCACCCATTTTCTGGTCAAGATGCTTTTGTCTGTTACCTACCACTATAGGCTCACAGCTCTGTATAAAGTAATAACACAGGGTCACAGTGCCACACATCACTGCACCACATCTACAGTGTGAATCATGGTAATAGCAGTATTAAAAAGAAGGCTTCAAGCACCAGACTCTGGAGAAAAAAAAAATGCAAAATTTAGAGCAATAACTATATAAAAATACTTAGTGTCAGTTTAGTAATTAGAAATGTTGAACATATCTAAATATTTTAAGGACAAAATGTAGATATTGTACGTTTTATACACACGTAAAAACCCCAGAGTTTACAAAAGCAAAAGTCAGCCCGCACCTTGTTCTTTTGTCATAATTGTACTTATTTTATTATAATTTATTTTTACGCCAAGGCTGTCATATTTTTAAACATAGGAACTTTAGAAACTATCACTGTTTCCGCCGGAAGACTTTGAATGTCGCTTGTACGATATCCCGTACCACCGTCTCCTCCACACGTGAGACGCGTCGTCCATGTGAGAAGTTTCCATATCGTTCCACAGCAGGTTTCCCTACTGTGTATTACATACTGTTATTTTATGATCGTCGAAAGCAGGAGTATGGAGTCAGTAGAGGAGGAAGCACAACTCGGACTGGAGTCGGAGGATGAAAACAGCGAACTGTCTGATAGTGAGGTGCAGTGATGTCATGCTAACATTAGCTTACGGGAGCTAATAAAAGCTGCTGTCCACTAAACAAATCTGACTACATTTATATTGAATATGTCAAATTCATAACTTTATTGCATGAATAGATGTCAGGGTTTAGAGGGCTACGGATGTTTGTGGCATACACAATTAATATGACCTTTTTATGTTTTCAGCTACAAGAAGCTTTTGCTAAGGGGTTGTTGAAACCTGGGATGAACGTCCGTGTGGATAAATCCAAAAAATATGTTAATAATGTGGTGAGTGATCGAGTAAAATGTTTGTTGACGTGCTTCGTGATTCACTCAATATTTTTTTTATTGTATTTTTTTTTTTTTTTTTTTACAAAACAATGACGTTAAAAATATAGAATCAGAATCAGAAAGGGTTTCATTTTGCTATTGCCAATGAACAGAATTCACAGACTAGGAACGGAAGGTGCAACATAAAACACAGAATAGAACCTAAAATATAGTCTCTTATATAGCTGTTGGCACGCATGCCGTGTTGCAGGATGCTATGAAAGAGTGCTTGGCTGATTTCCGGAAAGACCTCCCTTGGGTGGAGAGGCTGGACATGACCAACCTGCCAGCAGAAGATGTTCTTTCAAAAGTTGAAGAGAAAATTCTCGGGGCATCCGATGGAGATGTCACAGTGGACGATGATTTTCAAAGAGAGATGTTCTTGTAAGTGGCTTCATGCTGACCAGTAGTTTATTATTGTGATTTTATTTTGAAGGACATGTTCTGTATTTGAAGTTGTTGTGTTTGTTTCTCATTTATTTTTTCTTCAGCTACCGTCAAGCTCAGGCAACCGTTCTACAGGCACTTCCTCTGTTGAATAAGCATGGCATAGCCACCAAGAGGCCTGAAGATTACTTTGCAGAGATGGCCAAATCAGACCAGCACATGCAGAAGGTGAGTGGATTCCATTAAGAAAGGGGAACACTTTGGGCATTTTTTGTTTAAAAAACACAATAAGCACATTCAAATATATTTTCTCCTCTTCAGATCAGGAAAAAGCTGATCTCAAAGCAGATGATCATGGAGAGGTCTGAGAAGGCAAGGAAACTGCGAGAGCAAAGGAAATTTGGTAAAAAGGTTGGTGTTTTTATTTAGTATGGTTTCTGTTACTGTGTTTCTAAACTAATGTGGCAAATGTGCAGGTTTCCTGAAAGGGTTATGGAGCAGCAATCATGAGAGCAGATATTTTAATTTGATTATTGATGCCATGTTTTAATTACCTTCGTATCAAAATTAACAATAGATTTCCAATTTTCTACCAGGTTCAAATAGAAGTGATCCAGAAGAGACAAAAGGAGAAGAAAGCTATGATGTCTGCTGTGAAGAAATACCAGAAAGGTGAATTAATTTTTTTTTTTGTTAGTACAGTTCTCTTCATTTGAAAAAAAAAAAAAAAACAAAACAAAAAAAAAACTTTTTTGTATTTATTTACGTGTTGTCAACCTTAATGTGTGTTTCTATGAATATGTCATTTATGATTTGTGGTGCCCCTACATCTAGGAATGACTGACAAACTAGATTTCTTGGAAGGAGATAAAAGGGAGAAAAATGCAACTCAGGGCTCCAAGAAAGCATTGAACAAGAAAGGGTAAAACACTACAGTTTCTACCTGGTTAAATAAAGATTGTAAATAAATCAAACAGTTCCAATAATGCCAATTGTTAAAAAGGGTTTAAAAAAATCAAATATTCCCCTTCCTTTTAACAGCTCCTCTGGTAAGAGGAAATACAAGGACCAGAAGTTTGGCTTTGGAGGCAAGAAGAGCGGGATGAAGTGGAATACGAAAGATAGCTACAATGATGTGTCCAGTTTCCGAGCTAAAGTGGCCCACGCCAAGGGTAACAAAGGAGGGAAGAAAGGCCGAGGAGGAAAACAGAATGTAAGTCACATGAAAAAATGATAAGTCTTAACGCCAGAGCCTCTTTGCATGTATTTGTCAAGCTGTCATATCTTGATTCCACACGATTCTTTTTTTCTGGGTTGTAATGACTGAAAACACAACCAATTCAGAGGTACTTATATGCTTAGACTTACTTAGATTAGTACTTAGATACTTAGACTTTATTATGCTCGGATGATTCTCCATTAATTCATATGAAGCACCAACTCTTCTGTTACTCCTTCAAACATTGCTCTTATTTATGGTTCCAACTAGCTGAGAAAATTAGCAGCTATTATCAGTCAGAATCTCTAGGGAGTGGAGAAGAGATCTTTAATAATACTGGTAAAGCAAAACCCTCCCTTTATTTTTCAGAAACGCCCTGGAAAGTCTGTTCGTAAGAAGATGAAGTCTCGCTCGTAACACCTGGAGAAGGTGCCTGAGATGGCTGGACTCTGATCCTACTTTCCTTTTACGTTATCTCCAAACACACCAGGAGTCACGGACGAGACCTTGAACATGAACCGACAGATTTTGTAGCAGATATTTTCTGTAATGTGTGTGCGGATCGATGCAGAGAGGAAGGTCCTGCCAGTTTGCTGGGAAAGCTCTTTGAAGGACAGAACCAGTAAGGAAAAGGTTACACTCAGAAACAATCAACCCCACAGCTGACTACAAAGAGCTCCCCCAACCACCACTTTTTATACAACTTGTGCTTTGGAATAAAATACATGTTTCCAACAATTTTTTCCCTCTCCAGTTTACCTGAGATGGATTTGCAGGCACTGTCTGTTTAGAAATCTCATTTCTAACCCGCTGACATCAACTCTCAGGAGCTGTGGTGTTCTTGCTGCCTGCTCCTGACACTTTGGTTCTCTATGTTACATGACCTTTTCTTAAGTTAAATTGAGAGACTTTTTTTCCCCCTCTGGATTATTAATGACCTGATGTGCTTTGTTTAAACAGATTAATTTCTATTTTTTTTTTTTTTTTGAGGTTGGATAAACGTGGACGCGTTTACTATTCTGAGCATTTGCCTGATTTTTCCTTGGGCAGATGTGATGACCGCAGAGCGTATTCCTGGTGTTTAGTGACATCGGAGCTGAATCGGTAGAAATTAAGTCTTCTGTCGTTGCGGTTTGGTGTGATCTGGAGGGGAAAACATGAGCAGGATTGTTTTCTAATACACAATCTTTTGAAGATTGGCTCTTTCTTGTCATGATTATTTCGTTACCAGTGGAGTTGATATCCACCCGACCTCCTGACTTTCAGTCTGGGGAAGTGTGTACTTCTTGGTGGGCTCCTCTCGGGCCATGTGGAAAGCCTTGATGAAGTCCGCTGAAAAAGCAAATTCAAAGGCTGCCAGACTGATACTTTGCATTAAATCTGCATTATTTGAGTGCATTCAAGTAATGAACTCACAGTTTTCTGTAACCACCTCTGTTGGTTTTCTAGACATGGGCTTGTCTGGCAGGATATGTACTGAGATGAACAAGTAAAGGCTCAAATATAAGTAGCAGTTCTAGCTTTCGTCGCCCATTCAGGCAATAGTTGTATACATTTCTTAGCCTTTTTATACAATACCACCCCGAGTAAAAAAAAACACCCCCAAATTATAAATAAAGTTATTCAATACGAGCTAATAATATCAACTACTGAGTTGACTTACATTTCCTGTGCGGATTGATGCTAAACTCGGTGTGTAGTTTTTGGTATTTCTGCCATTTCCGGATCGTCTCCACGTGAATTGCATTCTGTTGGATCAAATCCAGCCTATTGTTTCCTGACATGTTTAGACTTAATTTGCGGAGTTAAAAAAATTAACTGGAGAACTTTCTGACTTGGAAGAATGTTTGCGTTTGTTGCTTAGTGACAGTAAACTATTATTGTTCTGCAGTAACACAATGTGAACACATGGGGGAGCTGCGCGCTCAGATAACGACCCCAAACAGTGCGAGATTACGTATTAAACAATTATCTTTCAGATTAATTAATTACCTCCGCCAAGGAGGTTATATGACACCCAGAGTTTATCTATTTGTTTTTTAAGAAAATAACTCAAAAAGTTCTAGTTTATACGACCAAAATAGTGTAATAAAGTGGACAAACTCATTTTTTACTTGCATTTTATCACATTTTATTTCACAAGACTTTTCTGAACTGAAGTATGATCCAAAAATAAATGATGACCAAATAAAATCAAATTAAAAGCAGTACAATTAATTATCCCAGACACTTGGAACGTGCCTGTCAAATAATTAATCATCCTAAAATTCATTTTACTTTCCTTAAACTTTATATTTTTTTGAGAAATTGTGGCAATATATTCGGATAGCTTCAGTATGTAAGCTATATTTTCTTAACAATGACAAGCAGATACTGCAGTCTTGATGAGTTGATGTTAGGCCATATTAATGTTATGATTCAATTCAATTCAGTTTTATTTATATAGCACCTTTTACAATAAAATTGTCTCTAGGTGCTTTACAGAGGTAGAAACCCAGAGCCTGAACCCCCAGGTAAGCACAGTGGCAAGGAAAAACTTTTCACAGGAAGAAACCTTGAGCAGGACCAGGCTCACAAGGAAGAACCATCCTGCTGAAAGTCGGCTGGGTAAAGGAGGAAAAGAAGAGGAAGACAGGACAGAGAGAATAGAGAGAGGGAGAACAGATACAATCATAAGAACAGATACAATCAGAATCATAGAAATACAAACATATCAGACATAATATAAATAATACATATATACATAATACCGCATAGCAGGTTGTTATAAAAAGAGGAATGTTATAGGCAGGTTTTAATAAAAAAGGGAATGGCATAGGCAGGTGCTGACAGTGGACCCTGGGTTTGTCAGATGCCGAGGTCCGTGCAGCACGAAGGTCTGGAGATGGAAGACCTGCAGAAAGGGGGGGAGAGAGGGGGGGAGAGAGAGACAGAATGGCAAGGAAGACTGGACACTGATAACCCCTGGTGATCCTGAGACGAACCTAAGCGTTTTAATCAAAGAGGAGTCCAAGTAAAATGTATTCAAGAAGATTACATTTAATTGATTCGGCCTACAGTAGCTTCAAAGAAAAGTTTAGTAGTGTTTATTAATTAGAAAAAAAAAAAAAACAGTTTGATATTTTCTGTAAAAATATACCATAATTAGAGTCGTGATGCGCGATATGAACAATTTCAACCGAGATACACCTGGGATGTATCATCACACAAATGATTGAAACAATTATTAAATCTACATAAAATCCACAATGATTGCACACAGCAAATACTTGTATGTCAAAGTCTACGGTTATTTGCTGTAAATAAAACCATATTATATGAATTTGGTAAATCAAATGCATTGGGATATGATATCATCACACAGTTAAATATCTTAACACGGTTCGACAGAACAGGTTAGTGTCTCTTAAATGGTTTTTATGGTTTTCAAACAGCTGTTGACATCCACCCGTTACTATTGTAGCATTCGCAACAATAGCTGCCAGTGCAGCTGCTTCGTGTTCTCTAAGGATTCACAGTGATGACGAATTTCCAGGTGAGCTGTAATATTTATTGTGTTAAAACTTGAATTTTTCAGTAGATGATGTAAGCAAGACAGCATGACTCGTTTTGGGGCTACATGGCCTGCAAACAATTTCCCCCATTTTCACTGATTTCTTCTATTTTCCTCCATATCACCCAATATTTTATTGGTCCCATAGATATCATGCATCCCTAAAAATAACTGATTGAAGTCCTTTGTTGAGCATTTTGACGTGAGTCCTGGTGCACACTAATCAAAGTTTAGTCTCCTTCACATTATCTTTTGGTTTAATGTTCTGTGACTTTTCTTTTTTTTTTTTTTCTTTTGTCTTGAAACTAAAGAAGAATCGAAATTTCTTCTTCTCCTTCTTCTCCTTCATCTGCTGATAGAGCTGCTCCAGTTCATTCACCTGAGCCTCCATTAGATGTAATCTTTTCTCTGCAATTTTTTCTTTCTTGGCTATTTGCATGATCTCTTCATCTAACTCTTGGATTCTGTTTTTAGGGTATTTGTAGTTAAAGGCCACTTCATTGGTTTTGTCAAACAGCTTTATAACTCTAGACTCAGATTTTTCATATTTTCTGGTCAGTTCTTTATTTTTGCCATCCAGCTGATTCATTTTTGTGTCAGAGTTGTTATTTTTAATGGTAAGTTCATGACTGATGTCCACCAACTGCTCAACTTGTGTCAATAATTTGTCATAATTGTTGGATATTTTTTTAATTTCATCTTCCAGATTTTTACCTTCAGTTGCTGAGGTTTGATATTTTAAGTTTAACTGCTGATTTACACCCTCCAGTTCCTTTATGCTCCTCTGACAGGTTTGATTTTGAATGGCCAGTACTTGATTCTGATCCTGGAGGTGTTTTATGGTGCTTTCAGAATTTTTGTATTTCACAGAGAGTCCTTGGATGGCGTCTTCTAGCTGGTTGATCTTCGTCTCAGTAGTTTCCAGGTTTTTGGCCACATCTTGGTAAATTTTCTGCAGTTCTTTTAATTTGTTCTCAGAGCTTTCATGTTTATTGACCAGGTCGAAATAGTTGTCCTCCAGAACTCTGAATTCTGCTTCAGAACTTTTAGCTCCTTGGGTCATGTCTGCGTTGGATTCCTCCCGCTCTTTGACTCTGGATTGTGAAGACTCACATGTGTCAGCCCGTTCTCTGTTAGAACTTACCAGCTGTTGAATTGTTGTGAAACAGCTTTCAAGGTTAGTGGCCGTCTCTTGATTCAGTTCCTCCAACTGTCTAACCCTTATTTCAGAGTTGTGGTAGTTTGTGGCCAAATCTTGGTTCCTCTCTGTCAGTTCTTGGACAGTTTTTTCATTTTCTTCATTTTTGTGGACGAGGTCTTGATTTTGCTCTCTCAAACCCTGCATTTTAGGCACGTATTCATCAATGGCTGTGGACAATTTTTGGTTCTCCTCTTCCACAAATTGGATTTTTGCCACTGAAGCCTCAATTTTCCTAAACACTTCTGCGCACATGTCTTCAAAATGTTGAAGACATCTTTCAAACTGTTCAATATTTAGAGCAATTTCCTGATTTCGTTCCTCAAGATCTGTGACTCTTTTCGTGGATCGGTTTAGCTCCTCTCCCAGAGTTTGATTGCGCTCCAACAGCTCTTGGATTGTTTTCTCTGAAAGCTTTGTGATCACTTCCTGATTCTTTTCTTCTAACATTTTGATCCTCTCTGTAGAGCTTAAAAAACGAAGGGCCATTTCTTTGTTGCTCTCTTCAAGCTGTTGGACTCTTTTTTTTAAGTTTTCACACTGGATGACTAATTCTTGGTTGTCAACAGTAACTTCTTTAACTGTTGTGTCAAATTCCTGCTTGTTTTGCATCAGCTGTTGGACATTTGTCACTGCATTTTCGATAGCTGCAAGAAACTCTTCATATGCAACCTCAAGCTCCTTGACTCTGAGCTTTGACTGCGCCGTCTGGTTGGTGAGTTCCTGATTTTGAAGCACCAACTGTTGGACAGTTTCTTCTTTGGTTTTATGCTTTTGGGTCAGTTCATGAATTCTTGCCTCACTCAATTTAATCTTCTCAACAAGGTCTTTATTTACCACGTCTAGCCGCTGAAATTTTATCTGCTCTGTCTCAGACACGTCTTCATTGACTATTTGTAGAATTGCAATATTTATCACATCATTCATGATGTACCGTCTCACTTTCCTAGACTTCTCTTCTTTTTGGGCCATTCTTGCCACTTGTTTGACTCTGGCCTCAAACTGCTCCACCTTGTTGGTGAGTTCTTCATTTGTAACCTCAAGTTCTTTGAGTCTGATCTTTGACTGTGCCGTCTGGTGACTGTGAAGAAACAACTGTTGTATTGTGTCCTTTGTGGATTTGTGCTTTTGGGTGATTTTCTGAATTTTTGCCTCACTCATTTGAATTGTCTCAACAAGGTCTTCATGTACCAGGTCCAGTCGCTGAAGTTTTGTATTCCAGCTTTGCTCTTCCTCAGCCATGTTTTCATTTACTATTTGTGCTAATGCGGCATTTATCACATCTTTCATGATATACTGTCTCACTTTGATAGACTCCTCTTGCAAACGGAGCATTCTTGTCAGTTGTTTGACTTTGGACTCAGAACGTGACACCCGCTTTGTGAGTTGCTCATTTGTGACCTCAAGCTCACTGAGGATGACATTAGTGTGTGTCGTGTGGTTGGTGAGTTCTTCATTTACTACCTCAAACTCCTTCACTTTGATCTTCGACTGCTCCACTTGGGTTTTGAGCTTTTCATTTTGAAGGACCAACTGTTGTATTGATTCTTTGGTGGTTTCATCTTTTTCAGTGAGTTCCTGACTTCTTGCTTCACTCATTTGAATCTTCTCGACAAGCTCTTTATTTTCCATGTCCAGCTGCTCCACTTTTGACTTCCAGCTGTGTTCTCTCTCAACCATGTCTTCATTCACTACTTGTGCTATTACAACATTTATCACATCATTTATGATGTACCATCTCATGTTGCTGGACTCTAGTTCCAACTGGAGCATTCTTACCAGTTGCATGACTCTGACTTTTGTCTGCGCTGCCTCGTCGGTGAGTTCTTGATTTTGAAGGACCAACTGCTGTATTGTTTCTTTTGCAGCTTTATGCTCTTGGGTTAGTTCCTCATTTCTTTCCTCGCTAACTTGAATCTTTTGGACAAGGTCTTTATTTATCAGGTCCAGCTGGTGAAGTTTTGTCTTAATTTGCTCTTTCTCAGCCATGTCTTCATTCACTATTTTTGCAATTGCCACATTGATCACATCATTCATGATGAAGCCACACACTTTGCAAGACTCCTTTTCGTGCTGGGGCATTCTTGCCACTTGGTTGACTCGAGCCACCTGACGGGTGAGTTCTTGGTTTTGAATGACTAACTGTTGGACTTTTTCTTCTGTGCTTCTTTGCTTTTGGGTAAGTTTCTGAATTCTTGCCTCACTCCATCGAATCTTCTTGACAAGGTCTTTATTTGTCAGGTCCAGCTGCTGAACTTCTATTTTCCAGTTTTGCTCTTTCTCAGCCATGTCTTCATTAAGTCTTTGTGTAACTGCAACATTTATCACGTCATTCATAATGTACTCATTGAGTTTGCAAGACTCTTTTTCTAGTTGCGGTATTCCCACCAGTCTTTTGACTCGTGCCTCAGACATCTTGTTGTTGAGTTCTTCATTTGTAAGCTCAAGCTCTTTGACTCTGACCTTAGACTCCTCCATCTTGTTTGCGAGTAGTTGATTTTGAAATACTACCCATTGTGTTGCTTCTTCGGTGCTTTTATGCCTTTGGGTGAGGATTTGACTTTTTGCCTCGCGGATTTGAATTTTTTGGGAAAGGTCCTTCGTTGCCATGCCTAGCTCCTGAACTTTGCTCATCAACGTCTCTTTCTCGGCCATGTGTTGATTCATGATTTGTGCTATCGCGAAATTTATCACATTATTCAAAATGTACTCACTCACTTTGCTAGACTCATCTTCTGCCTGGGGCATTTTTGCAACTTGGTTGACTTGGGCCCAGTTGAGGAGGTCTAGGTTTTGAAGGACTAACTGTTGGATTGTTTCTTCTGAGCTTCTATGCTTTTTGATGAGTTTGTCAATTATTGTCTTGCTCATTTGAATCTTTTGGGCAAGGTCTTTATTTTTCAGGTCCAGCTGCTGAACCTTTGTCTTCCACTTCAGCTCTTTCTCGGCCATGTCTTGGTTCACTTTTTGTGCTACCGCAACATTTATTACATCATTCAAGATGTATTTTATTATTTGTCTTGTCTCCTCTTCTTGCTGGAGCTTTTTGGCCTTCCTCATTTGAATCTTTTCGACAAGATCTTTATTTGCCAGGTCCAGCTGCTGAACTTTTGTCTTCCGGCTCTGCTCTTTTTTAACCACATCTTCATTCACTATTTGTGCTAATACCACGATTACCACATCGTTTATGATGTAATTCATAACTTGGCTCATCATGCTGCAAAGTCTGTCACTGTTTCACTTGTTTGTTCGACGTTTTAACGTTTTAGTTTTTTTAGTGCTGTACAAAGTGCTTTTCAGCAATACCTTTTAATTGCTTTGATCTCTAAGTATTTTGTGCTGCTGTCTTTTATCTCTTTTGTTTTTTTTGGGTTCATTTTTATATATACATTTTCAAAATATATATAAATCTCATATATATATACATACATACATACATATGATATAATATACATTACACATTTTAATGTTCCATTAGAATTTGAAAACTAACACATTTCTTTAAGCAGTGACACAATGTGCAGGTGCACTGATATACTATTAACTGAACGTCTTGTCACCACTTGTCTGCTTACATTTCATTCTCTGCATTTTGGTACACTCTCCACCTCTTCCTCCATCTTACCTCAAACTGTCCCATCTGCTGCTCCAGGAAGTAATCATTTTGTTGTATAGTCTTTCATGTTCTTGTTTCTTCATGCTGGGGAGGGGAGGATTTTATTTTTTTTTTTTACAGTGGAGGAGGATGACACAGCTAATGATGTCTGTGTGTATGTGTGTGGGGTCTGTTGGAACTATCAGTGAATGGAAGGCCTGAAGTGTCTAGCATGCCTCTCCAGTTCCTCTCACTTTGTCACACTGAATTATTGTCAGTGCAGCTTTTGGCCACCTCAGGCTGGAAAAAAGCAAAAGGCCACTTTGCGAGTTTGCTCAATCTCTAGTGAGAGCCATATCACATTGGTTGATTTGATCCAGCATGACAATGTTTCATCCAACTATCTCTGTTCTCCCACTAACAAGTGTTAACAAGGAGACCGTTATGTTCAAAGATTTCCTCCTCATTGTTTGTCAGTGTTGCTCATGCTGACCAAGCCTAACTTCAGTTTGATCTTAGATCAGAAAAGAAATACCTCTATTTTCTCACACCCCATCTAATCCACCCTGACAGATGTTTATGGATAATTAATGTTTTGTAAGTGGCCATAATGCTTGCTGTGGTATTGTAGCTGTTAAAGCCCTCTGTGGTCTTCTTTTGCTTGTGATGGTAGCTGACCTTGCTAAAATGGCCGTGTGGATGTGATGGAGATCTGAATCATTTCCAGGAAAGTGCCACTTAATAAAAATATTAGTTGATTTCCTGTTAAAAGTGTGCATGAGAACACAGCCAAGAATGGTATTTTAAAGAGAGTAGCGCTATAAAAGCACCACTGAAGTGTAGAGTCATCCACAGTGTTGACCGTGAGAGTGGTTTTTCACTGGACCCCCGTGTCTGCGACGTCTGTGGCTGCCAGTCAACCAGAACCCAAATCTAAGGGCCAGTACAATGCAGTGAAAATGATTTATCTCAGCTCTAGCTGACTTTAACCCCCACCCCAGCAAAGGGATGCTTACTTATCTGATTACGGATTTTTATTTCCACAACTTATATTTGGAGAAGCAACAGAGCATCTTTACACAGACAATATCCAAACAAAGTTAGCCACAGCTTCAACTAGTCTATCTGCATCTGTCTATCTGCACCAACGGGAGATATCAGAACACACAGGTACCTACAAACACACACATGCAGACACATTTGTGCTGTCTGCATTGTTTTGCCAGACCTGTAGGTGTCTGGGGCCCACTGGAGACATCATGGTCGTGGGAAAGATGTCTTCCCATCAGATGGCAACTGTGTGGTGTCACCATGGCTCTTATCTGAAATCTGTTGTTTTGTCTTTGTCTCCTGATAGAGACTTTCTCAGGACCAGACAAAGATCACTGCAGTATAGATAAGGATATATTTCACTGGCAATAAGAGCGTTGTATTAGAAATCATAAAGAAAATAAACTGCTGTTGGCAGCCCAAATGTTTCACTTCTTCCACCTTTTTTGCTGCAGTACAGAAAATCAGTTGGTGTCACACAGGTCTGTGCAAGAGTCTTTTTAACTACAGCAACTGGGAAATTACTTACCTACTTCGAGATGGTGGAACTTGGGTCTGTTGTTGGTCCAGATGTGAGACTGAAGACTAATCTAGAGTCGGACCCCTGACACCTGCGGTAAAAGTCAGACCAGCCGAAATTGTCAAGGTAGAAGGCAGTGGAACAGTTTTCTTGATGTTAGCTTTCTCACTTGTTGCGTATGCTGTATTCAGAAGCATACATATTCAACAAGAACAAGAACATTTCAGAAGTACCCCATCATGTTTTAGTTCAGTTCAGTTAGCACATTTGCTTAACAGAAAATGAATGGATGGATAGATTTTCATACTCTAAATGTGTCTTCTGCTCTGACAACCATGAAAGTGACATGCCATGAAGTCACTTAACCTGAGGCCCTTTTCAGAGCAGATTGCAGCATAATTGCCAGTGCTCAGGATGGTGATGATGATTGATGTTCTGTTTAATTCTTGTCAAATTCGGTCAGAAGAACTTCTGCCTGTCACCTTCTTGGAAGAGGGTCTGCCTCCTTCAGTGAAACACACCCTGAATACACAACTAACCATGTTTAAATTGCTGGAATTTTAACTGCCCCATAAGTGCTCAAAGTGTTCAGTCACTAAACAATGAAGGTGATAACGCCACAAAGGAGCAGCAAAGGTGCTGCTTCAGAAAGGCTCATAATGTAATTGTTCCTCACATTTGCCTCCTGACAGCACTGGCTTGTCTTCATTAGCAGCAATGGCCTGGAGTGAGCGTGTCAGGATGATGGGTTTTCTCTGGCTCGCCTGCTAGCATGAGCATGTGATTATGTCAGTGTGAGCTGGTGTAAGAGGTGGCTAGACAGGACGCCCCGGTGTCTTCCTGTGCTTGCGTGCGTGGCCTTAACCAGATAGGATCTTCTCTTGTTAGGTATGGTTTGATTCAATAACAGGTGAATTATTGAAAATAAAACTGGTTTGATGCTAAGAAACTTCCATAAATATTACAAAAACAAAATAATATTTGGTAACCAACAGATGCAAATTTAATAATTTAAAGATTGATGATGTCATTTTAGAAAGTAATGGAAATAAAATTTCTTGGAGTAATGATAGATCATAAATTATCTTGGAAACCACACATATAATTAGCTATTGCTAATAAGCAATAGCTTTAGCCTACACCTTTTGGGTTGTTTTTTTTGTATTTTCTTTTGTATTTATATAAATGCATGTAAATTCTGCAACCGAAATAAACACTCTAAACGCTCTAAACACTCTTGATATTTTGTGATTAACTTGTGATGCATTCACTGTCCAGCTCAACGTCAGGAAGATACAAATTAGATATTGAGGGAGATCTGGGGAGATGTACATTAGGTTATAGGTTATGATGATTTAAAAAGCATCTCTTCCTGTCTGTTTCATCTTTTCATCTAACATTGTAATAATACATGCTTCACTTCTCTTATTTGCTTTCCCTGAGCTATTATGTCCCCCTCAACTGCCTGCTCAGCCATCCCTCATTTAGCATAAAGCTCACAGGTTACTCATCTGCATAGTTCTACCATATAATTTATCCTGCATTGGATTCGGTTTTGGATTCATTAGCTGACAGTAGAAGTTAGATTTTAGGCCAGTTAACACAACTATTGAGTTGTCACAGAAAAAAAGGTACACTGGTGTCGGGGTTTTAATGGAAAGTTTTATGCTTCTGTTTTCACTTTACAAAACATTCCTGGGCCATTAAACTAGATAGAAAATATCAGCAGAGACTCAATCAAGCCATTTTCATTAAAGCAACTGTTCAGTCTTTCATTTAGAGAGATATTTATGTACAGTAGCATTAATCTCAAGGTCTTCATCTTTCAATTTCCAAGCAATGACAACAGAAAAGAGCCTATTTAACACAGTATATTGATCAATTAATGTTGACACTTATTGATGAAAGGTACTTTATCTGTATTTTAGTTCAATGATTTTATATAAATATACATAAAGGTTACAGGTTGTAAGAGGAAATATATTCAGTTATGATTAAATTTGCAAAGGTCAACACCTTTGTCATCATCCAGGACCCACATGCCATTGGGTTTCTCCCCATGACTGTGAGATGTTGAGAGCACCTGGAACATGGAGCCATTTAAAACAAAATGCATATGTTTGAATGCGGCTCTGCTGCCTCCTTCTCTCGCCCTCTTCATGTTTACTACCACGACGCTTTGCGTCACTAAACCTCTGTAGCTGTGGGGCTAATAACACACTACCAGGTATCCGCGGCTCAAATCTCAGGAAGAGGAAGATTGTTGGGGCAGAGCAGCGAGGGTTAATATTCTTGTCAAATTCTTCACCAAAGAGGCCACTTTGTTTGGGGAAAAAGATCTGGGTCTTTCACGCCCTGGCAACCACTTGCCCCTCTTGAGGGAAAGGAGGTTAAGAAATGTTGCGCTAATATGTAGCTGTTGTAATTCTAAACCAATATATTTGTATAATATCAGCGTTGTACGGTGAAATTGAAATGAAATGTTGCTTGAATTTTGTTTTCAGACCAATACAACCTTCTGCATCATAGACGTCAGTCTTTAAAAGCTGACGAGAGCAGACAGGATTTTTAACTGGTTGTTATTTTAGAAGCGGAAAGTCAAGAGGACAACACCCCAAACAGCCCTGACATGTTGGGATTCTAAATATATCCAGCTATCAATAAGGAAACCTAAAACCGTCTGCTTATAACTTGGCAGTGCAGAGTGTTTAAATCCAGGTGTAGCCGGCTTTCACCAAGTGTGTATCGGTACATTTATAATAAGGCCTGATCACAGCAAATGTCAAAGGTCAAGGTCAAAGAGTGGACCGCTCCTCGTGCTGCATTAAAAAGACACATGTAAGAAGTTATATCAACAACTGGGATGGTTTCCGAAGGTGGAGGAATCCCAACTAAACAGCTTCCAGCTCTCTTCCTCTCTCTGCTGTTGACAATCCAGATAAATACCACATCCGTCAACGGCCGCCACTTACCGCAGGCGACAAAAGCGGAGTCAGGTTGCTGCTGCGCTTCAGCGGAATCAGGAGAAACTTGACACATGATGGGAATTTCACTCAGACCGAGATCTTAACGCACATTCATGTGATCAAACCATGCTGATGGTGCAAACAGACTGAGTGGTTTAGATGTGTAGACATCGATCTGGTGCGTATGCATTGTGTCATGCTATGACACCGTTTAACGCGTCTTTACTGTCTGAAAGCAGGTTCTCAGTCTATCATTATGTGCACTGAGTAGTCCACTCAATCCTGCTGCTTATACCGTGAGTAGGAACTACAAAGTGAAGGTGTTTCTCTGTTGCTACCTTCCTCTAACAGGTTTAGCACACACTTGCATCAGAATGCTGGATGCACAGATAAATGACGGGCGCCATCAGAGCGTCAGCGTATGTTCCTTACAGAGAAGACGCTTCCACTCTTTTGCTCCTTACATCATCCTCTGAAGGTGTTTGATCCTGATGCAATTCCTTTCATTTTCTTCCCCGCTTTCCTCAGCTCCCTGCGTCTCCTCACATGACTGTCTTTCTCATGTCTCCAACATTTAGACACTACCTGCTGGTAAATAATACCGAATGCCAGGTGAGAAAAGTAAACAGGCCCTTGAATATCACTTTATCAACAGGAGTGTCTGTGAGAAGAAAAACAAGGCCTGCATTGTTTATTTTCTTCTTTTCCTCATCTGATTGTGCCCGGAGGAGAGCAGATAAGGATTAATGATCTTATTAAACCCAAACGGACTCCCTGACAGATGTCTCATTAAGAATTAGCGTGTTTGGAGTCCTCCACTGTGCAGGTGAGTTGTGTGGCAGCCTGCTGAAATGACGCTTGTCCGTCACAAAGAGCCAAACAAACACCAAACTGATGGCTACAGTGTCATGGAAATTATGAAAAGAAAACGTTTTTTCTTTTTTGTTGAGCTAATGATTTATAAATACTAATGCTTCATTTAACTCTTGTCAGCAACAGACACACTGAGTAAGTAAGATAAACCAGAGGCAGTCTAACATCAAATATCTTTATGCTTTTCCTCTCTATTTTTCCTTCTCCAGAACTCAGTTTGGCCTTTACTTTCCCAGCTGTTGTGGTCTGTTGTGCTTTTGGCTTGTTTTCTGGCCTGTTTTGGGGTTTTTTCTTCCCCCCTGTGGCCAGGGGTGGGGAAGAAAGCGGGGCGCACCTGATGCTCATCACCAATCACCCCCTCCATAAAAGAGCGGCTCAACCGCCACTCCTTTGCCAGACAATTCTGTCTCACTTGGTAGAGCCAGTCTAGCCTTGCAGCCAGACTAAGACGTTTTTCCAGTGTTGTCCACGATCCAGTTGAGACCTGAATCTTTTTCAGGCCTTCACAGATTTGTCTGCTGCAGCTCCCGCCTGTCCGTGTTTACAGTGCCCTTTCGGCCAGCCTCCAGCGGCCACAGCCAGACATGGACGCCTTGAGTTTTTAGAACATTTTTTGTGTCTCTGATGAGACAATAAACCCCTTTTGAACCGCACCTCTGTCTCAGGCCATCTTGGGTCCAACAAAACTTAGTCTTTAGCACCAGCATCAGTTTTGTGTTTGTAGAGGTGTTAAAGTTCGCTGAGTTATCGAGGCAGAGCTCTAACTTCCCATCAAGGTCAGCCATTGTTCTGCTTCACAGAACTGTGCTACAATCACACAGAGGTCCTTTCCAAGCCCTTGGCATGGCTGCACACACCGTCTGATCTATATCCACTTTCAAAATGCCGTCAGTGCCAGCAAGGGCGTGTTTGTGTGTCTGCGTGTGAGGAGAGAGGTGAGGTGGAGTGCCGTTCTACAGGTTAAGCGTTCCCTTGTGCGGTGGCTAACCTGCTGACAGCGTCTTTCCACTACGGAGATGCAGAACAAGCCCAGTACATAGCTTCACACACACTCAAACACATGCAACCGTTTACTGTACAGACACACCTGGAGGGCTAACACGGCTGTACGCGGTGTGTTGATCCAGCCGGCAGCTGCTGCCAACATCCCATCAGCACACTTGAAACGTGCCAGTGTCTCCACAGTCCATCCTTTTTATAGCTCTCCTGTTCAAACCTGTCTGATATGGTCATGTATCAGGCCAAAGGCTATCAGAACATTGCCAGAGGCTGGTGCAGCATTATCTGTCTCTTTTGACCTCTAGACTGACTATATCTGTTGTCATAACGACAGTCATACGCATCCGTATTTTGGATTTAGCGAAGTAACAGTAGTTTGTGAACAGTTGTACAACTGTAAAAGATAAGCTTTTTGATTTGATTTTCATGTGTTTTACAGTAGTGATTACTCATATATTTATGTATTTTGGCCATTTAAAATGAGTGCATTAGATCTGGTCCTGGGAGGCCAGTGGGCTGGGTGGGCTGGATCCAAATGGTAGAAGCAACATGATGTAATGCAGGAGCAACCTCTGTTCTGAGGTCAGTTTGATGACAGAAGTTGATTTACAAGGATTACAAGCATGACAGAAATGTTAAAGATGGATTAAATTGAAAATTAGCTCCAGGAAATGTTCAAATGCAGTAGTTTTTCATCTTTGGTAATTTAACGTTTAGTTTTAATAAACCAAATTCATTTTGGAGAATGCACTCAAGATGTTGTGTTTTGGGTTTAGATGAAAAATGAAAATCGTGTGTCAAGTAATTGCTGCATACAAACATCCAGTGGAGCTGGAGTGGAGGTGTGAAGTTAGCACATAAATGTTTACTGGACCAGCATGTGAAAAATGAGTTACAGTTGAGAGGAAGGAGAGCTACTCTGGTGCTGTTACACGCCCTCCGAGGGTCAGGCTGGATGGAACACCTCTTAGGGAAGAGTGTCTCTTAAATATGAAACATTATGTGCTTGAAAGAGCTAATGTATTTTATGTGTATAGACCTATGCTGTATATATATATATATATATATATATATATATATATATATATGTGTGTGAGTAATCAACTATCAAGACATTGAAATGGTCCAAAACACAAACATTGGAAGCAAATGTCAGACAGGCAGGTACAGGTACGGGTTCATCCTCTAACGCTAACAGGGCTAAAAATGCCGATAATTTTATTTTTTTTTCTGGTGATTATGACGGATGGCCAGACCTCAGCCACCCAGATTCACAGAGAAGCCTCATATAAGAGATTCTGGTTTACACCCATTGACCCTCCACATGCAGACAGCATTTTATTCTCTGCCAACACTCACAGGCCCTCCTCTGTGTGCTGATTAGGCTGCTGAAGTGTGATCCGTTATGTGGGTTGTGTTTGGATGAAAATACAGCAGGAGGTGACACAACATGACACATTGCTCGTGGAGCAAGATCATTAACTGCCATCATTATGCTCACTGCCTTAAAAACACATTTAAACACACAGCTAAGTAAATACACGGCCTGGACATGCAGTTTGTGTTTGTGAGAAAGCGACTGAGGTCGCCTCTGAGCATTCATTTCTGCGTTTGTGAATATCCTGTGTTTGTGTTTGTGGCTGGAGCTGGATGGAGACTGTGACAAACAAAGCCACATTCATCAGTGCTGGGCTGCTTGTTAGTGCAGCGTTTCTCCCCCTCATGAAGTTCCTTCTTCAGTTCCCTCAAACCTTTTCCCTTGTTAATTCATAGCTGCTCTGGGAGAAAAGGCCAGAATAATCAAAATTCTCCCTGCATGTGCTGTTTGATGCATCACTTTATCCACTCCTCATCGTTCTATCCTGCTGATCTAAGTGAGTCTGGAGACAGATACAGTAGCTGGATAGTATCAATCTCACACAAACACAACAAACAGGCACCAGGCAACAAGTAAACACACTTCTGTAAGATGTGAGATTATCTAAACTTATATCTCTTTTACTTCTTTATCCACTTTATCACTGCGTTTTCTTGCTTCCTTATCTGCAGACCTCAAGAACAGTGTGCATGAAGACAGGTTTGGAAAGTTTAGTTCATCTGAATTTACATTTTACTGTCAGCGAAAGAAAAGACGGTGATGGCGCCTGAGACGACGACGTGATGGACAGATTGTGTGATGACAGGACGTGTGTGTGGGGGGTTGCCGGGCGAAGGCGTCAGGTCTGACAATCAGGAGCATTTCTGTCTCCATCATATTTATACCTGTCTGTGTGTCTGCTGCAGCAGGATCTGACCCCGACACCAAGATGCTCACATGATACTTTCCAAAAATACATATTTCAAGACATTTTCCCCATAATTAATGCAATTATGCAACTCTAATAGCCTTTATGCATCTATGTTGTACTAAATTAGACTATATCACTATAGAAAACTGTATTTATTACACTGATTGTGTTGTTATTGGATGCATGAATGGTAATTGTAATGAAAAAGGACGCAAATATGATCACATTGATCCAGCCGTGCAGCCTTGTTGTTCAAAAGACAAATGATCTGAAGTGAAAGATGGGCATCACATGACATTCACTCCTACATTATTTAGCCAACATGTCCTCTTAAATCCCCCCTCTGAAGCCATTTACACTCAGGTTACAGCTCTGCTCTTGGTGCTTGTGCGTGAACCCTGTGAAAGTTGGGAAAGCAGGACTTGTAAACGTCACTCCAGCTTTTGTGGTTCATCCATCCACAGGCCGTAATACTCTGTTTTTTCTGAGGGTGAAGGAGGCCCATCTGTCTGCCCCGTCACTGCAGCGTTCCCTCATTTATCTGTCAGCGATTCGGCTCACTGAGTTAATGGCAACCTAATTCCCAGCGTTCGTTCATTCATTCATCGTTTACTCTCGCTCAGGTGTCGCAGACTCACCATAGAGCTGTGATTTAGTGCCTGGAAACTTAAGTGGGAAGAAAAGGACTTTTCCTCTTCGTGTGATGATTGATCGGGGGGGCTGTTTACACATAGTGAGGAGAGACTAAAGACTAAAACCTCACGGATCTCTCAGTCGGCCTTCTCTCTGGTTCTGATTCTTTCCTTCTACCTGTAACAATCTGGCCACTGTCTGCAAATATGCTCCCAATCCTCGTTGACTGAGGCGTTTCTGTTCACTGTTGGATCGTTTTCTGTCCAACCCATTAGTTTGATGGATTGTTAGAAAATAGCTGTGACCAAGAATAACAGTTTTAAGCCATTTTAGGCTGCCTTAAATTTACGTCACCTACAATTAAACGTACTGTAGACTGTAATTTGAATTACTGGGTTAAAAACAAAAACAGAAAACCTTAATATGAAATAGCTACAACCAGTTTTTAGTGTATAAACAGCCATCCATAATATTAATTTGTGCTCTTTATGGGTTATCACAGTGGAAGATACTCAGGTGATGTGAAAACAGCGTCTTTGCAGCAGCCATCATTCATCTGAAGGTCATTTTTAACTGCTTCATAGTTCCTAAATTGGCGACACCAGTTAGCTATCTGCCAATCTTTCAGTTTGGAAGTGGACTTTATTGTTCCCTCTGGAATTTGTTTGTTGCATCAAATGGTTTTTATTTCAGGAGGAACAGCTTAGGACACATTCCTGCGAGCGAACAGGTGGGCTGTTATCCTCTCACCTTTAAACTTTCAGCTCGGCTCAGGCTTTGCTCAGGCTTCTTCTCCAAAGTGCCATAAACATGTTTGTTGACGGTCAGAGAAGCTCATGTTCCTCACGCAGTCAGTACACGGTGTCATACAATCCCGTTCAATTTGGAGCTCTAAATTATCTTTTGGCGTTCTTGTCACCATCTCTGCCACCCATTTAGAACATTCTTTGTCCCCTGCTGATTTTGATCTGCAGCGGTAACTGCTGCGGTGCGATAAGAAGCGGAAACTTGCAGGCCGCTTTTAATTACCCTCCACGTTTGACAAAGAAAGACGACGCCCTACGATGCAGATCTGACCCAGGGATTTTTGATGAAATCCGTACTTGTTCTGCACGATGTCAACAAGCACATTTGGCACAGTTTGACTAGACCCAGCTCGTGCTACGCTGAAGCGAAAGGCTGCCACAAGCTGCTTTCAAAGGGGCACGCCTCCATCTTGGATATCAGACGCTTGGCACTGGATTCACATGAGTAACCCAGGGAGGAATGCAAAGGAAAAAAGATGACTCCACGTCACATCACCTCAGATTTCATTTTTAAACCAGGGATAATTCATAAACAAGACTTCCCTTTATTGCTCTTTCAGAAAATATGAACTCTAAATGTCTATTTTTCCCTTTTCCAGGCTTCTTGTTGAGATATTCTCCAGGTTGTCGGTCTTCATGAATCTTCCCACAGCCGCAGCTGACAGACTGACATCTGAGAGCTTCTGTTTTTGAAGGATGTGCTCTGAAATTCTGTCTTTTGGCGCTTCAGAGGTTTGGAGCACATACGCATTGATGTTTTTCTCTTAGTCTCACACAAATGTTGCCAAGTGTTAACAGCTTGTCGTTATTGATTATACTGAATTCACATCTGCATAACACAGTAACAAGCAGTAATATAGAGTTAATATGTGATTCATTATTTGCTGTTAAGGCTAACTTGGGCACTAGGTGCATAATGCATTACTTTGTAATGATTTCTGATTAACATCTCAGTAGAATTTAAGCTAATTTTAAGCTAATACTTATTATTGTATCCGTGTTATAAAGTGTTATTATATTCATCCTTTCCTTCCCGCAGTGTCTCTGACCTAAATACAGCAAACAATTAACATGTGATGAAGAAACAAGCTTTTTTCCCCTCATCGCCACTGTCCTGCCTGTGGCCTCTTCTATCATTACTCCCCAACTAATGTTGTGTCATCTGAAGCTGTAATATTATAGGAATAAGCCGGCGGTGGTGTTGCCTTCTGGTAACAATTCATCAGCTGTCTGGCAGAGGCGTGGACGTTTGCGTTCAGCGGCAGCATCTGGTTAGGAGGTTAATTGAGGGCGATTAAGGTGATTAATTAGTTGTTTGAAGTAAAAACAGAAGACAGAGCAGCTTGTGTTTCAGAGGAAATCTTTTGGGGAAATGAATCATCAGTGGCAGGAGGGCAAGACGACTAAAGACACGAGGCTTTGCTGTTTATGTTCTGCTGGAACTATGGGCTCAGTGGCAGAACTGCTGCTGCTGGCTTAAAACGACGTTTTTAACTGGGAATCATTTATCATCCCTGTGTGGTTTCAAATATACCATGAAAACGCATCTCTTGTGCGTTATTTTACCAAAGATGGCTGAAATCTTTCAGCAAATATGGATAATAGGTTTTGGATTATAGGCACACACATACACACACACACACACACACACTCACACATGTAGTGTATTTGTAGAGCCTGAGACTGTGAGATTGACTCCTGTGTGTATCCTGCAGAGTGACTGCAGACAAACTCCAGCAGTAACTCCAAATAAACGTCAGTTACCAGGAAAAGACTGAATATTTATTTGCATTTCAACAACTCTAGGTCTTCTTAAAATGACTTTTACTTCTTTGTTCCACCTCTTCTGACTCTGAGGCCTGCTGAGAAGAACAGTTGATTTATAGCATCGTGTAAGTGCAAAATGGGTCGTCCACTGGTGCACAATGAGAATGAGATTGAATAGAGTCAGACTTCAGCAGAGAGCAGTCATGCAGACACCAGTTTAGAAGAACGAATCCAACCCTGGTCTCCAGTCAACCCACACGCCATCTCCAGACGTCATCTGCACTTGATCGTCACATTTGGGATGGTTTCAACCCTAACCGAAATAGTCATTTCTCAGGTAAATAATAAGATAAGAACTTAATTTGCAATATCACTGCAGATATTGTAATTATAATTCATACTTGATAAATAGATGAGACTGAAAATGATCATTTGTGGAGTTAGCCTGAGAGTAAGAACCTGTCATGATCACTGAGGGATTATGGAACAGACAGTTTGCTGACAGACAGACTGACGCTAACATGAAGTAAACACTTTATGTGGTAACTGCCACTAACACATTTTACCGCTGAGATTTAGAAAAACATCTTTTCACTATTTATTTATTAAACCTTTGTCCACTGACATCCTCCCTTCCCCTTCATCTCTTTGCCTTGGATCTGCTGTGGTCCAGGGGGTTTGTCTGCAATAAAAGTAAATGCTTTTAAAACATCTTGCTGATCTTGGCAGGATGCAGCGCAGTTCTGGTTATATTGAGCTCCGGGGTTCCTGCTATCGTGGCATCGAAACTTGCCCACACATTTCCTTGAACACTTACGATTCCCTCCCTGCTCTCTGTTCATGCCAGCTGTTATTCTTAAAAAGTCTGTGAACCTGACATCAAAACAGGGTTTTATGTGTCTTTCCTGGCCTCAAATAATCAATCACATGTAAGATGGGTGCCAATATGTTAGCATTCGGGGGGTGGGGGGGTTCACGAACGAGGACATGAATAATGAGAAGGTGGATCAGATTACCAGGAGTCAGTACGTAGGCTGTTTGAATCTGCGGAATTTTCTGCGAAATAAAACTCAATGCAAGCTGGGTAAACACTGCTTTAATGGTCGCACACTGAGGACTGTTTTTGCATTGATGTTATTGCTACCACCTCCGGATCGCAGCGTTCCTGCACCGGCTTTGCTTGCTTGGGTTCAGCTTGTAAAGTTTCAGAGGCTGTACTGGACACAGAGAGACCCTTTAAATCAGCTCAAACAAAGAGCAGATGCTGGGCTTGTACTGTCCAACAAAAAAAGATATTTTCCTATTTATATTTTTGGTCTCAGATAACGCGGGCCACAAACGATCCCTGTTTTCAGGTGACGTGTTAGCGTTCGTTAGATTGTGTTCATGCTGCGCGTGAAACAAAAACAATCGCAAAGGGGATGACTGATGTGGGACGTGTTCCTCGTGTTAGATGAGGAAGGTCACGTGGGAGCAAGAGATTCTCACAGGAGGACATGCATGCATGCAGGAGGGGACAGCCCCTCCTCAACAACTGAACACATGCATGTTAAAGTTCAGTCACTTCTGAAGGAATGATGGTTAAAATGTCCTTTTCAAGAGCTTAAACTTATGTCCTCCTAATATGGGTTTTCTTTTGACTTGACATTCTGAAGAGCCAAATGTGCCAGATCTTTAGAGTAATAAATTTAAAAGAGTGTTATAGTTCGGTGGTACTCTATTCTCCAAGTCAACATCTTTTCAATAGCATAATATTTTCAGGAGGGAGAGAGGTGAGTGAAAGTGCAGACTTGTGGTCTGAGGTGGTTTCTAATATTGCAGAGGTAGTTCTTCAGAGGCCAAGCAGCACCATGTGATGGTAATTGGATCGCAACACAGCTGCAGCGTTAGCCGTCCCCAAGGCTGCTGGAATAGCGACAGGGCAGCTCTGCACACATTCAAGCACACAAACACTGTACGTGCACACACCAGGGCATGGAAAAACCCACCAAGCACAGGATGAGGGTAAGTGGGCAGGCAGGCACGGGAGAGAACTCTACCCTGCCTGTTTCAAAGATGTTTTTTAAGCCGTGAAATTTCTTATCCAGCCAAGACAGTGTCAGTTACACACAGGGCCGTCTTTGAAAGAGGACTGGTGTGTTTGCTCTTCGGCTCAATCAAGGGTGGTGGTTCTAGTGGTGGGCTGCCCGGAACCCGACTTTAGTCCATTAGGAATGCCTGTGTCAGAGGGCAGACAAGGTGTTTGTTTTCTATTAAAGTCGTGCTTTTACCGATGGCCAGTGCCGCGTTTCATTGCATGGTGCAAATGGTAAACCTTGTTGTTCTTCTCCTCTATCTGAGACATCATCCATCCATCCATTCCACCGTGTTTTATATTCTCCAAAAAGCAGAAAAAGTGAGAGAAGAGGCAAATCAACGAGCAAGAATTCAGCTCTTCATTCCTGCTGCAGGATGATCATCATAATAGATATATGTATATTTATGCATGCTATATATAAATCTGTGGTATATGTCACTTTCTGTTTTCTGCATCTTTCTCTGCCTGAATTTTCATTATTATTGGGTGACATTTGTGCTGCTGCACACTGTGTGAATGACTTGAATAAATCAAGAAACAATATTTTTTCCCCCTTTTGTTAAAGATAAAACTTCCCTGAATTTCTAAAATCTCATCTACAATATAGGCGCTTATGTGTTCCACTGTTGAACAAAAAACATCTTAAAACTAAAATAAATCCCTTTTCTTTTCTTGGCTATTCAGATCAATGAGCCTGTTGTGTGTCTACCACACTCATTATCACTCTCCTCTTGTTCTGCCATTTTTCCAGTTCTTCCTGATAGTCTGTAAAATGAAAATGTGAAGATCTGGATTATGGGAAACCGCCAAAGAGAAGCTTTTCCATCCCTGCGTAGGGTGAAATCAATCCTGCTGAAATGGAAATGAGGGCCGATGACAGAATGAAGAGCAAAACACAGCAGAGGTGGGCAGCTAAAAGCCAGGGGGTGAGTGGGGGGGGAGGGGTGTCGTTAGACATCCAGAAACATGTTTCAACCTGTTGAAACCGCTTTGTCAGCAAGCTGGCCTGAATCCAGTATCCCCTTCCACGTGTCCTCTTCCTCCCCCGTCCTCCCCAAGCTTACAATGGGAAACATTAATAAACTGGGGTTTGTTGATTGAATCAACTCTTTCAGAAGAGCACGGAGCCATGAAGATAATCTGTCCATGGCAGGACAAATTCAGACAAGAATGTTAGAATGTCAGCAGCATTTCAATTCCTGGCTTTCTTTAAAGCAGTCACACACCTCGGCGGACACTCGGAGGAATGAAACATGGGGGAACGAGCAGAGGAGAGGACTGATTTATCTCCTCTGTTATTCTTCACAGAAGTCATTATCACCTCTGTGTGATGGATGCTTACTTTTTATTGCAGTGAAAAATGGCAATCGGAGAGGTTTGCTTTCGAGCTTTCAGCCTCATCTTTCTTTGCACCAATCTTGCCTGTCTGCATGTGTGTGGAAAGAGCTGGAGAAAGGCATGTTGATATGCTGGTGATACAGGCAAACAAAGGTACGGAGGAGCGCGCTATCGCTACTGCGTTGACGCCACGAGGTCCACAGTTGTCAAAAGTATCTGACCTCCATCTATGAGGGATCGCTCCAGAGAACAAAAAAGGGGGGAGTGGTTGAGGGGAGAAAGGTAGATATAGATCAGATGCATGTTCAAACAAACTCATGTCAGGCTCAGCATACAAAGAACAATGTTGCCTGGGCAACGCTGGCTCCCAGAGTTTGGTGCGTGCCATCGGAATTCTTTTGAATCCGACAAAATATCTGAGGGAAATGTAGGCACATTGTGATTTTATTATATATTATCGTTTCAGGTGAAGTTACTGCTAATTTTAAAGAGAGACCATAGTCAGATCACACGTTTGATATATTTGATATATTTTTAATTAGTAAAATATAGAACATTTTGAGAGAAAATACAAAACAGTGGCTTTTTTCTTTTTATAAATATATAAATTTACTGCAAACCGCCATCTACAGCAACCTTTTATAAATGGAACATTTCTTTGACATGACGCAAAGTGCACGTCATTGCCATTAGCTTGTCAGGCTTTCAGCAAAGCCTCTACAGAGAATGGCAAAGGCTTCGCTGCAGGAGACCCACCTGGGTCACCGTGAGGGCTCTCGCCTGAGTCATCGCCAGCGCCTGCTGGGTCCATGTGAAAGTCTGAGCACCAGGCCTCCGCTGATCTCAGCCCAGAGGTTCTGTTGGTTTCACTGATGTCCTGCCCACTAATCAAGACCCAAGCTGATCCAGAAGCAGAGCAAGGGTTTGCAGAGGAGCCATTTGAGTCCATTAATGTTGGTTTGACAGCCTCCAGGCCTGATAAGGAGCTGGCACGATGCTTCTCCTGTGATGTCGGAAGTCTGAGCGCTTCATCGCTGATGTTGCAGATGTTCTGGAACGCATCTTGTCTGGACTGTTCTAAACTTTGGTAAAAGTCGGTGCACTCTGCAGGGGAACAGCTTTTTAGGTGGAAGAACTGATAGAACTGGAAGTCACACTCATACATGGGCTTGTATTTATATACAGACACATAACCAGACATCAGGGGGTCTCTATTGATGCCACAGCAGTCGAGGTTTGGGGAGACAGGCAGAGGGACGGGGGCAACCAAGGAACCAACAGCAGGGTAGGTGAGCTCATTCGGCAGCTCTCTCTGTCTCAGCTCCTTCTCCAGCATCACGTTCTCCAGCTCCTTGTCTGCAAAGGCGCGTCTCTTCCTCATCCGCGCGCTGATGGAGGGGCGCGGGAAGCATGTTTGGTCACGCTGCGTTTGTTTCGACCAACAGGGGGACTCATTATCCGGCGGGAAATCCGTGCCTGTAACATAGATGCAGGCAGAATCATCTGTCAAAGTCACATGAAGAAGTAGCTGCCGTGTTTGCTACTGCATTTAAAAAAAATCTTTGTTGATTTATTGCAGCCTGATAATGCAAGTTAAAATGAACAACCTGGCTTACACTTTTTTTTATATATTAAAATAAAAATGCACTTGGTATGGTGTGATTTTCTGTGTTAATGAAAGCAAGGATGTTGATTTTACCCTGCAGGAGGCTCTTGGTCAGCATGCTCTGCTCAGCTGCTCTGGTGTAACACTGACGCGAAGCCTTACGCAGGGATCCTGCACACCTGAGCCTGCTCTTACTCTGAAAAAAAGAAAAAAAAAAAGAAAACAGGGAACAATTAGACACTTGGACATGCTCATACAGCACTGGGGCCAAGTTTCAGAGGTAATTACATTTTGCTTTATGGAACGCGAGAAAAGCTAATGTTAAAAGGCTATAAAGGCACTGGCAGTGTAGAGTTATCCTGAAGCTATTTATAGGCTACAGTTACATTAGTCCCAGATGTCGCTAATATTTGCTAACAAATCTGAACCTAAAACAATTCTTCTTATTTTACAGTTTGCATCAATTAAATCTGACTTCTTTTGGCAAAAATCAGTTTTCTTGCATTATTATTATTGTTGTTATTATTATATGGAGTAATTACTAAAAGAAACAACAAAGAAATGTTCAAAAAAGTACAAAGGAGACTTAAAACAGGCAATTTTTATTTCATTAAGGATTAAAAAATCTCTGCTAGGACAGCGTAAGAAAATACATGCTTCTTTATATTGATATTCTGCCTGTTTCGTGGTTTTGGACGGACAATAATCACCTCGTTGTTGTCGTGGTTGCTGCAGTCTGGGGTTATGGTTAGGGCTCCTTGTGCTCTCCTCACCTCCGCCGCTTGCTGTCGCCTCAGCGCGACCTGCGCGGCCATGACGCGCTGCCGCTCCACCACCAGCAGGCAGCAGGCGCAGCGACAGTCCCTCCAGCGGCAGAAGCGTTTGTGGCCTTTCAAGCAGGAAACAACTCCATGGTTCCGACAGCGGGCGCATTTGGGGCTCCGGGACATCTTGCGTGGCTTCTGCTGGTGGCGATCTAAAGACAGACACGCTTTCTTCTCCCCTCCGTCCCCGCGGCAGCCGCACTGCCCGGCGCATCCGTCAGGAACGGTCACGTCAGTAGGTTTCTTGGATTGGGGTACGTCACGGTTTGCACTGGTCTCCAGCCGTGGGCCTCCTTCCAAATGAGAGGACATCTATGACTCAGAGCGCTGAAATCCCACTTTTAATCCGTGCTGGATGAGGTTGCTGCGTTGGGAAGACTTTTGCGCAAAATATGAACAAAATATTCAAGTCTTTCACAACTTTTTCTGAAGGTTTGCTGCTGTTATTGTTTAAGTAGCATTTTAAAGCTGGAAATGTTTTTCACTGAATGCTAAAATGTTGCCATTAAGATTCTGAGGTAACTTTACGCAAGCGTTAACAACAGTATTCAGCAAACAAAAGTCAGTGGCCCACTTTAATTGCTATTAACATTTTCCATTTAAAAATCTTTAAACTGACGCATTAATAGTTGATTCCAGGGTCAACGTGGCTGCGCAAAGCAATAGTCCCGGTATTGAACAGGTGGAGTTCCGTGTGAGCCTGGAAACTTTGCAGCCTCCGCATGCTGAGAATGTCGAGCCGTCTCAGCTGCTCTCTGACTCTTTTTCCATGAGCATATGCAGACCGGGCTATGGTCCGACTCCTGGCGTGGGACCGTCGGTGAAGATGAGCCCGTTTGCAGCAAAAGGCAACATCTTGTCCCTATAAACTCCCCTACCTGCCAGGTCCTGCCCACCTTCGAAGATCTTCTCATCTTTCATCTGAGATTTAGGAGTGTAAGTTGAAGCACAACGGTAGTCAGATAAATCATTTGAGGGATACGATTGACATTTAAAGCAGAAAATCGACCCCAAAACAAAAATAAGTAAAGGACATGACGCACTGTGAACGCATGCCAGGAAAGAACAGTTTCAGGAGGATTGAGGGATAGAACGAAAAAAGAAGAGTTAGATTTTCTTTACTGATTAATCTCAGAATTTATATTCATTACTTTAATACAAAACAGTGCAATACTTTGGTCTTGATGTTACTGGTGTCGTTATGGTCTAAAACGGATAATTATTCACAGAATGCATATTTACATTTTACATGCGTTATTTGTATATGAAAAACAATATTCTAATTCCATAAAAATGTGGTATGCTGTCAGTTCATTCAGATAAAATAAGACGTAACTGCTGATGTTTTAAACTGTTCTCTTGACCCCTCGGTGCTGAGCCGGCATGAAAAGTGTGCACCCTGCTGGTTAAATTCTGCAATTACATAAAGTAGGGTATACATATTTATTTATTTATGACTTGTAAATATGGCAGGTGTCCCATAGATCACATGACTTGTTGTAGCTAATTCTATATTTATGATCATTTCACCATACACCCAATTAATGTATATTCCAATTCATTCTTCGGGCTTTTAATGAGCAGCTTATCTGGTGTAGGCCTTATTATCACGTTTCAAAAACCTTAGGTTGAATTCAGCAGGGGTAGCGATATGATCAGCGCCTTATTGTTTGCCTGTGACATTTACATTCTACTAATGTAGGTGTAATTTTATTTGATGTCTAAATCACCTCAAAGAATAACCAGATATATTGCGTGTAAAGGTCAGTGCTTCAGCCTGTCAGAATGAATTGCATGTTTGAATTAAGAACAATTTAACGAAGAAACATTTCTAGACACTGGGTATTTGTAGAAATAGATCATTTTTTCAGCTTTTGGGGGCTCAGATGTTACAGCTTTAATCACTTGTGATCTTCATACTAGAAATAGTCAGGACCAGAAGTGCCCTGTTAAAAATCTCAGGAGGTTTTCAGCTAACAGAGTTAAAACAGTCCTCCAGTTAGTCTGGAAACTATTAGACAAAAAAATCTGTATCAGCCAATAAAGAGGCAGGTATAGGTAAAGGAAAATGCTCTAATATAACATAAACTATATAAAATGTTGCCTTCTTTTGAAGTACGATAGGCATTGCAGTATCACAGAGCAGAGAACGATACTAATTCAATAAAATTGTGCAGGGAGTTTAAAGTGAATTTAAAACGGGCTAGTCTGCAGACTTTAAAAGTCTCAAACGTGTTCTTCAGCACTGCAGCCACATCACAAAGGAAGAGCAAGAACTGCCATAACGCAGAAGCCTGCAATAATGCAAAAAACCTGATGTAATGGTGAATGTTGTTGGTTTGTCCAGTAAGCCCGAGTTATATGTCTGACAGACCATTTACCTGTGAGGCAACAGTTGTCATGCAGCTTTAACACATTCAAGAAACCTATAAATTGTCATTTTTTCAGATGAGCGACTTGGTGGATAATGTCTATGTTTGTGTGGAAACGAGCAGGTAAGCCGAATGCTAATGCCATCAGCAGCGCTGCCAGCGGCGGAGAGCATCCTGAGAGGATCCTGACTCAGACAAATTGACTGTCATCAGCAGTGACATGGTGGTACTTCGGCATTCTGGATCCACATTCCACCCTTCCCTGCACTCTCTCTGCACCCGGAAGTTGTGGGTTGTGACCATTTACTCCCTTTTTCATAGCTGAGATAGAGTTTGACAGACTCCATGGTTTCCGCCATCGGACCTGCCAACATATCCGTTTCTATCCACGTCTTCGGAGGAAACTCAAACAAAACATCAACATGGCAAACATCCTGCGTGGTACGCTCAAGCACGTCTCCAAAAGCAGAGGAGGGAGGCGGCTTTTTTGAAGCAAAAATCCTGAGCTGAATGTCAAGTCCCTTCAAAGACATCTATAAAAAGCCACTGGGCTCTGTTTCACAGCACCTTCACACAAAAGCTCTCACAACTTTATTCACCTGCTTCCCAGACACCTTGGCAGTTATCAGCACCAGGCAGAGGCCATTAAGCTGACAGCTATTTCAAGAGCGGTTTAACCTGCCCCTCAGAGTATATGCAAAGCTTGTTAAGAGGAAACAAACACTTACTAAAATAAATGCACTTCTAACCTTATCATATTTGACACATTAGCAGACACTTAGAGAATTTTTTTTTAACATGCTGTTGCTTTAGAAAACAAACACCTCCATATTAACTTTTTATAATTAAACTCCTTTAAAAGCTCTGCTTCAGGCTTTTTGACACATTACTAGAATAAGTTATGTTAATGTCGTGTACCATTGCGGTGGTGCAGTGGTTAGTAGTGTTGCCTCACAACAAGAAGGTTTGGGGTTCAAATCTCAGCACTGTGACAGTTTATTTAAGGGGTTAAGTTTCCCTAATGACAATATCTGTATGAGTTTTTGTTGATATTCATTTTTTATGCTCTTGAATGAAGCTGCCAAAAACTTCTTGGCTCGCACACTGCGCATTGAAAATGCTACTTGATTGAAATATTTGGTTAACAGAAAAACTAATTTAAGTCAACGTTTCAGACCTTTCCATGCCTCTTCATTCATCCCTTTCTGTTATAGGTGTCAGATTAGTTTGAGAGGAGCAGAAGGCCGGCCACTGTTCTCCCAACCTGTGTTGGATTTACAACTAAAGAGCAACTCGGTGCCAAAGCAGAGCTGGCTGGAGGACAGTGAAGCAATTAGGCCTCAACAAACAGGCTGTCTGATTTTCCTTTTATATTTTATCAAGAAAAATATATTTGCAGGTAACAAGTTGAAACAAAGCACTAAAGCGATTCAAGGCAATGCTGAAGGTTTAGGAAACAAGACTGATGAGGGTGATGACTATGTGTTTGTGCACAACAAAGAAGGGTTTTAGCCTGCGTCTGTATCCATGCGGGCCTGTCCAGCCTTCATGATGTGATGCTTGATGACCTGAAGGAAATCCTCTAGGAGACAGAAGATGCCTCCTCATGGTCCATTTGATCTGACACTTTGTGTGTTAACTCTTAGCCTATTCGTAACCTGAACATATCACCACTGCATTATTATTTAACTCAAAAGAAAACAAAATATATATGTGCATTAACTAAAAATGTCATTATTACCCATTTATCATTATCATTATCATTACTACCCATTTATTTATAGTTCTGTAAGAATAGAGCCCTCACAAATGCTCCCAAAGAAATTTACTAAATAATAAATTCATACATTTATCCGCCTTTATTTAAGGCAGAAGAAAGAAAAATCTGTAGTAACTGGGGTTTTATTTTAGTTTTCATTTCATTGCCCAGGGAACACTTTAATTAATTGGCAATCTGTTATTTCATGGAGAAAAAAAAGAAGCAGCATGTTTATTCTGCCATTTCCTCGAACACTACAAAATAAATATAATAAAAAGATGGCCTATTATTTAATTAAAAATGCATATATCATTATCTTGTTTTACAAATGCATAATATTATCTTTAATGCCACAAAGCAAATAAACTTTGATATATTTTCCTGCAATTCAAAGCAGTTTTTTTTTGCTCCCTGTGATCAACCCATTTTGTAATACGTATAATGAAATCTGCAAATGGTGTATTAAACTATATGAACTTAGCTTTTTACATGTCCAAATCCAGCTGACAAAGGTGTATGAAAACACAATGTGGTCAGTGTTTAATTCGCTGAATATGGAGCCTAGAGTGCAGTGTCAATGTGAAGATGAAGAGAAAATATTATAAAATGGTGCAACATTGCGAAATAAACTGATCTGACAATATGTGACCTAAATAATTAACATTTGACCCACAGCGCAACCATAGCATTGGACGTGTCAGCTCTCACAAACTCGCACAGACAGATCAAAGTTGTATTTAACACGTCTGGTCTGAGGCCAGATCAACAAAATCAATGAGAGGCTGGTGGCTCCTGCCCGACCCACAGCAGTTAGTTATCTAATCTGGATGAAAGGATCCCCCCCTCTGCAGGCTGACATCATGAGCATCCTCAGGTCGGCTAACGTAACACGCTAAGACGCTTTGCGTCTCTGCTCAGACTATTGATTCAGTCTGTGTGGGCTCAGGTTAAAGAGAGCTTTTAAATAATGCAGACAAACCTGCATCTTGCTCATGGAGCATAATGTGTTCTACAGCCTTATAGGGAAACCTATTAAATCCCTTGACATTTTTCACCTCGCCTCTCATTTTCATTCACCCCTTTCTGATGAAGACACCTGAGAGTGCACACAGGTTTCATTCGCTCTCCATCCTCCATATCTGAGTCATTGTTTTCCACAATGACATGCAATTCAAGGTTCCTCTTATTCCCCAGATGAGATGCTCATTCTGCAGAAGCAGAAGAGCAACAACCTCGGAGTTCAGCCTGTTCCTCTGCCTCCATATCTGACTGGATCTGTTCCTCCAGGTTTATTGGCTCCTTTGTCTTTTGGGCTGTCTCAGACTCTCTTGTTGCAGGTTTGAGTGTATGAAAAGTAAAGAATACCCCTCCAGACACAAAGCCAAGCACTCGATATTGTCTGATTACTAATGAGCCTCTAGATTAATGAGCTCAATAAAAACCAGAGAAAGTGCTCGAATAACTTCGGAGCAATTACAAACAGCCTGACTTCCAGTCTACCATTAAAACCAGTAATGTGCCCCTTTCAGACTAAATAACGTCACAGTTTAAATAGTCAAACATTAAACAAAATGTAGGTAGCAAAAGTCAGTTAGTTCTGTATTTGTTGGTTTTGACAGGACTGATGGAATCTACTGCCCATTTAGGACAAATGCTTAATCCTGCAGGAGTCGATGAAATGTGGATGCTAATAGCTTCTGCTGAAATTTGATTCTGGTGGGATACACCTCTGCAGCTTTAAAGCTCTTCAAAAAACCCTGGCCTTCATATGTCTGCTCTCTGAGTGTGTCCTCTGACACTAATTAGTGGATATTCGCCAACAAATATTGCCTTTGATGAGGAAGAAAGCAGGTAGTGGGAAGAAAGATGCTATGCAGCTGATTGGATGCTAATTGCGAGCCTACTCTTTGCATTCATGTATTTGATCATGTTGGCTGCATTGGTGGCAGGCACATGTGGAGTTTCTCAGTGGAAGCTGTGCCGCTTTGCAACCTGATGTCTCGTTGCTCTTCCCAGCTTGGGAAAGTGCAGTTTCGCCTTGTCTCTTCTCTCTGATGACTGTGTGTGAGAGTTGGGGAGAATATTTGTAACAGTTGTGGTACATTATAGATGTTCTCACGCTCTGCTGCTTCTTCTGCTTCTTCCATTAAATCTGGTCTTGAATCAAATTAGCTTTCCTCCATTGCTTGTCTTTTCCCCCCCTCAGTTCCACCAAAGGAACCAGCTCTATATTTTTGCCATGATAAAATACTGTAATTAATTAATACACAACTTAATATGGGAAATAAGAGTAATGTGGGGGAGAATAGCAATAATAATGATGCCATGCCACTCGCCAGAAGTGGATGCTGGAACAGAGCTGCAAACACACCACATCCTGGTGTGTTAGATGAAGAGGAAGAGAAGGAACTGAATAAACAAGGCAGAGAATTGGACATCACAGGATTTCACTTTGAAGGCTACACAGGAGAATTGTGGAGCACTGAGGATTCTACCACCTTCAAACGAAGACAGTAATGAGTTTATGATGGGTGTCAATGGAACCCAAACAACACTGCACACACCTCAACATAGAGAGACCGACTGCACCCTTAATGTATTTTTTATCTTTGATTCTAGTGATAGAGCCGTCTAAAATGATGGATTTAATCTGCTTTTTCATGTCCCCAATATTGCAGTCGAGCAAATCTGAACAGTGGCATCACACATCCGTCAAAACAAAAAAATATGATGTGACTCTTTCCATGCAGGAATTACTGCTGTGTGTCACACACGCCGGTCTGCCACCGGCATCTCCCCCCTCCACACCGCTTCACCGGCGCCACGCCCCCGGTTCAGTCACGCCTCCAGCATCGGCCAATCCGCACTGTGCCGGTCTGCCTCCAGTGTTTTCCCGCTTCTTTCAAACCGGAGCTACGCCCACTGCTCTGCACCGGAATATAAGCCCCGGTCTGGGAATGGCTCAGTGCCAGACTGTCCTCTGCGACATGTGAGACATTCCAGAGCTTATTCCCTGCCTGCTTACCCAGACTCGACCCAGCCTGTCCCTGATCTACACTCTCTGTCTGCTTTCCCGGATAACCTGCGCGCTTTCTGCCCCTGACTCCGAGCCTTTGGACTGCTGCCGACTCTGCCCTTCCCGCCTCGCTGATTCCCCGATTAACCCGACCTGCTTCCGCCCCCAACCACGAGTTTGCCTTTTCCTGCCTGTAAGCTCAATAAAGAGTTTTCACTCGGATCGATTGTGCTGTTTGGGTTCATGCCACATACCCTGACACTGTGAGGAGAAAACAAGTCTGCGAATTTGATAAAGGCACAGGACAAAATGTCTTGTAATATATACTATAGATGTATGTTATTTAATCAAATTTGCAGCAGGATCTAAAGAATAGTGTCTTAGAGGTCATTGGACACATGGGAAACAGCCTACATGATGACATGAAATAAAACAAAAAAGCATCAAATTTTGATTGAATCATGAAAAGAGGATAGTGCATCTTGCATTTCAGGAGCTGGTACACAGAAAAACAAAGAAAACAGGAGGAGCAGGGTTTTGTGATCTCAAAAGCCTGCTCATCAAAAGGGTTAGCCAACATCAAAGACAGGAATTGGTAGCAGTAATATCTTAAGGTGAGCACTAAAGATCAAAGGACAAGATATTTTACATGCAAGTGGAAAAAAAATCTTTGATTAAAATTGAACAGTGACAATAACACCAACCTTTTAGTCTTTTCACCTTCTGACCCCTATCAGGTATCTTGAGCTTTCTGATGTCTTCTACAATTAAGTTTCATTTTATCTCACTGACATCTTACCACATATTAGTTATTTGACTTTTTAATGTCATTTAAGTGTAATGTCTTCCACATTTGTTGATTAAAGGATTTAGAATAAAAATTGTTGTAGTGAACATGCTACGTGGTGACTTACTGCTATGTCCACATCCAGCCTGGCCAGTGAAAGCCCCAGGTGATGGATTCCACAGTGATGTACAATCCTGGACATGAGGACCAAATACGTCCAGGAAACTTTCTTATTTCGGAACCCAACCTTTATCTGGTGGAATCCTTCTTGGGGCATGGCAGCTTTGGAACAGTCGCAAAGTGCACGAGGGTGAATGACACGGCGGCTGTGGCGATCAAATTGATCAAAAGTTCTCATCGGATGGAGGCACTTCTTGAGGTAGGCAACAAAAAAGTTCTGCTGGTCAAAGTTTGTGCTTGTAAGCACAGTGGTACCAGGCTGTACCGGTAAAATCATTTGGTAATTATCAATCTGACATCTGTGTCCACAGATATCCAATCTGCATAAATAAAGAAACTGGACCTGGACAAGTGCAATATTGTTCGGCGGTACAGTGCTTTTGAGGACAGAGGACATTTATGTCTAGAATTTGAGCAGCTGGATAAAAGTCTTCATCATCTGTTAAAGGAAAGAAACTGTCAGCCCCTCCCTCTGAAAGAAATCAGACCAATAGTGCAGCAGGTATGTGCTCCTCCACGCCTACTGGCAGTGACTAAAATATCATCGCAAATAACTGACCTCACCCTTATGCATTTTGTAAGTTGGCCACTGCACTTGACCACTTGAAGGCTATTCGGGTCATACACGCAGACCTGAAGCTTGAAAACATCATGCTGGTAAATCATGAACAAGCGCCATTTAAAGTCAAGCTGATTGACTTTGGCCTGGCCTATGAAAAACCATCTGCTGTTTTGGGTTTAAATGTCCAAACTCGCTTCTACAGGTGAGAAACTCAAGGCATGCCTTCGTGTCGCGCTGACCGCCAGAACAATGTAGTTTTGAGTAACAGCACTGGCAATCCGTTGTTTCACCTCTCGCAGGGCACCAGAGATCCTGCTGGGTCTTCCTTTCAGTGAAGCTATAGATATGTGGTCTCTGGGGTGCACGGCTGCAGAATTGTTCCTCGGTGCCCCCCTGTACCCTGGAAGCAGCTGTTACAACATGGTGAGGATTCTTTTATCACAGACATTACGTCCTTTGTTATATATATATATTTATTTTTTTATTTATTTTTTTTTTTCCACCCTCAGATGCGGTATATTGTAGAAACTCAGAAGATGCCACCTGACAGCATGTTGGACTGTGGAGTTTACACAGGAAAGTACTTCAAGAAGGACCTCAACACTAATTTATGGAGCCTAAAGGTACCCACCAGTTCACTACTACTAAGTCCGTTCTCACTCAAACATGTTCGTTGTCCGCCTGAAGCTACTCTGAATAGTTATTCTATGTACAACACTGTTCATGCAGACTCCAGTAAAAAAAAGATGCTGTGTCATGGGAGAGAAGGATAAGCAGGCTGAACTCTCTGGATGACTTTCTGCATGTAAGTTATTTTGAAGCACAAAGACACACATAAACAACAACTAACTCTGAGAAGACGACTGATCCGATCCTTGCCGTCACTTTTCTTTTATATATATATTTCAGATCTGGCCCATCAGATCAGCATATTTTGAAGACGTCTTTGCAGAACTTGATTTGATCGTGTTTGTGGACATGGTGAAGGCAATGCTGCATCTGCAAGCCTCTTATCGCATCACACCATGGCAGGTTCTAAGCCATCCTTTCACTAGCATGTCCTTCTTTCACAACTGTGCCTCCAGCATCTAGTATGTCAATACTGTGACTTCTTCAAGACCCCTCAGATGATATCACTGATATCAGTGCTGTCTCTTTGCATATTTACGATTTGGCTGCTGATGGAATGATTTAAAGTCTTGCAGTATGTTGTCCTGCATCGAAGTCATGATCAGGGTCTTCATATCAGACAACACCACATCGACCAACCAGAAGCTCATCCCTGATTCTCCTGTATCCCAGATCATGAAATCATTCCATCCTAATCTGAAATCAGTGGGGATTTCAATCTCCCATACTGAGAACAGAACCAAAAGTGTTCCAACCAGAGCAGAGCTGTAGTGAGGAACTGTCAGAACCTGCCCCAACATTCAGTCATTTTTATCACGGAGCCAAATGGATGGATTGTGATGAAGATGAGACCTGTTGATGTGTGAACTCCGCTAGGGCTAGGTCAGCTAGATGAAGAGATATACTTTATTTTCTGTCCCAAAAGGTAAAAGAAAACCATAACATTTGGAAGAAATTATAAGATGAATTTTAAATCTGATATTTTAGCCTATACATGCATTTTTTTGTCAAGGAAAAAATGTGAAATTCCTCAATGAAGACTGAGTCGAATACATCCTTTAAGAGTAAATGTTGCTGAAACATTTAAGTAAAGAGCCACTGGAACTCGCTGCCACTGCGGCGCCATCCTGTTTTTTTATTTTTTATTTTTTTTTATTTTGTATTTCATGTACAGCATGGTATATACTTGTAAATATATAAGGTTAGCCATATTTTTATTTTTCCTCAAAAGTCTTTTATATTATTATTTATTTCTTCTATGTATGCTGCTTTATCTCCATGTGTTAATACTGCCTCAGCACTGGAATGCAATGATATCTTAGTTTGATTCCCAGTGCAAGCTTTCCATTTTATCTTTAAAGTGCAAAGTGTTTAAAAAAATGTGAAAATACCACTGTAAAATTGAGAGCACAGCAGAGCAGGAGTTATCCACTGGGACAGAAACGATAAGAATGAAGAGATGAACGGGTTTGCAGTGGAGGCTTGCAGCTGAACTCCTGGAGGAGGAGTCTGTAATGGCTGTAATGGCAAGTTTATATCTTTGACAACCAGTCCTGCTGAAATATGAATCATAAAGAAACAGAAGCATGCTCAGTATACCATCAATAAGTAAAAACAGGGTAAGGTTGACGTAAGGAGTGGTGACGGAGATGGTGGAGGTTAATTACAGTAAGCTGAAAAGGGACGATATTGTTGTGGGTTTTGTTTGAGTCAAGTGGACAGTTTGTAAAGACTGATGTCATATACACACACTCAGAAGGGAAAAAGTGAGGATAAATAGTAATAAATAGTTTGAGCTAAAATGATAAATGGTATAGTTGATAATGTAACAAAATATTGGGCTTAAAAAGTATTATAAGAAGGTTAAAGTAGTAGATTTGTGTTTGTTAAAAACAAATATGCTGTCCCGATGATAGTTTAGATTAGCATTTATGGGGTTAGTAGGTTGCCGGAACTTCAGGTACTCAGGTGTTTCTGCACGGACTAGGTAGGTGAAGGACAGTAAAGGCGAACGGCCTGGTGTAAGCTTAATAGTTAACAAATCGTATAATCTTGTGATGGGTGTCTACTCAACGGTGCAACGTTTCCAAGTTGCATATCGAGAATGTCGAGAAGTTGTGACTGTGCTTTGTGCTAATAAGATAGGAGCTATCACGGGCGATATCGCTAAGATAACCAGGCCTTGGCCAGCTCACTACTCGTGTGCCGACGTTTGAGGACTGAGTTTAGCTCTACCAACTAAACGAACCAGAAGGTTCCTGCTGCTTCGACAGGGAACAGGTGAAACCCAACCTGCGCTTCCCATTACTCGGACGGACGTGAGAGGGAGCATGAGTCGCTGCAATTTCTGTGTGGAAGGCCGAGTTGTTGCTGGACACGGCGTGAACCAATGACAACAGAATCCACCGCAATTAGGAATAAGAAGGTACCATAATTATTTTTTATTTTGCTCACCAGGGAGCCCATTGGTCATAAGGTTCTGAACTGCACCCGTGTTAAGCAACGATCCAGGCTTGCAAGGGAACAGTTTTATTTAGGTGTGTGTGTGCACTTCCACAAAAACATGGATTTGTTGTCTGTTCAAATGATATTGAAGTGTGTTACTAGAGTTTATAACTGACCCTTTTGAGTTAAAGAGTATTTGAGTTTTCAGTATTACTGCATATTATGACACCAGAGCATTATCCAGAGAAACTGGTCACTTTTATTTTTGAAGCCTTAAGAATAATTTAATTTAATTGTTTTTTTTTTTTTTAAGTAAGTCATTGCGTTGGAAATTGAATGTGAATGGTACAAATGAAATAGAAAAAAAAATGAAACAAAAGCATAACAAAAACACATAAGCTAAATACATGAAAATAACCCTTATTAATACTACTACTGAGGGAACCCTACAGTAATCAGACAGAATTTTGGTACATTAATAAACGCTATCATGGAATGAGTCTCAAGTACTTTTACAGTACCTTCAATTGTTAACAATGCTACATGTATACATTGTTACATTCATCTTAAATACAGTTTAGATGTGAGATTTTATCATGAGCAAATACAGCAGTTTTATACTTTGCATTACCCATATGTTCCATTCAAGAAAAAAAAAAAATTATTTGCTAAGACTGTAAAAACAAGGATGTTTAGCCTAAAGACTAAACCACAGAGGCACCATGACTTTTTACTGGGTTGCATGTACGTACAAGGTGAGTCATTTTCCATTTCAGTGGTAAGTCATTTTCAACACGGCTCCCCAAGAGACCTGATCTAACACACATGCCAGGCTGCACTGCGTCATATTGCTCATGTAGGTAAATATATAGAAAATGTATTTTTTTCCAACAGGGCTATTGTTTCAGAGCTGAGTCCTATTTCTATCACAATATTCTAAAGATACATTGACTTCATTAGTGAAGACTTTCCATTCAGTTCAATCTCTCTCTGGTCTGTTATGCTTGAGAATGAGCCAATTCACTGTCTGACTTTGTTTAATTTCCTCCTGTTTCATTAATCTCTTCATTTCATAATCATAGATGCCCACATCCATATTTCAAACAGAGGAAATTTACCGTGATGCTGATTGTTAACCAGTGAGAGAAACATCTCTCTCTCCTCTTTGGCCATCAAGTGTTATTCAATGTCGGGTGTTGGGCTTTATGACAAATTATGCAAATTTGATTCTGCTGGCAGTTTCAGATGACTGACAGCAGAATCAAATTTGCGTAACTGGCAATTAGCTGGAGTTGGTTTGATGTTGGCCAGACATGTGTGACTTGGCTGGTGACAAGTGAAATGGAGACACCCTCCCGGCTCTTAAATCACGTCTTATTGACTCTTTTTTTTCCCCACTTTTCTTCTTTTTCTCCAACTTTTTGAATCTATCCTGCAATGCAACAGAACACCACTTGAAGTTGTAGTCCCTACCAGTAACCTCAGGTAAAATCAAACTTTCTGTGATTTGCCTGACATGCTGATGTCACACAACACCTCCAGAGATGCACACTGCAAATGGTAAAATGTGTAATTTAGACAGGAGAAGGTGTATGAGACAGGCCCTGTGGGGTAAAATATTCAGGGTAATTCTTTATGGTAATAATGTGCTGCTGGTGTCTTGAATTTGAGTATTTGCTAGAAAGGCGGTTGTCCTGATGCGTCATATGAAAACCAAGCACAATCTATGAAACTAGGAGCCAAAGTCTAAATTGGCATCTAATGAGGATGTCTATACTCAGTGATTACTTTTTTTATTGGAAATTTAAATATCAAATACCTTTAATGAATCATTCAAAACGTTTCATCGGAAAACTGAGGTTTTCCGAAAAGTCAAAAAAGCAAAACTGTTCCGAGACCTTTTCTCGTGTGCATTTCACGCACAGCCACACTGCGCGGCACATTTGCAGTGCAAGCAATGTTAATTTTTGATCTACATCTGCGCTTTGGGAGGTAAAAAGCGTAAATTTCACACCAGTGGCTGTGTGCACAAAATCCCTGTTTCATAAGAAGTGTTTCATCTCCTCCGGCGTTCCAGCAGAATCCCCCCACAGCAAGAGCAAACATTTGGGCTGATGAACCGCTCCAGGCTTGATGCTCATGTCTGGCACCTTTGGAGGAGAAAGATGGAATCACCCTGCATGGAAATCATCTTGTGAAGTTTGGGGTGAAAAATGTTTCGAAACTAATAGATTTTTTTTTTGTGTGATTTTTGTCTGATATACGGTATCGTCATATAATATTTAATCAGCATAAATAAAGTGTGTGCTAAATGTGGCATTGTGTTTGTTTATTGCTGCAGCGTGTTAATTCTTTGTAAAGTACTCTGGTTGAACTCTGAGTTTAAATGTGTTATACAAATGAATTTGACTCGACTTGGCAGCGCTCTCACTCTGTGGTGAGAGGGGATCCACGGGTAAATCGGCATAAGAAAGCATGCAAGAAGCACTATCACTGACACAAATGCCTGCAGATGTGTTTTACATCCTCTTGAGAGATTGTAGTTTAGAGGCAGAAGCTGTGACATCCATCCAACGTCCAATTTGGGGATTGTAGGTGTTCTTGAATAATGAATATACACTTTCAAGCCCTTTATAAAATTCATTTCTTAAAAACAAATTGAGTTTTAAGCAGCAGTAAAAGGGAAAAACAGGCATAGAGAAGCACTGCAGATGCATTCTTGCTTTCTGCCTCTCCTGAGATATTTGTGCTGTTGTTCCGACTGACTACATATCCTGTTACTGTCACTGCAGGGTCTGTAATCTCAGTGGAACGAACCAGGACGAAGATCCATTTAAGCTTCAAAAAGGTTTACACAGACACACAGCACAGGACACATGCGATGATTTGCAAACACCCATTTTTCTCACTCTGTTTATAGATAAACAATACCCACATTCTGTACATCAACTGAATTTTATTTAAATGCTAATCTGTGTTTGAGGGATTAACGCGGGGCGTGCTGTATACTTGACTTGGAGCATTGACACAGTCTTTAATGAGAGGCCTTCGTGTATGTGTGCTCCCTTTAAAAGGGGGTTAAATAATCATTTAACAAAGAGGTTTTTAACATAGGGAAAAAAAGATCTTACCAACAACAAACCAGCAACCCGCTTATCATGTCATCATCTGTTTCTGGGACGCGAAACGCCAGTCTTTGGGTATTTTTAGATAAAATAGATTTATCATCACGATCAAACTTGGAAGCTGTTTTGGCAACATCCCTTTTCCCGTCAGACACAAGACGGCTGCGGCACATGATGGTGTGAGATGGGATGGGATGAATAATAGAGACGGGAAATGCATCCGGTCGTTGGTGGTAAGAGTTGGCCACTTAAAAAAAAAAACCCAGTAGACACAGTAGGGGTGAATGGAAAAGTGCTTTGTTTGGTGAAAAATGAAATGTGCTTACAAAGTTAGAGGTCACCCTCTTGTCTGCTGGAGCTCAGTTAAATGTCACTCGCTGATGACTGTGTACACTTGCTGACGTGTCCTTTGAAGCTGTCACTGTGGCATACAAAGACCGCGGTCTTGTTTACCCATCGACCTACACCTGCCCAGCAGTGTGTTTCCAAATGTGTCTGTGCAGCTGAACATTTGTTTCCCTGTAACCCTTTCCACATGTCTGAGGAGATAAAGAAATCGTTCCGCTCTCGCAGCTCTGCCTACTGTCACAGCGTGCAGGCGGCGCCTCAGAACACGCGCACTTTTTCCACATGCAACATCTCCACAGCAAACACAAGCCAGCATGCTCCCAGTCTGCAGGGCGACACCGGGGCATTCATTCATGTGCACACGTACAAACAGCACGCTGCAGGGTGATGACAAAGATGTGATGAGGAGCAAGGTCGAGATGCGAACCTCAGGGCCAGACTACATATGTCATTCTGCCATTCGTGCTGTCAGGATCAAACCATCATTTATTGAGGAAAAAAAAAACAAGGTCAGACAAATCAAAGTCGTAGATGTGTCTGGATGGACACGTCTTCTCCAAAGTTGTCAGGGTAGTTCCCTGTGGGTCATCAATCATTTAGTCTGAACAAAACCACTGTGTGTGTGTCAACGCTTTGGTCTCATAACTTTTGAGGCCACAACTGCGCTCAGAGGAAAAATGTTCTTGAATCAGTTGTTTAAAGCATGGCATACTCAATATTTATAACTAAAAAAACAATTTTCTTCCAGCGTTAGGCATGCAGCATGCCATACTTTGATCTAATAGCCGGGAGCGATGCCATTGACTAACAAATAAGACGCTGACTTTGTAATTCTGCAAGTATTTTTTCAGGCTGGATCGTATTCATGTTTTGGTTTATAAGTCAGGAACTTTTATATCTTACTCAGACAAATCTGTTTGTCAGTAGCCTTTTCAGTCTAGAGTTAACGTAAATAACTTTCATCTTTCTGTTTATTTTCAGTTTCATTTGAATTTAAACTTGAGTAGGGGCCAAATTAAAGACATATTCAATTTGCAATCCAGATCTATTTTAGATATACCGTAGTGCATTAATGTTGTATTCTAAAATGTTGGGACAAGCAGCAGAAATATGAACTTTAGTTTACCTTATGACAAATCTAATTCAAATTAAATTCTATTCAAAGCTTAAGGAACTAGGTTTTTTTCCTTCTCTGGACAAAGGAAGGCTGGTGGGGGTTGGGGTGGGGTGGGGGGGACGTTAAAAGCAGTTTTGGAGTTTGGGAAGTACCACTCTGCAGCACTGATGCAGAGGTGGTGTTATTACTGGAATGTTTTCTGATTCTGCAACCTGGATGACGGTGAAGGTCATAAGTACCTCACCTCACCTCTTCTCACCACGTTGCCACCGCAGATGAGGTGTATAGAGCATAGATGGCAGAAGCACCACCCCAGGTTTATATTTATCTCAGATTGGGCACTTGTGCAACCTCTTCTCTCGCTCTTTCACTCTGTCTGTGTACAGCACTGCATTTAATCTCCGGGATTTAAAATAGAAAAGTTGTCCCAACAGTCTAAGAGCACGTCCAGCTGCAAAACTTAAAATATTACACTCACAATAATTAAAGAATATGGAACGTCAATGAAATGGTTGTCTTGATTCAAAGTATCTTTATTCCTAATCGAATACAAATTTAGTGTAAAAAAAAAAAAGTGAACATATGGGGTAACATATGTTGTGGGGGATGGTTCGTGATACTTGTACGTCCTGTATGATACAGGCGCTCCTGTACATTTCCTTCCTGCTGCTTGTCTGAACTGCTGATTAGCATACACAGCATACGCCTCACTTAGCACTTACATTTACCTCCACCCCCTCTATGTTGGGGACTTCTGTCCTCCAGTTGTGTGTCAACTCTTTAAAAAATTGTGTGCGCAATGCAGTTTTAATTATTTCACATTAGCCGCCATATCATGCGGAAAGGCGTCTGGATAGAAGGAGTCACTAAACACATTTGGCCTTTAGCTCCGTCCTGTGGGTGCTCAGTCTGATTCTGATTCAGTGTGTGACCACATTGCATGTGAGTGTGCACGACTGTTACTCTGCACTGGTTTCTATGAGTAGGTGTACTGGCCCTTGCAACATGGTTTTTAATGATTTGGCATTTGAACTGTATATAAAAGGAGAGTCAGTCAAATAAATGTATATTACTATGCTAGAGGGTCTATGTATGTGCACGTGTGTGGTATATTGCAGAGAAAGGGCAGATGTTCAGCATTGCCAGCGTGTTCGCTATGACGCACACAATGCACTCCACATTTCTGTGTTAAATTGAGGCAGGCAGTGTCATACATACAGATGTGTATTGCCCAGGGGGTTCCAGTCTTCATTCCCAATCCCCCCTTTAACTCTGCAGCTCTGTGAACAGATGTAAACCAAACAGGTCAGCTGAAATTAATTTTTCCTCTCTTCCCTGAGACCTAACCAGCAGTGTGAGGCATTAGCTGATGTTTGTTTCAGTCTGCGCGTCTGTTGAAGTTAGCGTTCAGACAGAGGCCTAGTCTTCTTTTTAAGAACGTGCACAACTTTGCTGCCACCAAGGACGATGTCTTAAACTTGTTCTAAGGCTTTACATAGTTCTATTCAAAGTGCTGTGTGTGTGTGTAATAGATTTTTCAACATCTCGTATCTGCATTTGTCGACTGTGTGCAGGAGTTTTAAAATGAGCAGAAGCGTGTCGGGGAGTAATAGGTGAAACAGTGGTTTAATGAGATGACCACAAACTTCACTCTTCTGCCCTGCAGAAGCTGTACGCGAGTCTCGTCTGGAAAAACTAGGACAACGGTCAAAGGATTCGGCTTTGTTGAAGTTTAAAGCCATCATGCAACCGCAGTCATCGCGGTCGTCTCATTTGTGCTAATGCTCTTAATGGATGGAAGGAGCAGCTGCCAATAAAACAGACTAACACACACATGCAAACAGAGCTCCACTTGTATAAAACGCTGTGCTCCATGAACCAGCTCTTTTGGATCACTAGAGACGTTGGCTTAAACCTAAGTGTGGACATATGTATCCTGCAGCAATTGTGGATTATCAAGCATCCTTTATTGAAACTTTTAATAACACAAAAGAAATTAAACGTTATTTAAAAGAGATCCCTTTTCTGTCATAATGTAACTGTTTTCACCTGCCATTCCTCATCCGGGACCCAAAGAGATTTCTTAAAAATTGGAATTGAATGTGTATTTTAGGGGGATTTCTGACAGAAGTCACCTGTTGTGACAGGTTGGGAGATGCATGGATTTCTGACAGAAGTCACCTGTTGTGACAGGTTGGGAGATGCATGGATCATCTCTACTGTCACAGCTGCCGCTCTGCTCCAGCTCTCGCCTCCCCCTCTCTGTCACACCTGCCCTGCACCTCTGGTCAGTCACACCTGCACCGCATTTCTGACGAGCAGCCGGTGCTGCTCGTCTGCAATCAGTGCAGCTATATAAGCTGCAGGCTCTGAGGGACTCTTGGTTAGATCGTTGCACATTTTCCTGTGTGTTTCAGATTCAGAGGGTTCCTGTGTTTAGTTATCTGATTGCCGGTGTTCGACCCTGCTGTATCTGACGCGATCCTGTGTTGTCTCCTGGCAGACCTGTCTGCTTTCTGTATGAGATTGCCTGATCCTCTGTCTGCCTGCTTGGAATTAAAGCAGGCAGAGTTTTAATTCCTTCATCGTGTCACTCTTGGGTCCCACACTGAAACCCTGACACTCTCCTACAGCAAAATAAGCACTATTCATATCTTTCACCTTATCACCGTTGGGTTTTGTCTCTGCTTTTCTCCATCTGCCAGTTCGAAGCGTTCTGCCTCATTCCTGATGCAGTATTATTAGCCTCCGTTCTGTGCTGTTATTAAACTGGCTTTCTGTTTGCACATCGAGTAATTCCATGCTCAAGATTCTATTTTCCTTGCCTAAGATTCCCTCATTAGTGGAGTTTTGCAGTTGTGAATGAGCTTCTGCAGTATTGAAGCGGCTGTTTATTTGGCTGTGTGCAGTTTATGATGATTAGTCTCTGCTGAGACACAGACAAACACTCCAGAGCAAGTCAATTTT